>JAWZYV010013266.1:0-388768 GCA_038373885.1 Cheiracanthium punctorium | reverse complement strand
ATTCAGAAAACTTTGAGAAGGTTGTTGAAAAATACTACAGTTAAAAGTTTCAATTGTTTGCTACAATGACTGTGTCAACAATGAATTTCAGACTTAATTTGTTGATGCATATTTATCCTCGTCATTTTTTTTTCTCTTTCATTGTTGTTCTCACAACAACACTGTGTCGAGAAGTAGACTCACCCAAGATGGCTGACTACGAAATTTCTTAACTATGGACAAAACAGGTTATATAAGGCTAAAATTTGGTTATGAAACAGATATAGACTCCAGTTTTCTTTTGATTCGTGTATTGTTAGCGAATATACGCTGCTATCCAAAATTTACGCTCCTTTGGATATTGGGATAGTTTAAAATCAATCGTCGCGGAAAAGTTCATTTTTGGTCGGCTGGTTTTTGGATATTTCGTTCCTTAGTGAAGATGGGTAAGGATGCTTTATGCCTGGCACATGAGAGCGGTTGCGTTTAGTTCTGCGCATCTGGTCCGTAAATTTAAAAAACGAAATTTTGAAGTCATTTTAAGACATTGGATTCTTTTTTTTTATAATTTTCTGCCATTTTAGCATTATAAATTTGCAGTTGCTACACGGTTCTGCTGTTGCTAACATTGCGCCTGACGTACTTTTAGTAGTTAATAAAATGGTTTGAAAATTATCATTTTTTTTACGTCTGTCATTTTAATATCATAGCGACTTTTTTAATATAATAAGTGGCGTGTAGCTCAGTAACATTCCATCTGATCCAATCTTTGGGTTTTGTCTGTTGAAATTCTGTCTTTTTTACGAATAAGCCTTATTAGAGGCCGAATGCCTCATACGAAAAGCGAGCGTAGCCCCTTGGTCCCTAGTTTAAAAAAAAAAAAAGTTTAAATCTGAAAACACTTTCAGATTTTAAATACGCACTAAAGTGCTATATGCTAAAAGCATGTCATATTCCATGCTTCTTCCCTAGTTTTCTTCCTTATTTCATTAAGTTGGAAAGAAAATCATTATTCATTGTGCTCCATAAAACACATCTTTGGATTCGAAATCTATCATTAAATCACCTACTGTAAGGTCCGCCTCCGTCGAGCTGGCGTTTAAAATGCAGTTTGGTAGCGGAAAACTGCTGACCCACTCCACAGTTTTAATCCATGTTGAGAATGCCAAAAAAATACAAGCCGGGTGTCGAGTAGAGATGAGTTCGGGCCAGGTGCGGATCCAAGGGGAGGGCGGTGGGGGCGATCGCCCCTCCTGGGCGTAGTCCAAGAATCTGTTAAAATATGTTATGAAAGTATAATGAAAATTAAGTAGCCCTTTTCTAAGGGGTATATGGCAGATACTACTCCCTGTCCTTTTTATCATCACTCATATGTAGATTTTATCAGTAAGATAATTTATTATGTGAATTGGAATAATTGATTCTATTAATGAATTATAAAATGATTTTGCGCATTCTACCCCCCTGTTTCAGGTACAAAATCGCCCCCTTCTTGAGTAATTTCTGGATCCGCCCCTGGTTCGGGCTCATTTTTTGAAGCCCGAGCCAGAGGTCTTTTAATCCGAGCCCGCCCGAGCCCGAGCAATATGATTTAAGTCGGAGCCCGAGCCCGAAATTTCAGTTAAAGATTAAAAAAATCCAATTGCTTCATTGATAGAATACAATGAATTTTGCCGTTTGTGCAAATTAAAGACAAATAGAGTTGCAAACTCTCAATGCACTTTCTAATTCTTTATATATCCATGTTTATCCAATAATGTCGGATCTCATGACTCACTAATCAATATAAGCCGCCGTTCTGAAATATCCAAAGAGTTTCATGCACCTTCTAGGCGCCCGTGCCACTACTTTTTTTTTTTTTTTTTTTTTTAATAAGTACAGTCAACTCCGGTTATAGTGAACCATCGGCTATAGTGAATGCAAACCATTAGTCCCGATTCACATACAGTATCTCTATCCATCATGAAGACACTTGGGTTTTAGTGAACTTCGGATAGAGTGGACGAAATTGGATGGTCCCCAGAGGTTCACTATAACCGGAGTTGACTGTACCTCATGTATAACTTTCCTCATGAATGTATAACTTTCCTCATGAATAACTTTTTAAAATCTGTTTCAAGGAGTATGTTCAATAAAGGAGAAATTTTTCATGAGCCCGAGCCGGAACGCAATTTTGTGAATTACAGAGCCCGAGCCCGGTTCGGGCTCGGGCTTTCTGGCTCGGGCTGACCCTGTCTCATCTCTAGTGTCGAGGCTAAATATTTATTCTATATACATATATTTATCATATTTTCAATTTGATTTTTTTATATACATTGGACAAACAACATCCTTCTGATGCTCTTCAATCGGAGAGTCACGGGAGCTGCCCTAATTTGCGTCGCCATCCTTCTTCGGAACTTCTCCTGGCTCAAAAGCCCTCAACTCCGCACTCCACTCAATCCGCATCCGTGCAAATCTCTCTGCCTGCTCCAAGTCAACTCAATTTTTTTTCTTTCCTTCGCCTCCTTAGATCAGACCCCCAGGATACAAGCCCTTTGCTTCGTTCCCCCCGCGTTCTCCCTTCTTTCCGTTCAGAGAGAACCACCGTGGGTCATCCTATGCCATCGTTTAAAGGAGGGTTGAAAACTGAGTGAGTTCCATACAACTGCTAAAACTGTTTTACGATCTTCACCAAGCGTATTCCAACTATACTTCAGCATTCTAAATACTGTTTTGAATGTGCATTATAATCCATCAGTGTGCCGTGTTTGTCTTCCTGTTCCATAAAACACATCGTCAGATTTGAGATCTATATCTAAAATCGCCTTCCAAAACTGTTTTACAATCTTTGCCAGGTATATTCTACCTATACTTTTCCTTTGTAATTATCTGTTGCGTTTGCCACTTTCTAGCCAAATTTGGAAGATATCACAAATCTTGGTTTGGTTTTGAAGACGTATTTTTGACACCAAACTTGGCGATCAACTATAAAAAATTACAAACCTTGTGTGACTTTCAACATTTTTTTTCTCCTCTTCCCCTTCGCTTTATCTGGCAATGACATCTGAAAAAGTGCCTCGCCGTGACAAATCGTGTAGGCAAGTTATGTCGGCACTAAAATACCTGCTTGATTTTAATAGTACGGTAGTTCTAACTATGTGTGAGTGTGAGGATTCGAAGCATGAAGAAACTAGTCCTTGTACTAAACAGTGACTATCTGTCTTTACATACCTTACACATTACTGTTAACATTTGAATGGAAAATAGCGTCGTGTAATACTTATATGTACTGAATGAGCATAAATAAAATTATTTTGATTCTCAATTTTCTCACTTTTGTTCATTGAAGCTTTAGTAACGGATCCAGAACTGTCACTTGCAAATTATTGCCCTGTTGTGGTTAACGTGAATCATAGTACACATGATTAACCCCGCATGAGGTACTCAAACTTGAGACACTCATATTTCTAATGAACAATCTGTATCATATCCGAGAACTTCATGAAAATAAACACTCAAAAAACTGGTGTTAAAAGATAAATAAAAACTTTGTGAAAAAAAACACACACATAAAACTTTACTTTCATAAAAGCACACATAAAAGCACTTCACATTACCACCCCCCCCCCCCTGCGAAAAAAAATGGATAGGTAACGAGAATGATTCGCTCATGTCGGTAATTATAAAATAACGATATCACTTTTGGTATTAAACACGTAAACCAGTATACTTTTTAAAATGTATTAATGTTGTGGACATGCTCTAGATCAGATTCCCAACCTTTTCACTATACCTCGACTAGAAATGTAGAGGGTAATTTATTCCGGGTAAAAATATGCATTTGTGTCGGGAATAAATAAATGTAATTTCTGGAAGACATAAAAATCTAAAAGCTCATGATAACTTATCTAAAAATTTCGGCGATGAGGGGGATATATATCCCTCGCAACGCCCCTAACTTCCTTAATTTCATTTTATTAATAGACCAACAAATTGACTTTTTCATTTAAAAAAGAAAAAGAAAACAAGAAACAGTTAAAACACACACACACACACAAAACAAAAAAAAAAATCTTCACCCTTCATAACGTCCCTGAAACCTATGCCCGTTTAAACCTTTCATCGACACCCTTTGGAATCTCGGCTAAGACGTTTAAATAACCCATCTAATCAAAAACTATTTCTCTTTAATATCCGAAACTCCAGATAATCAGATTGACAATCGCGGGATAAGCCAAAACGCTGAGACTTCACACTTCATCCAAAACAGTTTTTACAATCGTAAAAAGGTGGCATGTCCCAGCTGACTGTGCCCCAGAGAGGTTTAAATTTTTCATTTAAAAAGTAAGCAGAAATAGAAGACGAAATCTGTTAAAAGTGCGAAAAGTTATTTTCGATCCCCAATACGTCCCTGGAATAATATAGACCCATTGAAAACTTAATTGACTCCTTTTGGAATCTCGGCTTTAGAAGTTCAAGTAATCTAGCTCATGCACCCACTATTGGAAAAAAAAGTTTTTCTTCAAGATCATGTACACAGGGCCCTTGCTAAAGGGGGAGGTGGGGTAGGGGGAGTCTACCCTCTAATACTCGCAAAATTCTGTTAAACTTGGCAAAATTAGACTCCTAATTGGCAAACTTGGTAAAAAATAAATAAAATAACGAAAACCATAATTCATTTCTGATACGCTTGACAAAATTACACAAACCCAGTTGGCAAAATTAAAAGTTGGTAATATAGTTGATAGAAAAACAAATGAGTTGGTAAAAACCGATATTTGACTTGGCAGTTTATCGACATACCTGTATCTCTCCTCCTTAAATAAAGTCTTAGCAATGGCTTTGTATGTACCCCTTTATATACCCTTATATTATTCAATATACCCCTATCATACCGTCTGACTCGCGACTCCTGACATGGGCATCGGCACAAAATTTTCCGATGCGGGGGTGGGGGGAGGACAAAGATTGTTTCAACATATGGTTATCGTATTGGAAAAAAAAACTAAAAAGCAGAGAAAAAACGGCATATAATAATCTAGGGGGGCGGCAAATGATCCCCTTGGCCTATGCTTCCGAAGCCCTTGCTCCTGGACAGCCCCTATGTCCGTGTGTGTCCTACATACAAAACCCAAGTCCTGGTGGCTCTCACGCAACACTTATCTTTCACCCTCCTCTCAGTCCGAAAAGCCTCTGATTCGGATCAGAAATCTTTTAAGTTATTTGAACCGTTAGATCTTATACCGTATTTAAATATATTGACACCAATTTGTTATAATTTGTAACGCAATGTTCCAATATTATTGCATATAGTTATGTGAGCGTAACGGTATGAAAATATCGTTCTGTTCCTATAACGTTATGGTCTCATACCGTATTTAAAATGCTATTCAGCGAAATGCTATATTCTATAACTAATCGATACTATATCGTTATTAAATAGTTATGTGAGTTTAACGTTATAAACTAAAGGGTTAACATGAGTAACCGAATGCATTCTGTTACTTTTTGCTCAGTTTCTGAGTATAACACAAAACGGAATAACGTTATAACATGTATACCATTAAATAACGTTATTCTGAATAACGATATTTGCAATAATGTATTCATTTAGTTATGTGGATTTGTTACGGTATGATAACGAAATACAAAATGTAACGTAACTAATATCTAACGAAAATCAAACAGTTATTTGTACATATAAAAATTGAATAACGAATTATTTTGTTACATGGCCGAATAACGTTAAAATTTTGTTATATTAAGTTACGGATCCCTGGTTAAAATGCATCCCTAGAGATGATTTCTGTTTATTTCACATTTATGTATTTTCATTATAAAAGACCTAAAACTCTAGAAATGATTTCAATTTTCGTTTGAATGTTCAATCTGACAACTTCAATAGCAGAAATAAATTCTGTTGTTACTGCGTATGTTATACAGACAGAATATGAAATTAGTTATTTATTAAATAAAAACTGCAGGTAATAATCGGCATGTAACCAGTTTAAAATTGTGTTAAGAGCCCACTTTTGTATCATCATGTTGCAATCATCTCAGAATGGACGGATGGCTGAAGTATGAATGTTCTGAGTTCTGGCCCATCGCGCGACTATCCATCTAACGGAGTTTCGGACGGTTTTCTCCAGACGTAACATGAAAACACCGCTTAAAAAGTTCTCCGACTAAGGCTCCCTCCCTGTCTCCTGTTCGGCAGATATTGTCGTGCAGCTTTGACTTAACCAAAACTGTTCCATCCTGGGTGTGTATTCATGAGGCTAAGAGTCAAATAATTTTGCAATTTTTTTATTTTCAGATCATTAGAATTAGTTAGAATTACGCGACAAAGAAAAATATTCATTTCCTGCGAAGAACCGGTACACAGCTAGTCTAGAAATGAATTTGTATGTTACTCTAGTAGGTGTTTCTAAGTAAAGTGAAGAAACTCACGAAATGACTTTATCAACCCATTGAGCCCGAAATGCAAGGTAGACGATTTTAATTTACTTTGCATGCATAAAAGCATAATGCAATCAGTTTATTTGCAAAACGCGTAAAATCCAGTTCTCGTAAGTCAGATAGCTTAATAGCGCGAACTCACTGTTTAATGAACGTTAATTATCTAACATTAATTATGAAAAACTAGTACACGGGAAAGAAATACCCTTAAAACTTGAATTGTTCAAATATACTTATTCAGGTCAACAAGACAGGTAACTTTAAATAATTATTGAAGATCACATATTGATACCGGAGTTTAAATAGTGTATTAGTGTACCCTACTTTAGTTCGAAATTTCTATGTCATATCAGTGGAAAACAGAATAAATATACTACATCAAGGATATAGTGTTGGAAAACATTGGGTGCATACTATAAGGCTAAAATTATTAGGGAGACGTCACAAGTGTGAAGTTTTGCAGCCATCTGGTGTCAACGATGCTAGGTAGCCTTTGTTTCCACTAGAGATAATAATTGAAAGAATATATGTTGTTGGTAGAGAGATGTGACTGCAAGTCAAAGCACGGTTATAGTTGGTAGTGTATAGCTTGTGGCGTTTCTCGTTTTTGCATACTCCTTGGATGTAAATTTCCTAAATTTTAATCAGCACCATAGGCGTAGAGTTATATGGGCCCGTGGGGCTCGAGCCCCCCCAATAAATTGTGAATAGGGGCTGAGCCCACCCAATAATTTATCACTAAGTACAGAAAACTAATTTATACTAACATAAAAAAAAGTATTCACGCCATTTACAAATGTTTAAAAAAAAAAAAAAACACCTTTACTTGTACTTTTAAAAATTTTCTTCTTTTGATTTCAATCATGATTTAGTATTCATTGTGACGCCCTGTAACACAAAATGTTACTATAAGCTGCCCTCACCAGGCTCTGGTTCATTAAAATCAGATTATGCAATGTAAAGTATGAAATGAAGAAAATTTCAGATGTGTCTAAAATGCACTATCTCATCGAAAATGTTTTTTTTTTTCCTCCTTTGGATTTTTTAGGAAGATACTAACATGGATACTTACCTTACATTGGTGTAGAATTCTACGGACTCATAGAGATCGAGTGCCTCCAATAATTTACACTTATATATAGTAAGTCATAGCTGCCAACTACTACGGAATATAACTAACGACTTTTTGTAAACAGTCTATTTTTTAATTATTTTTTTCAAAATAGTAATCAGCGCGCGCCACAAAAATTTTGCTATATTTTAAGCCGAAAAATCATGTAGAAAAAGTGGTTATTTATATTCCGTAGTAGTTGGCAACTATGAGTAAGTTATATGTACGTGAATCAGTGGCGTAGCCAGACATTTTTCATGGAGGGGGGGGGGTTACGACTTTTTCAACTCACATATATGTATATACGCCACTGACGTGAATATATGGGGTTGTGGGGCCCGCCCCCCCCAATAATTTTGAAAACTTTACGCTTATGATCAGCACAAATTTATTGTATACGCGTACAGTGGAAGATCCCCCCCCCCTCTTTCTGAATTGTTAATCTACGAATGTTTTTAAATAGGTAGAACAGAGTAATCAGCTCCACAATGCAGTGATCAAACCAACAACATAATAAATGGCTTCAGGAATTCTTTATTAAAATTTTACACCACACTTCGGCCATTATTCTAAGAAGCGTGTTCCGACTTGTCTGTTGCAGTTACTTCTTATGCAGTCATGTCAGTATTCATATCAGTGTTCGTGTCTGTAGTCATGTCAGTAGGCATCATGGTGGTTGATGAAGGTTTCAGGCAGACGTTCAAATATCCCCTGAACTGATGAGGAGAGAAAGAAGTTATAAGCATGTATATGTGTATATATTTAAGTAAACACTTATATTTGAAATTTAGTCAACTGTTTGGGGAAAAGAAACGTGTGATATGTACAGCTGCCTGAAAAAAAAGTCCCACTTGTTCTTTATTTCGCCGTCGTTCGTCATACAGGAAAGTTATATATACCATTCGTTTGAAAATAACGCATACTTTAATTTGCTATTAATTTAATTTGCATAAGGGGGCGTCTTCCTATTTAACTCTGCATCCACTTCGTTTTTTTCAATGGCAACACTGTACTTTATTAAACGAAAGAAAACCTTCAAATTACCCTGAATATAAATTTTCACCCATTTTCTACGATAATTTCCGGAGATATTGCGAATTATTTTTTGTGCGTTTTTAAGGGACTTTCTACAAATTGAAAAACGCTATTTGTAGGTTCCGAACATTTCGCCTTTCATTCATTTCGCTCAAGAGAGTTAAAAGAAATAAACATTATTTTCAAGGAAAATATTTTTTCCATCTCTCTTAAAGTTTTTTTGTATTGAGAACAACAAGGCTAGAAAGTAGAATGTTTAGTCAGAGGTCCAACTGAACCGTGAATTCATAACTTCCTTGGGCTCGAACACATGACTTAAAGGAAAAATGCAAAACGACTGCTCACGATTTTGAAAATTTTTCTAATTTTGATATTGTTGCTGAATATTTCCCTTGATGGTTCTCATAGACAGGTGAAATGTTGGCAGGAGTGAGAGGCTCTTCTCTGCTCCTCTGACTGCAAGCATGAATGTTACCCAGGTACGGTCGAATTAGAAGAATGGTTTCATGGTTGAAAATTTATTTGTTTGAATTTCATGTAAAAAACGCAATTACTTTTTGGTTGAGCCAATATTATCATTGCGTTTGTTGTTTCAATTTCTTCATTTAATATTATCGTCTGCAATGTGCAATATTTTTTTAAGACTTTTGGTGGTATTTAAATTTATTGTCAGATGAAAATTTAGACAGAAAAACGTGATTTTGAACGTTTGATAAAATATGGGGAAGTCCAAAGACCTAATGTTTCCAATATTAAACAAGGAAGATAAATCATGCCGAACGCATTGATTATAAAACACTTTCCAACACATCAATATTTTTGCGCCAAGTTTGTCGATGTATTTTTTTTTAAATCTGACGAGATTTCGGATATAAAATAATTTGTATTATCACTATACGTGCAATTTTATGAGACCCTGTAAAAGACATTTCAATTTTGTTCCATGTAAAAATCCGTTAACCCATTTTGGGTTCTTACGCATTAACGGATTTTGATCTGTTGGAGAAATTTAACTAACGCAACCCCACTCCCACTTCTACGCAGATAGCCCTTAGCCATTCCTTAACGAGACACAATGCACTAAATCAGTTGATTACAGCGCAAGTGACGAATTTTCAAAATTCCCAAAGAAATCGTCATAGCTTAATATTATCACATTAAATATTTTTCGAGTTACCGCCAAATAATGAAAATATCGCCAATCTCGGTTCATTTTTCAAAGCATATTTTTCGTACCATATTTGGCAATTTATCCCAAAAGTCCCCAACATTGGCGACTTTTCTCTAAACTTTCGACTTTCTCTAAACTGCCATTGACGATATTGTATTGGAATTATTTTGAGTGCTCTTGTAGAAGAACTATTTAATTATACAGACACTCTTTTCGATGGAAAGCTTCATCTTGTAATCTTTAACAACAAGGTATCAATTATCAAGATATCAAGATGAAGACAATTGCAACGGGCTCTAGGAAAAAAAAAAACGTTTGACGAAAGCATGCCTACACTTAATATACTTATCCCATTTATGCCTAGCGTCCCTTTTTTGGGACGGCATTTTCGCTATTAGTCGAAAACGTTATTTATTTTTCCTATCCTTTATTCATGAGTATTGAGCCTCAACTCTACAAAATATTTTAACATGACCAAGTAGGATGTTGATACTTCGATTTTTATGCATAATGATTTTAAAAGAAATCATCCCTTGTTCAAGAAGTTGACATCAGAAATTTATCTATTATTTCTGTTATCAGTAAAAATCGAAGAAAGTCGCAAAAATATCCAGGCACAAATGGGTTAATCTTCGTCCACCTAAAATAAATAACTTCATATTCAATTTTTATTATATACACTAAAATCGAATTTAATGCTGTTCTGGGAACGTGCGAAAACTTTTCCTATTCAAACGACTTAATTTCACTGTGAACATACGCGAGGAAATCATTTTATTAAAATAAATAAATAAATAAATAAACATACAAATCTGGAAAAAGCTTGTTAAGTGTGACGTCAATATGAAGTAATTATCACATGCAGTAGCTAATTTTGTCACGCAAATGATTAACTTTTTTACTCTCGGAAATAAAATGGAGCTGAAAATAGCGAAAAATCGCTTAAAAATGAGGGAACGGGTGGATTTTCAGATTTTTAAAGTAGCGCAGATTGTTTTCTATATTTTTTTACATATTCATGCAAAATTTCCAGCGGATCGTACAAACGGTGTAGGTGTTATTAAGTTCTTTGTGTTAACTTTGTAATCTTCTTTCTGTCATGGCGGAAGAAGTTTTATCTTGAAGTCAGGGATCAGCGTAACTATGTAGTAAGGATGATACGCTTTAAAGAATAACATCCCATAGAGCGCAATGTATCGGGAATATTTTGAGTGCTCCTGTAGAAAAACTATAAATGCTACATAGACCATTTTCAATAGGGTACATGGTACAGTAGGTAAGAATAACATATGTAAATTTCGTCGAATTCGATGCATATTTACGGGAGTTAGAGCACGGACGGCGGACAGACAGACAAACCGAAATCATAAACACTTTTCAACCTTGTTGGAAAGTGTTAAAAAGGTCACATTCATGCCTGGAATGTTGAGGATGTTAGTTTTTCAGAAACAGGATGTTGTATTAGAAGACTTATACATCCACAGCATCTAATTCTATACCTGGAAAATATTTTATTTGGGAGTATATGATAGCGGATGCAACAGTAGACGCTTTATAGAATCACCATCAAACTGTAAAAACTCTAATTTATTTGCTTCAAACTTTGATTTTTTTAATACCGCTAATCTTTTAGTGTGTTTTTGCGCAAAAGAAATCAAATTTACGCTTATTTTAAGCAGTTTTCAAAAAATTGTCACTTAATAAATTTATATAGGGTCCCTTAACTCATGAAAATAACACATTTTATTTAATATAAATTAAACTACTGAACGTAAAAATTTGAAATTTTGCACAGCCATGTAATATTACCTTCTGCATCTATTTCCATCGAAATTTGGCTAGGTCGCTTTTCATAATTTTTTTAACTATTAATTTAATAATTCATAATTCATGTAAATATTTTATTAAAAAATCATAATAATAGTGAATTATGTTTGGGTCGTTTAGTTATAATAGTACGAATAAAAGTCAGCTTCTTATTATCAATATTATATGAGATATGAATTAAAGTATGAAAAAATATTTTAACATAGGGGGAGGGGGATTTTGGAAGCTCATAACTCACCCATTTTCAGTTAAAATCTATTGAAAATGGGTATCCGGGGTTAAAATGAACTAAATTTTTGAAATATGAAGTGAAATCTAGGGGTTGCTATTGGAAAAAAAAAGTTGGTGTGAATTTTAATATGTAGATGGCCCCTTGTGCAATTTTTATGCATAGCAAATTAAAGTGTACGTCAATCGAAAACGATTGGTATCTGTAACTTTGCTGTACGACGATCGATGGCCGAAAAAAGTACAAAGTGGGACTTCTTTTTCCGCAGCTGTACATATATGTTCAACATCTGCAACTGTTCCCAGCCGCTCCGGGAAAAATTGAGCATTTCATTCACCTTATTAAACTTCTCCCACAGACCAATCAAAGGCAAGGGAAAGGAGCGGCTGCAGTGACATCCCAGATTCGCTCATTCCCTTTTCCAGTCAAACCCAGTTGAGTTTAAACAGTCGCACAAGTTGAACGAAGTAGTTGATTGAATTGAAAATTGAACTTAGGAGAAGGTGTGATATGAGCTTCATAGCATATGGTTATTCATACTGAAACAAGGTATGTTGCATACTTACACTGCATTCAAGTCCATCCATACAGGGACACTGATTGGGATTTCCGCAGAGACCTCCTAAAAAGTAAAAAAGGAAAATGTCAAAATTTTTTACGATGACGCTGCACAAATTGTAATATTTATGTTACAAAATTTTTTCTTGGAAAGTCATTTTTTGTGGAATGTGCAAAATAAATAATGGAATCCAAAGGGGGTTTTGAGTTTTAATTGGCGCGCAAACAAAACAAAAACATCTTTTTTATTTGGTATAAGTGTATTCTAATATTGTACATGACAATTTCTGCCTTTTTTTTTGGGGGGGGGGGTGTCCATCTAATTATTGAAGCCGAAACCAAAATTTTAAATTTCAATAGCAGTAGATTTCTTAATGTGAATTTCCCATTAGTAAATTTTCCGTTGACTGCAGTATGGAGATACTAATTCGATTTTTGAAGATATAACTATTTAGAATCCTGTTTGCTTAACACACACACACACACACACACACACACACACACACACACACACACATATATATATATATACTAGCAGCGTGACCCGGCGTTGCCCGTGCAATGAATGAGAAATGCCATTTACCTTAAATATAGATTGTAAAGGGAATGAATGTGAATCCTCCCGCTGGAATGATAAAAAAATGACACGGGATTTCCCGCTGCAACAAAAAAAAAAAATGACACGGGATTTCCCGCTGCAACCAAAAAAAAATGAACACGGCACCTAATAAAATACAGAGGTTGCCAGGAATTGGACTTGGCTAGGCAGGAATGTGAATCCTCCCGTTGCAATGATAAAAAAAAGGACATGGGACTTCCCGCTGCAATAATAATAAAAAGACATGGGTCTTCCCGCTGCAAAATAGAAAAAAAAAAAAAAAAAAGAACAAAGCACCCGCTGGCGTAGAGGCTCCGGGAACTGGACGTGGCTAGATTTCTCCTCTTCTACCAGTCTGTGTTCTAACAATCATTTTTCAGAGATTGAATTTTGTTGTTTCTCTGAGCAGAAGGCACTTTTAGTAGTTTTATTTTACTTTATTTCTTTAGTTTTTTCTGAAATAAATAAACTAAACGGAAACTTTCAGGGTAAAAGTACAAATCTTTAAATTTGGGGACTTTTGGCGTCCCCAAGAAGTCAAAGTATTTTTGATGACAAATTGAAAAAACGATCTATATTTGGGGACTGTCCTCGAATTTCGAGGACGTATGGTCACCTTATAATCTCCACCTCTCTCCCCTCTCTCTTTCAGGACGCCAGAAGAAATTCCCCCCTCCCGCGAAGCGCTCTCACAGTTGAAGCAAAAATTGAATTTTAAAATTGCTTTCATATTTATTTTTACAAGATTATACATTTAAAAATGATTCGATTTTTATTTTAATATTTGTAACCCGCTTCAGTGGCGCACCCAGGATTTTAGTTTAGGGGGGGCTGGGCGACATGCAAATACTGCTGAACTCGGTTACAGTGACCTCGATTAGTTACAACTCTCTTATAACGTCTACATATTCGGTACAATTGTCACTTGATTGTCCATAGAACACAAGCAATGTAACTCGGTATGAAGTCATAAATAATTATCTGATCTTTTCAGTGACGTTGTAACCGAGATTAACAGTGTTGCATAAACTAACTGTAAGCATTTATTTAAAAACTTTTTCAAATAAATGTCTTTTTTGGTTAGAAATAACTTGAAGACAATTAAAAAAAGAAAAAATAATAATACATTAGCGACAATTTTCATTTTTAAAGATTTTCACTTCTAACTTTCTACCTTTAGGGGGGGGCTTCAGCCCCCATAGCCCCCTCCATGGGTGCGCCTATGACCCGCTTGTATTATTAGCTGATAAATAAAGTCAGGGATGCTAGTTATACGGCACGCTAAGTTTGGCGTGCAAGAAAATTTCCCTGGAACTCAAAAAAGATTTGAAATTCTCTTTTATTTATGTCAAAAACGCAAGGCATTGGTATTCGTCAAAATCAGTATTTCAATTAACTTTGGCTCAGGTACCTTTGAGCGTTGAAAATCTCTTATGAAAATTGACCATAACTGCATTTGCCCTAGCTCTACAGGTAACAATACTGTAAACTTGCAGTTTTTACCAGTTATTTAGAAAGCTTTCATGAACCTTTTACAGTTGCTCTTGGAATAGTTTTACACATTAAATTAAATTTTGTATAACTAAAAATATTCGAGATTATTTTTTGCTTCTTTATAATCTTGCGCGCAGCATTTCATAAAAGATATATCACAGTAACTTAAAAATTGTTTAGACATAGAAAAAATAGCTTATTATTACGAGTAAAATGACGAAAAATAATTTTGCTGGGAAAGTAATATATTAATACTATTGTCATATGAATAAAGATAGTAAAGTGCTTGGTTTACTCTTCTGTCCTTTTAAAAAAGGAATAATTGGAATATTTATAACTATCATTTGCAGAATTATGCAAAAAATGCATAATTATGCAAATAAGTGCAAAACATATAACGTTACATGCATCCCAACAGAAATATTTTTCGTCATTTTAATTTAAGAATATTTTTGTTTATGAAGTTTTTAAGTTACTGTGCTATATATATTTTATGAAATGCTGCACGTAAGACTGTAAATTAGCAAAAAATGAGCTGTAATACTTTTAGTTATTGAAAATTTAATTTATTGTGTAGAATTATTCCAAGAGTTGTGAAAGGTTCATAAAAACTTCCTAAATAACTGGTAAAAAATGCAAGTTTACAGTATTGTTACTTGTAGAGCTATTGCAAATGCAGTTATGGTCAATTTTCGTGGAGATTTTCAACACTCAAAGGTACCTGTAACCTACCAGATTTGAGATATGTGTTTGTAAACCAATAGTAACACTTGCAGACATTCGACTACGTATATTTTGTTATTGTTAATTTTTTCTCCAAACTTATACGACGTCTAAAATTCCTATTGAAATATAATACTTTCAACAATGCCTTTTATAAAGCAATAAGTATTCTTTAACAAGTGTAGAAAATGTTAACTGATGAATATTTTGTGGTTAACCTATAAATGAAAATAAATTTTCGGAAACACATTTGACGTCTTATTTATAAATCCATCAGACCATTATGACAGAGTTTGAAAAGCAGAAAATAAGTCTCCAAGCCGATTTTAAGATGGACAATTACAGTGGCGCACCCAGGATTTTAGTTTAGGGGGGGGCTGGCTACAAATACTGCTGAACTCGGTTATAGTGACCTCAATTATAGTTATAATTCTCTTATAACGTCAAAATATTCTGTGCTAGTCGACTTGCCCATAGAACACCACCCCACGAGCAATGTAACTCATTTTAGAATTCAATAATCATATGATATTTTCAGTGATGTTGTAACCAAGTTTAACAGTGTTTCATGCTCTAACTGTAAGTTTTTATTTAAAAACTAACATCTTTTTGGGGTAAAAAGTATTTTAGAAATAATTTGAAGACTATTTTTAAAAAGAAAACATTTAACTCATTAGTGGCAATTTTAATTTTCAATAATTTTCACTTCTAATTTCCCACCTTTAGGGGGGGCTTCAGCCCCCATAGCCCCCCCCCCGTGGGTGCGCCTATGGACAATTATGTAATAATATATCACAAAGGGGAAATTTAGTTTTTTAGTTTTTATTTCAGTATAAATAATTATTATTCAGTCAATTTTTTTATAATATACAGAGTGATTCAAAATAGATGATAAAGCGAAAGTCTTTTAAACCGTAAGTAATCGAAACATACTTTCAGTTAGAAAAGTTCGAACAATAAAGGATCGCTTTCAGATATGGCAATATTTTTTTTTAGAGACATGGGACTTTTTAAAATTAATTTTCTTAGACACAAGGCAACATTTTCCTATATATAAGTGATATAAAATGAGGGACTTTATAAAAATTAAATTTCGTATTTTAATGTGTATACAGTAGAGATGAGACGGGCTCAGCCCGAGCCCGAAAACCCGAGCCCGAGCCCGGGCCCGAACCGGGCTCGGGCGGGCTCGGGCTCATAAAAAATTTATCATTTATTGAACATACTGCTTGAAACAGATTTTAAAAAGTGATTGATGAGGAAAATAAAAGTACTTAAAAAAGATAAATAAATAAATAAACAAATAAAAATAGCGGCACGGGCGCCTAGAAGGTACGTGAAGCTCTTTGGGTATTCTAGAACGACGGTTTATATTCATTAGTGAGTCATGAGATCCGACATTTTTTGATAAAGGATAGATACAAAGAATTAGAAAGTGCATTGGGAGTTTGCAACTCTATTTGTCTTTAATTTGCACAAACGGCAAAATTTATTGCATTCTATCAATGAAGTAATTTAATTTTTTTTTTATCTTCAGCTGAAATTTCGGGCTCGGGCGGACTCGGGCTCCGACTTAAATAATATTGCTCGGGCTCGGGCTTCAAAAAATGAGCCCGAACTCATCTCTAGTATACAGCCCCTAGTAAAAATATTGCCACATCAGAAAGCCACTCTTTATTGGAAGAATTTTTCTAATTGAAACTTACGGTTTAAAAGATAATCGCTTTCAACATCTATTTTGAATCACTCGGTATAGCCGGGGTGTTTTTTTTTTGGGGGGGGGGGGAAGGGGAGCTCCTGTTTTTCAGGACCCTCGGGCTATGGCCCCGCTAGCCCTGTGATAATCGGGTTCTGGATTTTCCTGCAACGGAGCTTGAAAGGTAACACTCTGCGAGCATCGAACGACTTGGAACATTTTGGCTTACCTTCTCTCAATTTCACTCCGCAGAACTGTGACATTCCAACTCGGAGACAGCACTGAGAGTCGGAACAGATCCGTCGACCACACTGCTGGGCGGCAGCTTCCGCAATCACCTGTCGAGAGATCGACGAATACGTTTAGATTGGAACAGTTCCATGCATGAATTAATCCGTCACCTCCGATATAGAAGGCCTCCACACCGATTCAAAATGGCCGACTCCGTAGTTCAGTGCTCTGCGTTCATTTGAACGAGTTTTGACCGAAACAGTGCCCAGACTTTTCTTTTTGAACAGTAAATAAAATATCCATTCACATGAAACTGCCTTTATTAGAATGGAAAAATTCCTCATAAAAACTTACCACTTTAATTTGAAAAAAAAAATATCCATTTCATAAATTTATTCATCAAATTCAACGTCTTTTCATGGGGATTTATTTAATAGTATTCTTATGTAGCAGTGAAATCACATTTAGATTAAATTGAATTATTATATATTGGAAAAGTCCTCTAAAGCATATTAAGTTTGTGGTTTAAACTATTAAAAGTATTACTTTTTTTATAGAATATACTTAATCCATAAAAATCAATGCTTGATTAACAAAATTTCAGCTGAGGGAAAGATGTTTTCATATTAAATACTTTTTTTAATTGAGTAGCAGTTTAAGTAGTCAAAATGCAAATTTCTACTGTATTTGGGTAGAAAAAAATACTCTTTTCGGCATAAATACAACACTCATTTCAAGATTTTTACCAATCTAATAAAAATGTATGTAAAATTAGGTATTTACGTATAATCCCGGCGGCGGTCCGCCAAGACAAAGGACTTTTTGCCATGATAAATGCCGGACACGTGAAATTATAGATAGGTTGCAATTCTTATGAGCCTAGAAATCATTAGAACAACGGAAGTGCTAGAGATTTATTGGCATTTGGCGACAAAATTCCTTATATCTGAGTGCTCTATACCTCTTGAACCATGTAATATAATCGAATAAATTTATATACACCATAAATAGCTCTTTTTAGTGTATTGTGAGTAACATTTAAAAATATTTTTGTGTTGTTAGCCTCTTCCATTTTAGATATAAAAGAAATCCCCATTGGAAATACCACGTAAAAAATTTACATTTGGCTCATTATTATAAATAACTCAATAACACATGAGCAATATTAAAAGCAAGATTACATACTGTTGCGGAACTACTCTGCTTGTTTCTGGGGTTCGTCGTTCTAAAGTCCAGTTGGTGTAGACAGTTGTAGTAAAAAGTCCACTGGTCAGGATGGAACACAAACTTTATTGCTTCTAGAATCTTCGTGAAATAGGCTTTTCTGGAGGCTTCTTGTACCTCCTGCGTAAGGACTGCACGTCCCGGGCAGTACAATCCCCAGTTAGGAGGTCACACAAGTATCTACAGTGTCCAACCTTTAACCAAATCTTAACAACATAATTTAAGCAAATAATCAATAAACACAGTAAGCAAATACACACTAATAAATAAATAATAGACATAATAAACAATTCCACTAATAAGTAATAAATGTAATAAACAAATACACATTAATAAAAACCAATATATTACAAATATGTACACTAAACATGGCGTAAGTAGTGAGTGAAAGAGAGTTGAAGAAAGAGGAAGAGAAGAGAAAGACAGGAAAGAAATGAGAGTTGAAAGAAAGGAGGAATTACGCCATAGTGACCATGGTCTCATAGTCAAATAACTAATTACAACCGCGGTAGATGGCTAGCCGATCGTAATGTACAACTCTTGGCTTCGAGTTTGGTGACTTACGAATCCGTACGATGACGTCATTCAGCCGGTTTAGGACTGTGTAAAGACCGTCCCACGGCGATTGCAGCTTGGGAGACAGGCCTTTCCGTCGAGTAGGATTCCATAGCCAAACTTTGTCACCTACGTTGAAGTCATGTCCCGTAGCCTTCGTGTCGTAGCGAGTCTTCATCCTTTTTGTGTTCAGGTTGATCCGCTCCCGAGCAAAATGATGCACGTCTTCAAACCGTGCCCGAAGATTTTCCACGTACTCCTCTGGCGATGAAGGTGCATCTGGAGGGCGGCCAAACACTAGATCGGCGGGAAGACGAAGATCTCTGCCGAACAGCATCTGGGAAGGTGTGAAGCCGGTAGTCTCATGGACGGCGCTCCTATAGGCCAGCAGGAAAAGGGGGAGTTTCTTGTCCCAGTCCTCTTGATTCCTAGATACCAGGAGCGAGAGGCTGTTCAAAATTGTGCGATTGAACCTCTCCACCATGCCGTCGGATTGTGGGTGTAAAGGCGTAGTCTGGGTTTTGTCTATTCCGAGAAGTTGGCATAGTCCTTTAAAAACTGCAGAGGTAACGTTCGTTCCTTGGTCGGAATGAAGTTGCAGAGGGGTTCTATATCTGGAAATCCATTCTTGCACCAATACCTCTGCTACGGTCGTAGCTTCTTGATCGGGAATAGGAAACGCTTCGGGCCATTTAGAGAAGTAGTCAATGACAACTAGGATGTATTTGTTGCCATCCGAAGTTCGCGGAAGAGGTCCCAGGATGTAGAGGGCAATCCTCTCGAAAGGCGCTCCTACATTATAACGATGTAGTCTTCCACGGCTTCGTTTCTTCGGGCCTTTACGGGAGGCACAGGCGTCACAAGCTTGACACCACTTTTCGACGTCGCCTCGAGCCCTAGCTAGTAGAAGCACTCTCGAACTTTCTGCAGGGTCTTCATTACGCCAAAATGCGCCTCCATTACGCTTAATTACGCCAAAATGGCCTCCAGTGTAGCCATTATGAAGTTCTTCTAGAACCTTCGGAATCCTCGAACGAGGGAGTACTAACGGCCATCGGAGCATCTTGCCGTCGTCCGACTCCCATTTACGATACAAGACTCCATTTCTAAGGCGAAGCGAATCCCATAAAGCCCAGTACTGTTTCGTTGCCGGACTGCAAGATGATATTTCTGGCCAGCTGGGCTTAGTGCTTGATTTCTCTAGTAACTCCACAATAGGTTTGATGTCGCTATCAGCTAACTGGTCCGCCTGAACATTTTGTCACTCCAGGGATCTTGAGATGGTGCCGATGATGTAACTTGGCGGACAACGGGATGTTTCAGATGATAATTTTTCTCTGCCCTGGAGCAATAGCGACAACTGTATATGCAGGGCCTTCTCGACAAAGCATCTGCATTTCCATGAGATGCTCCTTTCCGATAACGTATATCGATGTCATATTCTTGTAATCGCTGTATCCACCTGGCTATCTGGCCCTCTGGATTCTTGAAATTTAGAAGCCAGGTTAAAGAGGCATGGTCCGTTCGGAGCATGAACTCTCGGCCGTACAGGTAATGATGGAAGTGCTCCACGGCCTTAACGATAGCAAGAAGTTCCTTTCTCGTAACACAATAGTTACGTTCCACCTTCGAAAGGCACTTGCTCCATTAAGCAATCACATGTTCTTGGCCATCTATCTCGTGGGACAAAACTGCTCCTACACTCTCCTTACTTGCGTCTGTATCCAGGATAAATGGCTTGTCAGGTTGAGGATGCAACAGGATCCGGCGAAGATGTTAGGGCTGCGTTGAGTTCGTTGAACGCATCCTCACATTCTGCAGTCCATAGAAATTTTTGTCTAGTCTCGTTCAATTTTTGAAGTGGTCTTGCAATTTGAGAGAAACCCTTCTCGAATTTTCGATAGTAAGTACACAGGCAGAGAAAACTTCTTAAGTCATGGATATTTTCAGGACGACTCCAGTTCTGGACTGCGGACGTCTTTTCAGGATCGGTTCGGACTCCGTGGGCGGATATTATGTGCCCGATATAACGTACTTCTCTACGAAACAAATTACACTTCGATGGACTCAGTTTCAAGTTTGCCTCGTTTAATTTCTGCAGCACCTTTCGGATGTTCTCGAGATGTTCTTCGAAAGTCTTTCCGACGATGATGATATCGTCCAAATAAACGAGACATGCTACGTAGGAAAGTCCTCTCAACACTGTCTCCATCAGACGCTTGAACGTAGCCGGTGCGTTGCAGAATCCAAAAGGCATAACTTTGAACTGTCACAATCCTTGTCCCGTGGTGAACGCAGTTTTTTCACGGTCATCGGGATGAATTTCTGCTTGCCAGTAGCCACTCTTCAGATCCAGAGTGGAAAACCATTCATTTCCCGATAAAGTGTCCAAAGTGTCGTCTATCCTGGGAAGAGGGTAGCTGTCTTTCTTGGTTATGTCATTCAGACGTCTATAGTCAACGCAGAACCGGGTGGAACCATCTTTCTTTCGGACCAAAACAATCGGTGAGGCCCAAGGACTAGTTGATGGCTCGATGACGTCATCACGCTGCATCTCCTCTAAAAGTCTGCTGACCTCTTCTTGCTTAGCAAACGGCAGCCGCCTAGGATGTTGCTTGATGGGAGAATGGCTGCCTGTATCTACCTTGCGTTGCGTTGAGCTCGTACGGCAAAAGTCACCCGAAGTACTAGAGAAGAGGTCTTCAAATTCAGCTATTACTTTCTCCGCAGCGCTTCTCTGTTCTGCCGTTAACTCCACGTCTTATAATAATTCCTTCGTCAGGCACTCGGATGATTTAGCTGTCGTTTGGCTAATGTTCTTATTAATTCAGGTAACAGGAGCGCATGTCGCCAACACTTCATTTTTCTTTATCACCTTCGACTTGTCCGTCACATTTGCTACTCTAACTGGAATTTCTGTTCTCGACAAGTCCACAAGTGTTGCTCCCACAAGTACTCCTCTGACGGAATCACTATTGTTTGGGTGTTCGGTTAATCCAAAACGGAATTTATTGCTTTCTTTTACTGTTCCAGAAATTATTGAATCAGTTCTGGGAGGTAGAGTGATATCAGTCTGGGCTATTATTTGCTGAACAGATAAAACAGTTTCATTTTTAATATCGAACGCAGCTGTTTCTTCTGAGACTGAAAGAAGCTCATTATTCTTAAAGTCCAAATTAAATTTGTGTGATTTTAAAAAGTCCAGTCCGAGAATAAAACATGGCTACATATAAGCCACATGGTTGTATCTGGCATTCCCAAATGTGATTTCCACTTGCATCTTTCCGCCCACTTCGATCTTGTCACCTGTTACAGTCTGGAGGGCCCAAGAGGGCGGAGTCCAGATAATCTTCAAATTTAATTTCTTGGCCAGATCCGTCCTTATGATGGTTACGTTCGCTCCAGTATCAATCACCATGTGGCATGGGGAACCATTAACGTATCCCAGTACGAAGAGTCCATTACTGCCGCCATTCCCTGATGAAATCTGCAAGACTTTTAGGTAGGGCTTTAGACTATTTGGCACCCTCCGCCCCGCTAGATGGCCACCTCCTAGTTTCCCTCCTTCGTGTTCTTAGAGTTCTCTTGCTGGTCATGAGACTTTCGACCACAGTACTTTTGTACATGCCTTTCGACGCCACACTTCGAGTATTTTACTTTCTTTGGGCCATCTCTCCTTCTATCGGATGTTAAGTTTCGGCCTTTGATATCTTCAATTCTCTTCAACCTGTTCTCGACGCTCTCTGTGTCTTTGTCTGCTCCCTCTTGGACCGTTACCACTCTAACAGCATGACGATCTTTCCTCACGGCCCGCTGAGCTGCGTCCAGCTTCATAGCGAACACTAGAGCTGACTTCAAATCCTGATAATCCTCCATCATGAGTGCCTTTTGGATTTCTGAATCCCGGACGGCTTCGGTAAAATGTCGCACCGCCATTTCTTCTCGGACATTATCAAGGTGGTCCATGTAGGCTAGATGACACAGCCTATCTATGTCCGAAGCCAGCTCTTGAAGGGTCTCGGCAGATCTCTGTATCCTTGACTTAAGTTGTATTCTACTATATTCTTTCTGGCACTTCTCCGAATTTCAACTCTAAGGCACTTGCGAGGGCGTCAAAATCTCCTATCTTCGTCGGTCCAATAGTTTGCAATACATTAATTGCATCTCCGCTAAGGGAAGCGGCCAGTTGGCTCGCTTTTTCGGACTCGCTCCAACCATTGGCTTTGGCGACGATTAAAAATTGGGTCTTGTAGGCTTCCCAGGGAGTCTTTTCGTCATAGGTAGCGGAAAGACTCCCTGGACCTCTCAAGTTTCACTGCTGGGCGGTGTGAAGATAACCTGATGTTTTCAGGTAACTTTCCCAGCTTTACGAGAGAGTCCAATTTTTCTTCAATTTTAGCTTCACATTCTTCATGTATTTTAGAAACTATATTTTCTTTCCAGTCCAATTTCTCCTAAATTTTATTCTTAAATTCTTTCCGCATTCTGCAAATATCTTGCTGCAATTTTTTAACATTTTCTTCTATTTTTCCTTCAATTCTTTGTTCATATTTCGTTTGAGTTTCTTCTATGAGCGACATTCTTTTCTCCATTATCTCTTGATTTTCCTGCACACTCTTTTCGAATTTCTCTAATTTTCCCAAAGCGGTCTCCATTTTCTCCAATCCCAATTTCATTTCTTCTTGTCCGGCTTCAATTTTCTTCTATAAATCAGCTTGTCCGGATTCAATTTTCTTTTCTGAATTGGCTTTCATCTGTTCATGTCCGGATTTCATCTCTTTTTTTTATCTCATCTTGTCCGGCTTCAATTTTCTTCTCTAAATCAGCTTGCCCGGACTTTATCTCGTCTTGTCCGGCTTTCATCTCCTCTATCAGTTTTTTAAGTTCTTCCATTTTTCTGGTCCACACCATGAACTGGAGAATTAAAGTCTTTCTTTAGAATCCCACTTCTGACACCAAATGTTGCGGAACTACTCTGCTTGTTTCAGGGGTTCGTCGTCCTAAAGTCCAGTTGGTGTAGACAGTTGTAGTAAAATGTCCACTGGTCAGGATAGAACACAAACTTTATTGCTTCTAGAACTTCGTAGAACAATCAGCTGTACACAATTCACAAGCACAATCTAACAGTAACGTGCTTTTAACAATCCGCTAAGATCAGAAGCTTTCACAAATGCTGTCATTCTCACATAAAATAAAACACATCCACAGGTAAAACTTCAGTGGAAATATTCGAGGGATAACACTAACAGTCCCTCAAGACTCAGCAGTGAAGAATTGACACACAGCACTTAAATTCAAAGCTTCAAAAAGCAAGCCAAAACACAGCTTCTATAGCACTATCAAGTCACAAAGCAAGCGTACTCGCTCAGAGAGCTTTCACAATACGGGCGCTCTCTCACACTGAACTTTCAACTCGCACTGAACTGGGGCTTTAAAGGCACCTCTATTTATAGCCGACGCAGGAGGTACAAGAAGCCTCCAGAAAAGCCTATTTCACGAAGATTCTAGATAAAGCGAGAATATTGATTACGTCATAGAAGAGAAATGTTAGGTTATTAGGTGTTTTTAATGCAGCAAAAGCAGCTTTACAAGCCCCATAGGGAAAATCGCGCCCAATGACCAAAATATCGCCAAGCTTGGCGACATTTTGGCGAAATATTGCCAAATTTGGCGCCAAAAATAAGTCCCCAAAAGTGAAGAGATCTAAGCCCTAGGACCAATATTTCTCGAGTTTTCTAGAAACCCCATATATTTGAATGGGAAACCAAAACCTCCGTATCTCCGGTTCTAATTGGCCGATTTTGATGCAACAAAAAGCAAAATTTATCTATTTGAAGCGTAGAATACGAATTTTAAACCATTTTAAGCCCCAGAGCAGCGAGTTATTGCCCCGAAAATTCGTATAATTTATTATAATAATTTTGAACATTCATAACTTACTTATTTTTTATGATTTTACAATAAATTTGGTATCAAATTGTTGGTAATGGAAAGATCTTTAAAATGATGTATGAGTCATCACTCCCACTTACCTTCTCCCTGTATAAATTAGCTTCTGAACAAAGAGCTTATAACTGACAAGACAACTCTAGAGACAGAGAGTATATTCACGAGCACGTCAAAACTAGATGTAAACATGTGAATAAAGCAACGGAGCTTATACTACGGAATGCGCCATCGTGCCAATTTCTGTATTCAGTGCGTAGGCCTTCTATATCGGAGGTGGCGATTAATCACAATTGAACACTTAAAAAAAAAATACACTCTATAACAAAAAATCGACGCACCAAGAAACAATCATCCGATTGCTTTGAAATTTCGTATGCATGAATGTTTTGAACAGATATGCAAATGATTCAAATTTGGTGTCCAATGAATGAATAGCTTGATCTCTAGGGCATCGGAACTGCGCATCCAGCAGACGTATATAAGGAGCAGTTCTTCAACGGTTGTTAAAACTTTCGGTTTGATTGCGATTCAGATGACCTTTCAACAACTTAAAAAATGCCTCGCTGCAGGATTCGTGCTCATTGCGAGCAACTATCAGAGTTTGACAGAGGTCGTATCATTGGATTGAAAGAGGCCGGTTGGACTAATCGGAGAATCGCTCGTCATTTGAGTCGAAGCGATGCGACGATTCGAAGATGCTGGCAAGGATGGGTGGAAAATGGCAGAGTGCAGCGTCAGGATGGTAGCGGTCGACCTAGGGCTACAACAGATCGTGAGGACAGAGTGATGGTCCGATCAGCTGTCACAGCGTCTTCTTCATCTCTATCAACCATCAGACGTTCAACCCAAACACCAGTGTCCATCATGACCATTCACAGACGGTTGAGAGAGCGAAATCTACGCTCGCGCTGACCGTTACGCCACCTGCCGCTCACGCCTGCACACTGCCGAGCTAGATTACAGTGGTGCAGGGCTCGATCCGGTTGGAATGATGCCTACTGGGGACGTATAGTCTTTAGCGACGAATCCCGCTTCCAACTGTGTCCTGACGATCATCGAAGACGTGTTTGGAGACGCACAGGGCAGAGGGGGGATCCTGCTTTCACTATTGCACGCCACACCGGCCCTCAACAAGGCATTATGGTATGGGGTGCCATTTCCTTTGACAGCCGGCCCCCTCTGGTCGTCATTAGAGGTACACTTACTGCACAGCAGTACGTGGACGACATCCTAAGACCTGTTTTGCTACCATTCCTTTTGCAGTGCCCTGGGCTGGTTTTTCAGCAGGACAATGCCAGACCACATACGGCTCGTGTTGCTCTAAACTGTCTGCAAGCTTGTCAAACTCTTCCTTGGCCTGCCAGATCTCTCTCCCATCGAGCATGTCTGGGATATGATGGGAAGGCGATTGCATCTGGCACGGACTGTTGATGACCTCGTTCGACAATTGGAGCGAATTTGGCAGGAAATACCGCGGGAGACCATCCGGGAGCTTTATCGGTCTATGCCACGCCGTGTGGCAGCTTGTATCCAGGCTAGCGGCGGGTCAAAACCTTATTGAACTCGTTACTGTAAATCTGAAATAAATTATTCAGTTGTTCTGAAATTTTAATCATTTACTATTCTGTACATTGTCTTCCTATCCACCAATTTTCGTCTCAATCGGACACCTCCTTCTTAGTGCGTCGATTTATTTGCTATAGAGTGTATACAAAAATCAAAACAATTCAAATAGTGTATTTTACAACACTGGTGTCCAAAATTAAGGTTGCAAACACTTTTTTCAAAATTATACGAAACTGAATCCAATAAATTTGATAAAATTTGTATTTTGTACACTTTGAGTAACGGATAACGCGATGTGTGATAGCCTGTAGTTTCGAATAAATGGTGTTAAGCGTTAGTTTTGCAGCACTACGTTAAATAGGACTGATTAAGCATCTGGGATTTTTGCCAGCTTTATTGTGAATACAGCGTTAAAACTCAGGAGTTAGTCTGCTTGTAGTGAGAGCGAGGTCTCATAACCGTTTACACGACTAAGCGAGATAGAGGGCCGCTGGTAAGCTTCATGTTGGATAGTCACGAGGGAAGGTGGCATGACGGTTACAAGTTGCATCCAGGTCGTGGAGTCAATTTAAAACAAATGGTACCATCGCCAGGAATTCCAGCCAAAGCCGCCCAGAGCGCTCACAACTGCAACAGCTCACTCATTGGCATTAATCCTTTAACTCACGGTAAGGACACAAAACTCTGACGTTTTGACTGATTTCCAATCAAGCTATCCTACCTGTTCCGTAGTTTTTATCAAAGAAAACATACGAAGTATTGTTTTCTTACAGCTAATTAACTATACATATACGCAAGTCGCCAAATTATGAAAATTCGCCAATAATTGGCTAATACGCAAGGCGTTCCATTGGTTTCACATAATTAAAAATAGTGCGAAGTTTAAAGTTTTTTGTTCCAAGCAACCTGCAAGAACCAAGCAATGTGTAGCTCGGTAACATTCAAATCTGATCCAATCTCTGGGTTTTGTCTGTTGAAATTCTGTCTTTTTTTACGGGGGGCCGAATGCCTCATACGAAAAGCGAGCGTAGCGAGTCTAGGGAGCCTTGTCCCCTAGTATATAAAAAAATCTGGAGTGACTCCACTCGACTTTCCGAACACTTACGAATAAGATCATGACCAAGCATTTAAATAAATTTTAATCGATGAATCATTCAAACATATATACCAAATTGAAGCTCGATCGAATGTACCGTTTAAACGCTAGCGCACTTTCAAGAATTTCTCCCCATAGGCCATAATGTAAAAGAAATCTTTGTCGTAGCCCTGTAGAAAAACTATAAGTCCTATACACATCCAAATCAATACCGGTCTTGCGAAGGTAGTTTATAACGTGTATACCCAATTTGAGCTCAATCGCATGCCCTGTTCAGGAGCTATCGTGTTCACTCACATACACACAAACACACACACACACACACACACACACACACACACACACACACACACACACACATACATACAGACATCTCGTAAAAATAGCATAAATGGATTCCGAAGCCCTCAAAACGTGTAAAAACACCAAAATCTCGAAGTCGAATTTTTTCATGATTACAATACTTTCCTTACAGGGTACATGTTCGGAAAGTAATAAAGAATCCAATTCACCGTATTACTTTTGTTAGAAAATGTTTCACTGGTCTCGCTCAAACTTTAATTATAGTCCAAGATCGCAGGGCCCTCAGACCTTACTTATTTTCTCATTCTCAGAATGTATACGATAGAGTAGTGTTAGTACCTAATACAGTAAACGTATGCATACTTGCTAGCTTGGGCCGACGGCCAATTCTCAGGCACTACTTGCTGCAGGTGCGTAAAAATAATACTAAGTTTACTTATTTTCTCACCTCATTTTTAGCTGATGAAAAAAAAAAAAAACTGCCATGTTCCTAACTGTTTCCTAACCCTGTTCCTGTTAAAAAAAAAAAAGAAAAAAAAAAAAAAAAAAAAAGAAAAATCTGATTTTTGACCGTAAATTGTCTTTTAAAAGTAGGCAGTCATCTTAGAAGAAATAAGAACACTAAATAAAAAGAAAATATTAAAAATATAAAAATGTAAGACTTATTTCATCCGTTTGCGATTGAGAGCCTCGAAATCTTCATGAAAAAGTACATCCGTAAACAGTGGCGTAACTATATCGGTGTGGCCCGTAGCGAGCTTTTTCCTTGGGCCCCCTTTATTACTACAAGTTCACGAATCAGAGCTATAACTTTTCTCACTGATACCTTAAGTTTGATACATATTTTTTGTCATGTTATTTAATTTATGTACTTCAGTCGGTAACTTAAATTAATTGAATACAATTAAAATGTTTAATACGTATATTCAGCAATTGTAATGAGCTTGCGGGGGGGGGGGCTCCGGCCAGGAGCCTGTGATATCTTGTCTATTCTGCCATCCTACTGTTATACTGTCCGTAAAAAATATACCAGTGGAAACAGAAGTTATTTTTGCGCCACTCTGCCAAAGTCGTCATGTGTACGTTTCAGGATAATACCGGAAAGCAGCTATGCAGTCTTAACCCTTTGAGGCGCAGTGTTCCCGGTCTGGGATCACCAAACTCTGACATTTTGACTGTTGCCAGTCACGAAGAATAGATTTGATTTCTATAAAAATAGTTTAGGGTGACATAGCTCCACAAGAATCCTTTACTTTTTAGCACATCATTTCCCGTAAAAAATGTCACGATTATTTTTAAACAGCACTGACATCTGCTGCAAAATGGAAGAATGCGAAAACAGCTGGATCGATTGTCCTATGCTGAAAAGAGGGCAGCCATTGCCATCGCTCGACTGAACTACCAGCAAGATGACGGACGATCGAAACGTTCATCGCGTGCCACCGATCTAGAGACCCCTTTTTGACGCAGCTGGCTGTGCCAAAAGCGATGGCAAACGCTGCCCTTTTTTCCAGTGTAAGTCCCATAGCAGCGAGTTTTCCTGCTATGGGAGGAAGCGCGATGGCAACGGCTGCCCTTTTTTCAGCATTGGGAAAGGGTTGCGCCTCAAAGGGTTAAGGGGGAAAGTTTGAGGACGCCCACTTCTGAAGCTTAACCTAAACATGTTCAGGTTAAGCTTCAGGTATTTAATTCAATATGAAATTATTCCTGAATTAATAAATTAATTAAATCGTATATTTTTTATATATAGTTCATTACTATAATCGTATATATAGTTCATTACTTGATTAATATTAATTACAATTTCGCATTTGACTGCTTTTATCCAAATTATCATGTCGTTTTTCTCTGTACATTATTCAGTATTTACAATGAGGTTTTTTGTTATGGAAAATCTACACGGTGGGGGTGCCTTGGGCAGCGAATTTTTAAAAAGCATTTACCATCAGACCGTGCAACCATTCAAAAAGTATTTGAGTAATGGCCTATTTCCTACTTTCGTTTTGTGAATAACTAATTAGTTTTTGTAAAAAGCACAAATTTAAAAGAAATTTCAGAACTTATTGAACTTATTGCGGCATGATTCGTTTTTACAGGGAACAAAATTTTAAATATAAAGCTGCTCTATGGGACTTACACTGGAAAACTTTTTCGAAAGGGTGTAAGTGAGTCTTAAGGCTAGTTTCGGTTTAATTTCTGACACAAAATCACAATATGAAAATTTTGAAGGGCCGATTTAAAATAATTTATTTAAATTGGGGGGTCACTCATAAATATCAATATCGAATTTTGCGTAATTTTAAAAGCCCCTCAAATATCAAACGATGTCAAGGACAGTCTCCCCCATGAGTTTTGATATCGATATCACACAGAAGCCGAATCAGATGTCCTCGCGTCAATTTTTTTTCAATAAAAAATTTAATCCAGTTTTAAACAAAAATTTAAAGCCAATTCAAAAGCATTTTATAAAGCTGAAGTAAAATTATAACCTGCCTCTCGACATCTGTGTTTTTTGAATTCGCTACAGATCGCAAGTTTGCTATGGGACTCCTGTGAGGAACAGAATAAACGACTGCCCTGTTCCATTGGTATCTAAACGTTTCCTCGTCCATATTTTCTTTCACATTTGATTATGGTACATCCACATTTAGTAATGGTTAGGAAAAAGAAAAACAAAAATACAGTTCGAAAACAGTCGCGCAAATATGCCAATGAAAGGACTCCTCTAATCCCATCACCAGAATAGATTCTTGAGTGGTACTGCGCCTGCTTGGTTGTTTCTTCTGAAAAAGCTAAGCATCGGTAAAAATGGATGAATGTATCGGGAACCGATACTTTCGATGTATCGGGAACCGATACTCATGAAATACGAAAGAACGGATACCGATACCTAAAAAATTAGGAGGTATCGGCGGCGATACTATCGGAAGAGATCCCTAATTTAGAATCTTACAAATTGCTAATATGACGTACATTTTGTCTCATGTAAGTTTTAATTCATGAACTCACGTTTTAAGTGCCGTAAATTAAATCCTGGTTAGTTAAGTTAGTTCATCTTGTTATGTCACATTTTGTTCCACAACGATGTTGGAAAAAAAAATATTTTCATAGGAACGGTATGGAGAAAAGCAATCCCTCGTTAAAATGAGAGGGAAGGGGGGAAAGGTTGCTATAATGGATTTCGTTGTACTATTGGATTTTGTTCTTTGATGGCAGTTTGCAATGTCACTGAAAGCATTCACGAACATTATCAAAGTTGTTACTGAAATTAGCCCCGACCGAGTGAGAAATTTAACCCATTTATGCCTAGTGTCCCTTTTTTGAGATGGCATTTTCGCTATTAGTCGAAAACGTTATTTATTTTTCCTAGCCTTTATTCATGAGTATTGAGCCTCAACTCTACAAAATATTTTAACATAACCAAATAGGATGTTGATATTTCGATTTTTATACATAATGATTTTAAAAGAAATCATCCCTTGTTCAAGAAGTTGACATCAGAAATTTATCTATTATTTATGTTATCAGTAAAAATCGAAGAAAGTCGCAAAAATATCCAGGCACAAATGGGTTAACTAAAATTCGTTTGCTAGTACGAGATCGCGCAATGAGAATGAAATTCAAAAACTAGACCTTACCCAGACGAGCGAGATATCGATGAGCACGCTTAAACAGCAAAACAGCTTCATGCTACAGGTTGGCATTTTGTTTCATTGGTTAGCTCGATTTCATGGTTTAAATAAGAGGCACAAACTACCGTTACTGCATAATTATAAACATTGCATATGCAGATATTCAAATTGGATAAGATCGTGAGAAAGACGTCTTTCAAATAAAGTTCCATTATTTTTTATGACAGTGCATTTTGTTTTTAAGATTGATAGTAAATTACACATTCATTTGAAATTACAATAACAATGACTAGGGGAGAGAGTTGTCAGAAAAGGATAGCATAGAGATTCAGTTGCTCATTGTTTTGTACTGTCATCATGGGTGCAATACATTTATACCATTTATTATCGTCTATGCAAAATATTGAATCAAATTGCTGATAGGTTTAACCCTTTGAGGCGCAACCCTTTCCCAATGCTGAAAAAAGGGCAGCCGTTGCCATCGCTCGACTTAACGACCAGCAAGAGGGCGGACGATCGAAACGTTCATCGCGTGCCACAGATCTAGAGACCCTACACGAAAGTCGCCAAGCTTGGCGATTTTCGTGTACGTGTGTATGTATTTAACTCTCAAATCGCAAAAAGTATTAGTCGCAGAATGTTGAAATTTCATAAATAAGATTGTTGTAACATCTAGTTCTGCATCTCAATTTTTAGTTCTAATCTATTGAAGCGTTTATTTATCGGACCACCCTGAAGAATTTCAGTTCATCAATGTCTACTCACATCTTCAATACATTACGTCTGTAGTCAGTCATTGTTAAGTCCATGCCTAAAATCTCGCCATTTGTCATCGATCTTGGCTATAGTTTTGCCGATATATTGCCAAATTAGGCGTCAAAAATAATTTCGTATTTCGCATAACTCTAAAACTTTTAACTATAGAACGTTAAAATTTTGCACTTAGAGATATAGTAATATCTAACTGTGCATCTCTTTTTTTTTATTACAATTGACTGGGTGATTTATTTACAGGATCTCTCAAATGACTTTAAATATATTAAGGTCTATGGATACATTCAATTCATTGAAAGTCTGTGGTGAATGACTACTTTGGCTTAACCCAAAACCTCGCAAACTTTCTTGAGCTTGTCGTGTTTGGGGCAAATTATCACCAAATTAAGCGTCAGAAGCAAATCTTTCAAGCTGAACCCAGCTTGGCGATATCAGAAGTATTTGCCCAGAAATCACTAAACCTTAGTTTTAATGCATTATTTTATCTCTTCGAAGCAAAATAAGTTAGATGAAGTTCGTCGGAAATATTTTTGATTTAATAGACGTGCAATGATGTCATGTGTTGTCCACACCAGATTTTTTTAAATGAAGTATAATACATGGTACTATTACTTCATTTAAAATTCCCAATTGCTCGATATTTCGCCAAAAGTCGCCAAGCTTGGTGACATTTTGGTTATTGGGCGCGATTTTCGCGATGGGGCCTGAAAGTTGGTTTTTCTGCATTAAAAACACACAATAACTTAGCATTTCTCTTCTGTGACGTAATCAAAATTCCCGATTTATGTGGAATCCCCGGGGAATAGACTCTTCTGGAAGTTTCTCGAGGCTCCTGCACCAGCTATAAATACTGGCGTGTTTTATCGGCCCCAGTGCAGTGTGAGTGAGCAACCGTCTTGTGAATAGAGCTCTCCGAGTGAGTACGCTTGCTTTGTGAATGGATAGTGCTATAGAAGCTGTGTTTTGGCTTGCTTTTCGAAGCTGTTTTTAAAGTGCTGTGTATAAATTCTTCATTGCTGTGTCTTAAGGGATTGTGTACGATATCTCTTGAATATTTTCACTGAATTTTTGCCTGTGAAAGTGACTTATTTTGTGTGAGAAATACACCATTTCTGAGAGCTTCAGATCTAAGCGGACTGTTAAAAGCACATTACTTTTGGATTGTGCTTGTGAATTTTGTGCAGCTGATTGTTCGAGGAAGTTCTAGAAGCCATAAAGTTTGTGTTCCACCTGACCAGTGACTTTTTACTAGAACTTTCTACACCCACTGGACTTTAGAACGACGAACCCCAGGAGTAGTAGAATATTTCTGAAACAATATATATATATATATATATATCATTTCACTATATATATATATATCATTTCACTATATATATATATATATATATATATAGTGAAACTTCTGTGAGCGAATACCTCTATTAAGCGACCTTCTCCAAAAAACCATTTTTTAAATCACCGAATTTCTACCCTATCTATATACTATATCCGGAGCTGACTGTATTTATTTACTTTATTTCCAGAAAAATGGAAGAAACTTTTTGGGACAAGGAACGGGGACTGGTCGCTTATAGAGGGTTGTGTGGGTCTCTTCTAGAGGATCTCTCAACGTTAAATGGATAATGTAAAAGATCGGTGCCTGTAAAAAGGGATCGTTGGAGGAATGGGTCACTTAATAGGGGTGATCGCTCATAGAAGTTTCACCGTATCTTCCTATGGCGAGATTCCTGACTTGCCCGCCCCCCCTAAAAACAAATATAGGGGTGCCCATGGCTACGTCCAGACCATTTCATCATGGAACATTCATGGGCATGGCGTCCTTTAAAACACAACTTCTGTGCATTAAAATGGGCGGACCCTCCACCCCACCTTATGAACACCACTGTGAACCAGTGGCGCACACAAGGGGGGGGGTCCAGGGGGTCTGAACCCCCCCTCCCCATCGGTTTGATTTTTTCTTTTTCGATTGATTATTACCCTATATCTATAGTAAATAAAATGATTCCAAAAAAAGGTAGCAATAGTTTCAGTTCAAATAAATAAAAAAAAGAATTTTTTTTTCTCGTTTTCTTTAACTTTTCAAAAACGAACTGAAAGCTAACATAAAACACCATCTTGTTCTCAAAACTGTACAACTATTATTTTGCTTCCTGTTGTACTGTGTAGTGTATTCTTAGGGACCTGGATGGGACGAGTTTGGATGAATTCCATCTAATGAAAACGAGTTCTTTTATCACTGATTTTTGTCAATCTGGAACATCCCTAAAAGTTGGACCCCCCCCCCAAACTGTAAAAGTTGGACCCCCCCCCCCCCAGCCAAAAATCCTGTGTGCGCGCCTGCTGTGAATAAACATTTGCATATATGTTGTCATTACAATTTGACTTACAAAAAGTGCTGCAGTCTTAAAAATTGGTTGCAACATTTCATCAAAACACTGTACTAGAAAAGTAGGCTCCATCACGCTTAAACCCAAAGAGAGAAAAAAACGATACATTGGTGAGCGATAGGTTTCCATGGAAACCAACAAGTATTTCCGCAAAAGTGCTCTTTAAGTAGTCTTTCTTCTGAGAATTCCCTCCCCGCTTCCTCTTAGAATTCCCCTCCTCGCTTCCTCTTTTTTTTTGGAGAATTCCCCTACTCGCTTAGTGTTTTATTTCGCTCCGCTCTTGTGATCGAAAAACGCTCCTAAAGGAGAAGACCGCTTCTGAGAACTGGGCCAAAAATCGCTCCGACTGATCGAATTTCGCTCGTTTGGTTTAAGCGTGCAAGATTGGTGAAATCAAGTTCCAACATTTGGTACGTTACCGAAGCATGGTTGAACCTGCAAACCAAATGTTGGAACAAGGTTTCACCATCTTATGGAGCCAACATTTTAGTAGCATGTTTTAGTGAAATGTTGCACTCAAGTTTTTAAGAGTGCAGGCCTTTGAGCCTCCGTCGAGTCCTGGTCCCATAAATGTGCCCTACCTCCCTTAGACGCTTGTCGATACATCACTGTTGCCAGTCACGAAGAATAGATTGGATTTCTATAAAAAATAGTTGCGGGTGACAGAGCTCCGCGAGAATCCTTTACTTTTTAGCACATCGTTTCCCGTAAAAAGAAATGGTCACGATTATTTTTAACAGCACTGACATCTGCTGATAAATAGAAGAATGCGAGAACAGCCGGATAGATTGCCCAATGCTGAAAAAAGGGCAGCCGTTGCCATCGTTGGACTTAACGACCAGCAAGAGGGCGGACGATCGAAACGTTCATCGCGTGCCACAGATCTAGAGTTCCTTTTTTGATGCAGCTGGCTATGCAGCACTGCCAGCTGCGTCAAAAAAAGGGTCTCTATATCTGTGGCACGCGATGATCGTTTCGATCGTCCGCCCTCTTGCTGGTCGTTAAGTCGAGTGATGGCAACGGCTGCCCTTTCTTCAGCATTGGGAAAGGGTTGCGCCTCAAAGGGTTCACAGAGTTTCATTAACATTGAACTTGCCTCCGAGAATTTTAATTAAATAGAATCTATCTACTAATAGATCTAGAATCTATCTAATCTTAAAACTATCCATTTTAGTCACGTGCTTTCTGCGAAAACTACCATTAGCTAATCCCAACCGTGGTCGGAATGCTCGCTACTATTTCAACACTTCTTCCAAAAGTGATTATGACTAGCTATGCGAAGACGACGTTTCCTAGCACGCATTCCCATGTGATTCCGAATCGTGGTGTGCTCTACCTCCCCTAGTAGTTTGCGGAGACATTTAATGGGACACGCTGTCTATCTGGGGTGCTAAAAAAATGTCACGCAAACGGCATCGTACATCATTTTGAAAAAAGACACCAAGAGACTGGAATGGTACAAATTTTAATCATAGAAGACAATACGACTATTGAAACAAGCGTGCAAAAATACATGTAAAATTCATCATAAAAAAGAACTCGCAATTCATTTCACGAACAGATATCGAACTGGCCCGCAGAATGAAGGATGCTTCACTCTATTTACATCATGACGGCATTATTACTGACACAAACAGCAACTCTATACAAAGTACAAAAAAAACATGCTCACAACATGAGACATGACAGAGATTCAGTTTTAGAAAATAACGTCGTCGCATGACAAGAGTTCTCGTGTAGCACCGAACATATTTAAATACCTGAAGATGGAGTCGTTTTGATTTGAGAATGAATCATTACACCGGTCAACCACAACAACCAAAAAATTTTTGGGGGTTTCATTCCCTTCATTTGGGGGTCTGCTTAAATTCTGATTCTGGATATTGAAAAACACTTCAATTTTCATTTTTAGTTCTTAAAGTTTGCTTTTGTCTAATTGACGTCGATGAGTCTATTTTAATTTATTTCATAAACGAAAGATGGCAGCACTTTGATGAACCCGAAAGTAAACTGTATTCTTATTTGTAACTCTGTAGTATTGCTTGTAGCATTATTTGTAATATTATTATTTGTTTGTATGACAATTGGCTCATACGAACATAAAAGAAATACGAAAAATATTCACTTTTAGACATTCATTTCTTATTATTTTACATTTACATGTTATTGTTTATCACAAATCTTGAATGAAAAGACTTTTATATGCAGCAAAAACTTTTCTGATCATAATTTAGAGTGGAATTATAAAAAAATATATATATAAAAAGGAGTGATTTTTGCCAAAAAATTGAAAAAATGCTTTTATTTCTACGAAAGCAAACTTTCATTTAAAAAAAAAAAAAATTATTTTCCTTAGTTTTGGTGTAGGAGAAACTAAAATTGAACATGTAGAAGTCAGACCCAAAAATCGTGTTGACCGGTGTTATGCTTGGTATCACTTCTCGCCCCCCCCCCCCAAAAAAAAAATGCTAAAACGATTCCATTTTTAAAAAAAAAATCTCGCAAGTGGCTAGTGTAAATTGATAAATGTTCGAAATATGGTGAAAAAGAGACTGTCGGAATCAATAAAGACATAGGCAGGATTGTTAAAAATGCGGTTTTTTTTCAGGATTTTTCGAGTTTTATCAGGGTTTTTTTAAAGGGTGTAGTTCGAAGAAACAAAATCTCCCTCAAAGTCTAGGTACACAAATTGAAATAAACTAACTGTCCCGGGGACTCGAAAAAAATTCAGAATAATACTTCATAAGCTGTATTACCCGCCGTAATAAATGAAACAGCGGTGCCTTTGATAAAATTTCCAGAAAAAAATCTGTAATATCGAATGGCACAGCAAAAGATTTTCGAAAAGTGACACATCCTACTAAATTGTCGATTTTTAAGCATTTTTTCTGAGTCTCCCAACTGATATAGGGTTGTCGCTTATTGCAGTGTATAGTACAGCTTGTAAAGAGGCATTCTAAAAATTTAATAAACAATCAATATACAATTAATAAATTAATAAAAAATACTTAATAAATGAAACAGGCATTCTAAAAATTTAATAAACAATTAATAAAAATTATAAAATTAATAAACAATTAATAAATTAATAAAAAATATTTAATAAATGAAACAGGCATTCTAAAAATTTAATAAACAATTAATAAATTAATAAACAATTAATAAATTAATAAAAAATATTTAATAAATGAAACAGGCATTCTAAAAATTTAACAAACAATTAATAAAAATTAATAAATTAATAAACAATTAATAAATTAATAAAAAATTTAATAAATGAAACAGCGGTGATTTTTATAAAACTTCCAGAAAAAAATCTGTAATATCGAATGGCACAGCAAAAGATTTTCGAAAAGTGACACATCCTACTAAATTGTCGATTTTTAAGAATTTTTTCTGAGTCTTGCAACTGACACAGGGTTAACGCTCATTGCAGTGCATAGTACAGCTTGTAAAGAGGCATTCTAAAAATTTCGAAGTGCGTGACATAATTAGTTTATTTGTATTTTTGTACCAAAATCGCATGTTTTTTTTCGAACTACACCGTTAAATGAAGGGATGGGGCTTTAGTATGTTTGAAAAAATTTGGTAATTACTAAGTACAACTTAAAGCAACTTGATTACAAAAATCAATTAGGTAGGGAAAAAATGTTAATTTAATTATAATTAATTACAATTATCAATTATATATGAAAATATATATAAATCAATAACCAATGATGGTTTGCTTTTAGATATTAAATTTATTATTAGTAGTAATAGTAACTATAAAATTAAAGTACTATACTAGTGATGAATTAGAACTTTTAAACTATTTTTTTTTTTTAAATGGGTAGAAAACCCTCATTCATTTTAATTCAAATGACAGCCATACATTTTTTTTTTCTAAAAATTCTTTGATTTTTTTTTCTTGTGTAGTTTTTCTTTTTTTTGGGGGGGGGGGGGACTGTTTTAAAACTTTGCAAGTACTGTGCTGATATTAAGAAATGTATTAGTTATGTAATTAAAGTTGAAGTTTGAAAAAACCCAGGTGGGTTTTTTTTTTTTAAACACAGAACTGATGTCTGACTGGTAGATGACTGAAATGTGAAGGTTCCGGATACGGGCCCATCGGATCTAGCAGTCTGGAGTTTTGGGAGTTTTTCTCCAGATGTCGCGTGTATACGCGCTGAGAACATTTTGAAAAGTTCTCTGCCCGAGGCACCCCTACCGCGGCAGGTAGCCCTCGAGTAGCTGATTTAATACACAATACAAAAATTCCTCGCTCATTTACAAAAAGGGATACTTTTTAAAATTTGTATACAACCCCCTTACACAAAGAAAAATTCCCAGTTAGTGAAATGTGCCCCCATGCATTAATGAGGGAGATGTACGAAATTTGAAAATTATACAGACTAAAATGTGACAGAGATAGGAAGATAAATATACGCTCACTTAAACCACCTTTTCTAGAAGGGAAAAGAAAATCACGTTAGGGGGGTCGTACAGAAATTGCGAAAGAGAATCATGTTTTGGACTCCAGCAATGAATTTTTGCATTCAAATTTAATGTATAGTCCTGGCCATTTTTGTTTAACAAAAATATCTCTGAGGTTTTTTTTATGAAATGCTGGAATTTTGTACATCACCTCATGAGTGTACGAGGAAGATGCCACTAACTGGGATGGGGCTGTATACAAATTTAAAAGCTCCTTGAAAACAAAAGGTAGGACTTTTGTTTTCAAGGTAAGATTCAATATTATAGGACTTTTTCCTTAACGTAGTGTTATTCCCCATTTTATTTTGAATATATTTTAAACTTACATTACCCAATTATTTCTAACTGATAAAGAATTAAAGCGAAAAATATATTCTCATCTCTTTGGGACACCCCTTATAAAATATAGCTGATTTATAACGATGAATAGAATCCTTTATAAATTTCTTTGAAGTAACTTTTCTGTAATAACGACAGCTTATTGCTTATAAAGCCTGAAGGTTCGGCAAGTCGAAGATTAATTATACATGATTTGTGTTTACGACACAGATAATAGCTATTAAGTTTTTATTTTGATAATCCCCTACAAAAAAATCTTTTAATAGGATTTGGATTACTTTGTTCCTAGAGTAACCGATTTTTTTTCTTTACAAATGTCTCTATAACGACCTTATATAGGGATGATAGTGTCCGTCAGGGGCGTAGCCAGAGGGGGGGGGGATATCGCGATATATCCCCCTCCTCCGAAATGTTTGATTAGTGATGAAATTCCGTCTATTATACACATATAAGTTCACCCCCCCCCCCCCCGCGGAAAAATTTTCCTGGCTACGCGCCTGGTGTCCGTATTCAGAGTTCCTTTTGTACATACCCGGTGGGTTTCTTTCTTGGCATTGGATATTTTATAAACGAATTTTTGGAATAAAAATTCCGTTGAACACAAAAGCGATGCAAAGTAGAGCGAGGATTGTTCGAACCTGTCTTCAACAACGCACTCAGTTCGGATAAGTAAAAGCGCTGATAATTTAAGATAGTCTCCTGACTAAACTGAAACGGTTAGTAAGCGTACTTCCCCCCCCCCCCTTAAACCAGTCAATGTATGTTTTTATCAAATTTAGAACTGAACAACTATATTAGCCCTTTCATATCTAATTTCAAAAATTTCTCTTTTAATTAAATAATTATTTTATAATAATGTCTATTAAATTTGTATATACAGTCGACACCGGTTATAACGTACTCTCACGGGGGCCTAAAAAAGTAGTACGTTATAGCCGAAGTACGTTATAAGCGGAACCGCAGGTAAGATTGAATATTATACAAAAAAAAAGAAAGTAGACTCATAATTTCATTGTAATATGCGTTTTAAACAGGTCTGATTTTTTAAAATTTAAATTAAAAAGAGAAAATTCTTTATTACTTACAATTTTTATTGAGATAAATAATCTGTCATTTTCTTTTGTTTTAAATGGGCAGATGCTACTTTAAAAATACCGTTTTGGATATCCATAATAGACTTTTGTAGAGTCTCTGCATCATCACTGCGGCATTCAAAAAATCGTGATACTGTTTTTGCAGCATTGAATGCGTCGGGTATGCTTGGTATAGGCTCCTCTGTTTCTTCTTCACTATCATCAGAATCATTATAGATAGGGCTTTTCAGGAGGCATTTACATGGATGAATGACAAATGAAAAACAGGGTCTTGTTCTTAGCCCTACCTAGCAGGGGAAAAAGATAAAAGATCGCTCCCTTCATTCATGCACAATTCATCTCGCTAGAGAATCTGAAAACGGACAACGAGTGTTTTTGAAGGTACTGAAATTTCCGAGAACAAGGAAATAAAATGCTTAAGAAAAGCAAAATTTTATTTTTGGCTTTGGTATAAAAAGTACGTTATAGCCGAAGTACGTACTTTTGTTAAGTACGTTTTAACCGAAGTTAAATAACATTATAAATATAGGACTTCCATCGGGACCTAGCTTCTAGGTACGTTATAACCGATAGTACGTTATATCCCAGGTCCGTTATAACCGGTGTGCACTGTATAATTAAATAATACGCTACTGGCCAAAAGTATTGCAAGTTTCAGAAATCTAATCCTTTTCGAAATTAAGCCCCCTCTACCCCGTCAAAATTAAAAATCAATATAATGGATACTTTTAATGTCAACATGTTAAATGAAGTGACTTCAAAGACAACATAGCATTGAGTTAAAGAACAAAAATAATTTTTTAATTTATTGAAAAAATAGCATAAACAATACGTAGGTTATTATAGAAACCATAATCCATTTTGGCTTGCCGGAATAAAATTAAATAAAGAATTCATTTAAAGTTATTCTGCAAAAAGAGGACAATAAATAAATGCAATTGAACTAAAGATCATTTATTGTATTGCTGAGCACCTTGACTTGGATCACAACAGCCACTCTTTTAGCTATGGAATCCTGAATGTTTTACACTTCCTTCGGTATTTCAGGGTGCCAACTTAAATGATGGGTTGCTGAAGCTCTCATTTTGTTTTTGGGTGATTTTTAGTTGTATTTGTCACAATTATACTGCATAAATTCTCGAAAATACTAAATCTGTCAAATTTCCTGTCTATTTTTCCTGGGTTTATTCTTGAAACGATAGATTTCTCAAACTTGCAATACTTTTGGCCAGTAGTGTATATAAATAATCCTAATTATTACATGTTGGAGGAAAATAGGTTTTTCTTTATGCACATAAATTAAGACGCGGGGACTGAAAGATTTGTAAAAAAAAAAAATTGCGGACAAATAAAGAGGCCTCTGGCAAAGTTGAGGGGGGGGGGGGGTAAAATGGAAAGGATAAGACAGAAATTTCCATTGTCCTGACCTCGATTGTACCCACTCTTCCTAAACTCCCATTTTCTTGTTGCTGCTTTCTACAATAGGGGAGGAAAATTTTCCAATTTCAAAAGCTAAATTAAAAAAAAAGTAAATGAAGAAATATAATATTCGGATAACTGAACAGTTCGGTTAATTGGAGTTCGGATTACCGACGCTCTACTGCACTGAACTAAAAGTTTGGTCATGACTGTCCTTTGCTTAGATGAACATAGGTTGTCATCTGCGCCGCTTTAAAGTGAATATTCGGATAACTGAACAGTTCGGTTAATTGGAGTTCGGATAATCAACGCTATACCTGCATTGAACTGAAAGTTTGGTCATGACTGTCCTTTGTTTAGATGAACATAGGTGGTAAATCTGCGCCACTTTCAAGTGACACCCGTGGTAAAACACTCTCCGTGCCATACTCTAGACACGCCGCTGGGGCGGGTGGCGCCCTCTGCTATCCACTTGCCAACACCAAGCGCGTCGTCGGTTCACATCGTATCGTCTTTGATGGGCATTTTTTCTTCCGCCGTCGCGTTGCAGTCCAGTTTGTTGACGGCCGGCACCGACGGAGAGCGTGCGCTGGGTGGGAAGTTGACGAAGGAGGTGGAGGTCGCGAAACTGATACAGCTGTCTCGAACGCCGCGGTTCCGGTAGAATTTCTCGCCGTGAGGGGACGACCTGCTCATGGACTGGTGCTGACCTCTGTTGATGGATTGGCGAAGTTTCCATCTTTCCAGACGATGCTTGAAGGAATTCTGGACCTGAACAATGAAGCAGAATGACATACTACTCATATAGATTAGTGCAAGATAAATGGAACTTGATTTTTCAATGGAAAATGCAAATTTTTGAAATTTCATTAGAACATTATTATTATTTGTTGAATGGTTAGTGACAGTTAAATAAAATAAAAATCCTCTCTTCCTCTTTATGACACTCAGCTTATTATTTCAGTTTTGAATTTCTGGGAAAAGCGTCTCTATTTGGGATTCAACAAGGCAACTTAAATAATTACAATTATAATAAAAATATTAGTGCTACAAAAAAAAAAAAATGTATGACAGAGTGTACGTAAATTATTATCAAGTAAAATTGTGTGAACTTTGTTATTATATTATTAATCCGTATTAATTCAGTAAGTGATTATTGTTAAAAGTGTACCAATCCTAATTAAAAGTAAAACAAAAACAATTTTTACGCATTTATTCTTTTTGCCAAACACTAACTAAAAGTGACTAAATTTTAACATTTATTTTACCCTTATCCCCGACCTTCGCAGAATTCTCTACGTATAAGTTACAATAAGTTCCAGCAGATGGCAGCACTACCGGCGGAATTCTTTCATTGGGAACTTGCCTTCAATATGAATAAGAATTGGCTAAGCAAGAACTGGGTGAAATACGTATACGTAGAAAGAAATAAATGTACACACGAATTTTAAAAGGAATTTAACTTTTCAGGGAAGATGTCAGTCACCTTATCACAATTTTTTAAAGTAAAATGATTCCATTAATTTTTTGTCTTTCTTGTGAGGTACGTTTTTAGACATGGGCGCTGGGCGGGGAGTGCAAGGGGGTGCACTTGCCAGGCCCGGACTCATAGATAGGGTGGGGGCCCGCCCGTCTCAAGAGAAGGGGGGGGCGGGTTATTGTGCAACCGATAAATATTAGAATGTGTTAACTTTCGGGGTATGGAGGAATGATGTTATTATTGATTAATTATGATTGATAATGAATGCATTAATAAAATATTGATCTATTCATTAATATGCGTCGTTCATATTAATAAATCCCTTGCTCATTCGGGAATCCTCTCTCAAAAATTTTTGAGAACTACATTTAAAATGAAGTGTTTTGAAGCCTTCTGGCTCGCAATTGCAGCTGCAAAAAATTTTGCAAGTTTCAAACTTCTTTTAAGTGCTATCAGTAAAGCACTCTTTTTTTTTTAATTTTCTTTCTTTTTTCTGTTTGGGTGCCCACCCTCAGAAGGGAGGGCCCCTCCGACGATGGGGGCCCACCCGTCTGCAGACAGTCGGACACCCTGGCCAGTCCGGGACTGGCACTTGCATCTCCCTAGAGTTTGAACAAAAATATAATTAGCGTGAAAATATGAGAAATTTTTTTTATAGCTAGGACAGTAAAAAAAAAGCTTGAATGTACATGTGTGTGATATTTTGAAATCTACATGTACATGTCAGGTTAAACTGCATGAAGAATTCAAAATATCACACACACACGTTTAGGCTTTATTTCATTAACGTAAGTGTAAAAAAAAAATACTTATAGATAATTAGCTTTTTAGACCTGTGTTTATAGTTTAATATGTTCTACCACGGTATATAAATTTTAAATGTTTGAGAAGTCATCCACGTATTTACTTTTGAGAGACCACTTACAAGGGATAATGCTGGCGCATGCACAGTGTGCCTCCATAATGTAATGACCAACGCTTTCGGCCGTGGTAGTGTTGAATGCTTCAAGGCAAGTGCCCACCATTACGAAATTTGTTTTTAATAACTATGATTAAATGCAGTTATTTTATGAATTAAGTCTTAAAGTATAACATTTCTCTTTAAAAGATTTCATTCATTTTTCTTTTTAATTACCTCTCTAATTTTAAGATTTAAACTCGAACACTATTGGGTGAAAGTTAATCGAAAACTTGTATTTTGATTTGATTTGATTGATTGATTGATTCTTTTTTATTTTTTGGCATGGTGATTTCAAACATTAAGTGAAGGCATCACTGTATCACTTTCAAAACTTGTCTCTGTCTGTTGGTGTTTATTTGGATGTTATTTATTAGGAAAAAGAAAGAGAAATCGGTGTAAAAGAGCGTAATTTATTCCCATAAAATGGATGTGTATGTGAATCTTCGAACTAAAACTGCCCTCAATCACAAAATTGCGTGACTGCAGTGTCTGTTTGGCATGTCCCCACTCGGACACGCTTGTAAATAAATAAAAAAATGTACAGAATCCGTAAAAGCATTAAAAAAAACCAGTTACTAAGTACGGTCAAAATGATAGCTTACCTCGCCATTGAGAAAGCAATATAACACAGCTACGATGAATCCCTGAAAAAAAGGACGAAACACTCTAATAAGAGTAAATATGAGAAAAAAAAAACACTCCAAAGAAACTTGTTTAAAAGATAAAGTAATTAAACTTGGTAAAATAATACACATAAAAGGTACTTCCCAATGTATACACGTGTTTCGATAGAAAAAAAAAATTCCGATCTTCGTCAGTAGTTGCAGAAGTCCATTCACAAACTGGAACAGGTCACTTTTAAAGTCCCCAGTCCCAGTCTGATTTCTGTTCCTACTAGCTGACTCCTCTCTTCCAATCTGTGTATGGACCTTTTGCGGCTGATGAAGATTTTTTTCGATCGAAACACGTGTACACATTGATAAGTTCCTTCTACGTACGTCATTTTACAAAGTTTTTAACTATTTTAAGAGGAAATGTCGATCCACTAGGAATACCTAATAGTCCTTGATGATTAAGCAGCTAACCAAATCTCAACCCAAAGCACGGCTTACTGCTTAATAGAGCTCATTTTTTGAAGCCCGAGCCTGAAGACTTTTAATTCGAGCCCGCCCGAGCAAAATTATTAAAGTTGGAGCCCGAGCCCGAAATTTCAGCTAAAGACAAATAAAATTAACTACTTCATTAATAGGATACAATAAAATTTGGAGCTTCACACACCTTCTAGTCCCCCGTGCCGCTATTTTTTTTTTTTTAAGTACGTCTATTTGTAACATGAATCACTTTTTAAAATCTGTTTCAAGGAGTATGTTCAACAAAGGAGAAAATTTTTCACGATCCCGAGCCCGAACGCAATCGTGAATTACAGAGCCCGAGCCCGGGCTCGGGCTGAGCCCGTCTCATCTCTACTGCTTACCTGTATGGAGAGGAGAGTTGCCTGTATGAAGGTGAAGACCACTTCTCCTGTTCTGTGTTCTGGCGTGGCGATCACCAGGATGTAAGTCACGCCCAACAGCGGAATCAGGACCAGCAAGGCTTTGGCAGCTTTCCTTAAAAGAAAATGGATCGATCATGAAACACTTTCCAGCAGTGCCAATCGCAAAAGTATACAGGGTGGGAGAAAAGTCCTCGACGCATTTCAGAAAATAATATAAAAAAAGAGAAATTATTTAATTATATTATTTTTTTATTAACAAATTATTTTAAACAGTTTATCGGTTTCTCATCGGTTTCTTTTCGTTATTTCATCGGAGTCATCGGGAAACGATGATCGGCTGTATGCCCCCCCGAGCGGACATTTTGTACCAGTTGCCGATGAAATTTCCCCTTTTTTTTTGGATGAAAAGCCGTGATCGGCCATTGCTCCTTCTCCTCGGATTAAACTCACCCGCCTCTCATCGACCGATGGGTTATTGCTACTAGGGTAAAACATAAAATGGAAATTGCCATAAAAGAGTTCAGCTTGCGGTCACTTCTTTAATAGAATGGTAAGTTTTTTTATGAGCAGAAAATTTCGAATTGCTGCCGAAAGAAGGCGCCACAGGACCAAACATCCATAGAATGACATTTTATATGAAAAACTTTAATAATGTTGCGAATTTTCGGGGCAACCCGCTGTTCTGGGGTTATAAATAGTTCAAAATTCGTAGGGACGTAGGGAGGTAGGGATAAGTAATGTTAGGACTTATTTTTGGCGCCCAATTGGGCGATATTTCGCTAAAAGTCGCCAAGCCTGCCGACATTTTGGTCTTTGGGGGCGATTTTCCCTATGGGGCTTGTAAAGTTGGTATTTCAGCATTAAAATCACATAATAGCCTAATATTTCTCGTCTATGACGTCATCAAAATTCCCGCTTTATGTGGATAGAAATAGACTCTTCTGGAAGCTTCTTGTAGCTTCTGCGTCGCCTATAAATACAAGCATTTCAGAGGCCCCAGTTCAGTCTGAGTTGAGCTACCGTAGTGTGATCGACCTGCTGAGTGAGTACGCAGCTTGCTCTCTGAATGGATAGTGTATAGAAGCGGTGTTTTCGCGCTTGTTTTTGAAGCTTTGATTTTAAGTGCTGTGTGTCAATTCTTGATTGCTGAGTCTTGAGGGACTATTAGTGATATCCCTCGTAATTTTCACTGAATTTTTGCCTGTGGAAGTGTTTTATTTTGTGTGAGAAATACAGCATTTGTGAGAGCTTCAGATCTAAGCGGACTGTTAAAGCACATTACTGTTGGATTGTGCTTGTGAATCTTGTAAAACTGATTGTTCGACGAAGTTCTAGATGCCATAAAGTTGTGTTCCATCCTGACAAGTGGACTCTTTACTAGAACTTTCTACACCCACTGGACTTTAGAACGACGAGCCCAGGAATAGCAGAGTTTTCTGCTACAAGAGTTACCCTTACAGAACGAGTTTCTTGCTACCCAATTTCGATATGGGCACCTTTCGTAGCTCGTGTCACATCTAGGCGATACTGGATCTCATTCTACGTGCTTGTCAACATGGATTGTGGAATAGACATCGAGAAACATTGTTATCAATTGACCATTATTATTAGAAAACATTATGTAAATAGCAGCACAGCTAGTAAAAAATTAAATACATCCTTTAAAAATCTGTCTCTACATGTTTTATTTTATTTGAAAGAGAGAGAGAAAAGGTATAAATTGATTTTCTTTTAACATCAGATCTATTTTAAAATGTTCAGGAAATTTTATTCAGGTTATTAAGCAAAGTTTGTTTAACCCTTTGAGACGCAACCCTTTCCCAATGCTGAAAAAAGGGCAGCCGTTGCCATCGCTCGACTGAACGACCCGCAAGAGGGCGGACGATCGAAACGTTCATCGCGCGCCAGAGATATCTAGAGACCCTTTTTTGGACGACAGCTGTGTCAGAAAAGGGTCTCTCGATCTGTGGCACGCGATGAACGTTTCGATCGTCCGCCCTGTTACGGGTCGTTCAGTCGAGCGATGGCAACGGCTGCCCTTTTTCCAGCATGGGGCAATCCATCCAGCTGTACTCGCATTCTTCCATTTTTCAGCAGATGTCAGTGCTGTTAAAAATAATCGCGACCATTTTTTTTTTACGGGTGGACCAGTTTCGATGAAACGAAAAGCAAAATTTATCTATTTGAAGCGTAGACTACGAATTTTGAACTATTTTAAGCCCCAGAACAGCGGGTTGCCCCGAAAATTCGTGAAAATACATATCACATTCCAAGAATTCCAAATCACATAGCAGCAGAGCCTGTCTAAAACGTTCCGAGCCCCCAGGCTTAGTACTTTTTGTATTGGGTGGCCCACGTATAGCCAAATCTTCTTTTCTTTTACCAAATATAGTCATGGGGTAAAGGAATTTCTTTGCAAAGTCGTACATGAAGAAGATAGGAAGCGTCGGTTTAGATCCAAATTCTCTCTTGTCCATATATTTTTAACCTAAATTTCCCAAATTTTTAATGCAGTTATGTTCCAAAGTTAAATGTTGTCACGTCGATGGGATCTTAAAATGACGTTTGTTTTATCCCTGACTACAGCGTAAACAAACCCTTTTGGTCATCGGTATGTGTTGTCAAAGCGCATTTCTTTATCCAATTTCAGTACTGTTAAAAATTTAGTGTAACACATTTTTCTAAGACTAGTAAAACTATTTTAATATTTGTGGGGGTCCTAGGCCGTGGCCTGTGTGGTAATCAGGGCCTGCATAGCAGTGTGGGTCAAAAACATGTCGGTACTGTGGAGTTGAGGATAAACCCTTCGAAACAAGTGCTGAAATAATCGTGACATTTCCTGATCTCAAAATCTTAAAATCAAGCTTGATAAGCTTGAATCTTAAAAAGCCTTGTTTTAAAGTATTGTGTATAAATTCTTCATTGCTGAGACGATAGGGACTGTTTACGATCTCCCCCCGTAAGTTTCCACCGAATTTTTGCCTGTGGGAGTGGTTCATTTTGTGTGAGAAATACAGAGAATGCTTTTGTTAGTGAATGCTTTTAACCCTTTAACGCGCAGTGTTCCCGCTCTGGGAACACCCGACTCTGACGTTTGGACTGTTGCCAGTCACGAAGAATAGACTGGATTTCTATAAAAATAGTTGCGGGTGACAGAGCTCCACGAGAATCCTTTACTTTTTAGCACGTCATTTCCCGTAAAAAAATGGTCACGATTCTTTTTAACAGCACTGACATCTGCTGAAAAATGGAAGAATGCGAGAACAGCTGGATAGATTGCCCCATGCTGAAAAAAGGGCAGCCGTTGCCATCGCTCGACTTAATGACCAGCAAGAGGGTGGACGATCGTAACGTTCATCGCGTGCCACAGATCGAGAGACCCTTTTTTGACGACAGCTGGTTGTGCTGCACGCGATGAACGTTTCGATCGCCCGCCCTCTTGCTGGTAGTTAAATCGAGCGATGGCAACGGCTGCCCTTTTTTTAGCATTGGGAAAGGGTTGCGCCTCAAAGAGTAAGATTAGAATGCATTGCAGAAATGAAAAACAATTATGACCCCCCTCCTCCCGCCCCAACCCCCCTTTTGTTTAGCAGAACTATGTTAGCCTAGACACTGGCCATTTAGCTGTATTTCGGAGCAGGTGCTTGATGATCTCTTTCTCTCTACTCGAGCACAGACGAGACACTCTTATCACATCTGCCCTCCAGAATTTTTTAAGTTCACTACAACCGAAGTAACGGTTCACTAAAACCGAAAAATGCTATGAATTTCCAACATATGTGTATCGGAACTCATAAAATGCGTTCACTATTGCCAGAAGTTCACTCTATCCGCAGTCAGTGGAGTAGACACGGGGGGGGGTGTTAGGGGGCTCACAACTCCCCCCATGAGTTGCAGTAGTCATAACCCCCCCCCCATGAAAAATTTGTGAATACGCCACTGTTCGGAGTATATTGTTTTCGCGGACCCTTCTTATACACTTAACAAACCCCCAGAGTTTCGTAAACACAGCTTGGGAACCGATAACTCTAATGCAAATAGAAGAACATTATATTCCACTACGATGCAGTTTCTGTAATGCAATATGAATATCCATTGCATTCATGTAATGCTCTTCGCGTAGCAAAATTACTAGACGAATGTTAACAGAATAACGGGGGAAGGGAGAGAATGTTTCGAAAATAGTCGATGGTTTCTTCTAATACCTTCAATTTGTGAAGGCAGTTCTCTCCATAGAAAAGCGTTGCGGTGATCGTTTCCCTGTAGAGAAGCCCCTTAACTGCTACATGTAGAACATTTTCGGATTCCGAGTCGTGCGTTCCATAGAAATTTTTCTCTCAAGAGTTTTTTTATCAAATCTTTTTGTATAAATGCAGATAGAGGGAGGAAGAGGGGGGGGGGTGCGACTTTACAGTGGTATGGGCTTTACGATAATGATGACAAATTTCATGCGATTCTGAATTGGTTTTCAAGCTTTTGCGCGCTCCCTGCAAAAAAAATAATAAATAAATAAATAAAATCGGAATTTCTTACTGTTAGCCCCGAAGCATAAATTTTTTGAAGTTTAATTTTATTTCATATGCTCAGGAGTCTCAAAAACACTTACCCGAGCTTTAAATATTGATCATAGACATGTAGAATAAGTTACAAAGTTACGCTATAAAAGGTACAGAATTTCATTGTATCGACTGAAATTCTCCGGAAATAAAGTATAAATGAATACGAAGCTTAAATTTTTATGCATGCCTCATAGATCCCCTCGCCTCAAAAAAAGAGAAACAGTTAGTAAAAGATGACCCATAAATTAAATAGGTGATGAACGAAATTTGAGCATTTTATCCTGAACCGGGGTGGCGACCTTTATGGATCAACGTGCCATTTTTTCTAAAGAAATGTTTAATGAGGCCATAGACGTGCCGTCAAATAATTTTCACTGAGTGATTTAACTTAGTGACCGTTCGATCGTGATACCTCATGGTGAACTTTGTTATTTTTAATTAAAAAGCAAACCGTTTTGATCAGTGGCGTGTCCAAAATATTGTGTTGCATCCCTGTCCTAAACCGCGTCGAAGATATGAAAAGAATTATGGGCTGACTTAAACCATTTTTAATGGATCTCAAAGGGGGGTAAAATCCCATTACATGATTCAGTTTCGGGGGTCGTGCACAAATTACCAAAGAAAGGCAAGGATTGCCTATATACTTATTACTTTTGATAGTATTGATATTGTACAGCCCCTCGCCAACTTTGTTAAAACATATCTCTGAGCGTTTTAGAATGAAACGCTGGAACTTTGTAGATCACCCAATTTATGTATGGGGCGCATTTTACAGATAGGAATTTTTTTTCCTTTTTGGGCAGTATAAAAAATTTTTGTATTTATTTAGTTTTATTCCCTGAAAATTTTAATCTTATCATAAAATCACGGTAAAAAAAAATTCCGTGAAAGTACGGAAAATCTACTGGGAAATGGGACGCTAGGACTATTTCCGCATATTTACCAATTTTATTCCTGTAAATTGCAGTAAAAATTCTGTTCCAGAGGGGCGCTGACCCTCGATGTACGGAAATTGTTCTGTATTCAAAAGTAAGCGGAGAATTTCCGCAAAATTTTACGGAAAGTGTCCAGTAATTGCTCGGTCATTTTTTAGAGTGTCTGTCAATATTCAAGGAATGAAAGCCCAAGTCATTGTTTTTGGCACAACCTGTACATTCCTCTCAAAATATTTATTATTCAAATACATTAAAAATAGTGTGCATTTGTTATTAATGCGACAAAGATTGGATGGAGGAGCTAAACGAAAAAAATGCAATCATTGTTTGCAAAATAATCATTCGATCTGAAAATGTAGCAGGTATTAATTATAATTTCAGCGTAAGCATTGAATAGCCTGAGCTTCGCATCTACTGTCAAACCCGCTTAATGGAACAGACAATTTTTCACTAAAATTAATTCTAATAAGCGGTATATTCCATTATCCGGGACCACATTGGCTAATTATTTCGGTTTTGTACAACGAAAATTGATTTCAATAAGCGGGATATTCTTTTAACCGATATTCCATTAGGAGTACTCGACTCTATATCTATGAACATAGAGCTTTTTCACCTGCGTCATTATCACTACGTCACACCTTAGCAATACCTAACAACCAAACTTTTTAGTTCAAACATTCGTTCATTTTAGACCGCTGGACCATTGGACAAAAAAATCTGGAGTGACTCCACTCGACTTTCCGAACGCTTACGATTAAGATCATTACCAAGCACTTAAATAAATTTTAATCGATGAATCATTCAAACATATATACCAAATTGAAACTCAATCGAATGCACCGTTTAAACGCTTGCGCACTTTCAAGAATTTCTCTCCATAGGCCATTATGCAATAACATAAAAGAAAGTTTTGTCGTAGCCCTTTAGGAGAACTATAAGTCCGGTCTTAGGGCGGTGGTTTATAACATGTATACCGAATTTGAGCTCAATCGAATGTATCGTTTAAACGCTAGAGCACTTTCAAGAAATTCCCCCCATAGGCCATAATGTAAAAGAAATCTTTGTCGTAGCCCTGTAGAAAAACTATAAGTCCTATACACACCAAAATCAATACCGGTCTTGCAACGGTGGTTTATAACATATATACCCAATTTGAGCTCAATCGAATCTACCGTTTAAACGCTAGCGCACTTTCAAGAAATTCCCCCATAGGCCATAATGTAAAAGAAATCTTTGTCGTAGCCCTGTAGAAAAACTATAAGTCCTATACACACCCAAATCAATACCGGTCTTGCGACGGTGGTTTATGACATATATATCCAATTTGAGCTCAATCGAATGCTCCGTTCAGGAGCTATCGTGTTCACTCACATACACACAAACACACATACACACACACACATACACACATACATACATACATCTCGTAAAAATAGCATAAATGGATTCAGAAGCCCTCAAAACGTGTCAAAACACCAAAATCTCGAAGTCGAATTTTTTCATGATTACAATACTTTCCTTACATGGTACATGTTCGGCAAGTAAAAATGGCTTTGAATCCCTAAATATCCTAGTTTACCCTAACAAATTGAGTGAAGTCACGTGAAAATACTCTAAACAATACAATACAATACAATGCTATGCATACCTGTACTGTTCCGATTCCACGGTGTTTGTAGCTCTCAGTTTAGTGATGAGGACCCACATGATTTTCGTGAGGAATAAGATGTTGATCTGGAAAAGTAAATAGGAGAGTGAGATTCATATATAACACCGGGCAACACGATTTTTTGGGTCTGACTTTTACATGTTCAATTTTAGTTTCTCCTAAGCCAAAACTAAGGAAAATAATTTTTTTTTTAAATGAAAGTTTTGCTTTTGTAGGTATAAAAGCAATTTTTGTCTAATATATTGGGTAATACGAGAGTAATGGTGACTTAAAGGTGCTATTTCATGTCTAGAGGGCTCTAATAATGTTAAAAAACTCATTTAGAAGGTCGTTAACAGGTTTTCTATGACCTAACTACGAAAATATTCGATTTATAAATAAAGAATCCTACTTCGCGGAAATTCACTTATCGCGGTAGAGTCTGGAACCAATTAACTGCGATAAACGAGGGTCGACTGTATATATTTATACACAGCCTAATTCATATTCAATGATGAATAATTTTTAATATGCTATACCAGCGTAGAAAGTTCATCTCTTACTCGGATACTTTTATGAGAGGGCGTACAAGACCTACCGCTCACTGTTCCATCCACACGAGTTCTTACGAATTGTTGGAAATATTGTAACATCTATCTAAAAAATCTGCTAAATGAATGGACCAGAGATTAGAAATAGGCTAGAGAGCGCACCGCCCTTCAAAACTCGTTGGAAATGTGTGGCAAGGATGAACCTTGTGGCCTGTCTCACGGATAGGGTCCGACAGGCTCTACTTCTGCTTAATCGCCCCTTTTGGCGAGTGGTAAGCGTCAACTACTAGCGAAATTCACAGTCAGCATACGGAATACAAACCCTCTTGGCGTAAAAAAAAAAAAAATATCGCCAAGACTCAGTGGGTGTGGATACGTTAAAATATTCTTCATAAATTGCATCTATAGTCAGAAAAGGTGTGTACCATTTTTTCTTGAAAATAGAACGATGGAAACGAGATAGCTGGCCAGAAATGCTCCTTAGGAGATTTGGAACTGAGGAGATTTGGATACGCAAGGAGGATGCACGTGAGATCTTGCCCCTAGGCACGTGATGGGACAAGTGCCTCTAGTTAAGGCCCCCTTCAGTGATCCAGAGACATGTCGCGGGTCGCTAGCAGTAGGGTGCCAATAGCAGAACCAATTCTTCAACGGTGTAACCATTTCCTTTAAAAAGGTGGTGATACTCCGGTATTAAACCAACAAAAGATAATTGGGGATCGTGAATAATATTGCGATTTCGCTAAGGTGACCAAATGTCCCAATTTTCCGGGGACAGTCCCCATTTTCAGGACGTTTTTCAAATTGTCCCCAGAATGTAAAAATGGAACTGGGGACAATTTTTTAATTATTGCATTGTTTTTCAATTAAATTACTGTTAATTATTGCATTAATTATAAATGTCCCCAGTTTTGTTGTCAGAATCGGGGACATATCCCCGATTCTGACTACAAAAATCTGGTCACCTTAGATTTCGCACATCCCCCATCTATTGTTCGGTAGAGGACACCCCAAGTGTCGCCGCCAGTCGCAGCTTCCTAACCATGTCAAATTTCCCCGTTCAAATACATTGTAGCCGCGACATGTCTCTGAATCACTGAAGGGGCCTTTGCCATGGGGATCTCTATCCTATTTTTTTTTTCTCTCTATGGAATGGGCGCCTCAATTTTTTTTATTTTCTTTTCAAATCTTTGGAGTAAATTTATTTACTTTTTTCTTATTGGCAAACAATTGAACTACCATCCAATAGGGTACAAAGTATTTTTCAAGCTTAAAAACTTTTATTTATATTGTACTGTCTGTTCAGAACAAACTTTTTTCGTGTTGTGCCCAGAGTAGCACTTCAAAGTAGCCCTCGGTCGACAGTAGGTACTCGAAGTGTACGTCAGGTAAGAATATGCACTTACCAAAAGAACCAGGATAACTGGCCCGATGAAAATGTAGTCGTAGTAGTCTCTTTTCTGCCAAGGGCACCTGTAGGAAGAAATTGTTATTAGATTCATTGGACTCATGCATTCAGTTTAAAATTTTAAAATAACTTAAATTAGATTTAAAAGACAGCACGCTGTTATCTGTTTTTTTTAACACTTTCCTATAGAAAAAAAATCTGGAGTGACTCCACTCGACTTTCCGAACACTTACGATTAAGATCATTTCCAAGCATTTAAATAAATTTTAATCGATGAATCCTTCAAACATATATACCAAATTGAAGCTCGATCGAATGTACCGTTTAAACGCTAGCGCACTTTCAAGAATTTCTCCCCATAGGCAATAATGTAAAAGAAATCTTTGTCGTAGCCTTGTAGAAAAACTATAAGTCCTATAAACATCAAAATCAATACCGGTCTTAGAATGGTGGTTTATAACATGTATACCCAATTTGAGCTCAATCAAATGTACAGTTTAAACGCTAGCGCACTTTCAAGAATTTCTCCTCATAGGCCATAATGTAAAAGAAATCTTTATTTTATCCCTGTAGAAAAACTGTAAGTCCTATACACATAAAAATCAATACAGATCTTGCGACGGTGGTTTATAACATGTATACCCAATTTGAGCTCAATCGAATGTACCGTTTAAACGCTAGCGCACTTTCCAGAATTTTCCTCCATAGGCCATAATGTAAAAGAAATCTTGGTCGTAGCCCTGTAGAAAAACTGTAAGTCCTATACACACCAAAATCAATACCGGTCTTGCGACAGTGGTTTATAACATATACACCCAATTTGAGCTCAATCGCATGCCCTGTTCAGGAGCTATCGTGTTCACTCACATACACACCAACACACATACACACACACACACATACACACACACACACACACACACACACACACACACACACACATACACACATCTCGTAAAAATAGCATAAATGAATGCAGAAGACCTCAAAACGTGTCAATACACCAAAATCTCGAATTCGAATTTTTTCATGATAACAATACTTTCCTTACATGGTTCATGTTCGGAAAGTAAAAATAAAGAAAAAAAGGAAATCTAAAACACTTTCAGAATTTAAATGCTTTATGTATTGGAGGCGTATCGTAACCCTAGTAGCACAATTAGTCCAAAAAAACGTTTAAAACACGTTTTTTAGCGTCAAAAAACGTGTGTCCAACGTAATTTAAACGTTTTTTGAACTAGTTGTGCTACTAGGGAATCCATGCTTCGGCCCTATTGGGCTTCCTAGCTCCATTACATTGGAATGTAAATGCTCCATAATCCATGTGTTAGTCCCATTTGTTTTTCTTTTTCCATTAGTTTAGAATATACATCATAATGTGCCTGTCTGTCCTATTCGTCTTCCTTGTTCCATTTGGAGGGATATCATAATGCTTGAATTTGCCGTATTTTTCTTCCTTGTTCCATAAACGCTTCTTTAGAATCCAAATGTATATTAAAATAGCCTACTTTACATAAAACTGTCTTCGTCAAAAATATTATAACTATACATTTATAGGAACTAATAAATATTCCCATTGAATAATTAACAACAATACTAAGTACACAATAATTAAACAATACAAAGTAGAGTTTGGCGATTTTTTGAGAAATATAGTCCGCTCAGTACCGGAGCTTTCCTGAATGCTGTATTTCTCACACAAAATAAAACATTTACTCAGTTAAACTTTCAGTGGAGACTTACGAGGGAAATCGTACACAGTCCCTCAAGCAGAGTTGGGCAAAATGCATCGAAAATGTGTTTTCGATACAAAATACAAAGTACATTGATTCAAACACTAAAATACAAAATGCTTCTTGAGTTTAAAAAATGCAAAACACAAAATACATGTATTTTCAAAATAGATACAAAATACATCAATATTTTTAAAGCATTTGAATTGAGAAAAAGCTAAATGTTCCACCAAAGATATCAGTTTATTTTATTTAAATACATTTTAACATGAATAACAAAAGCAATCTTAATGGTTGTGTTAAGGAAAAGGTGCTGTTTGTTTTTTTAAAACGTAGCCTTTCAAAATTTTACTTTTATAGCAATAAGATTCGAAACAGACTTCTGAGTAATTGCATTAATCTTCAAAGCGGAATGAAAACTATATAATTTCAGAATGTGAACAATGAATAGTCGTTTGTTTCAAAATCATTTATGAAAACTAATTTCCAAAAGTATAACTTAAAGTAAACCTCTACATATAATATTTATTATTTATTAATTTCAGTTGAACGTTTGGATATAAATACTCAGCAAAATCACAACCTAAAAAAATTCAAGTTTTGTCTTTCCGCAAGTTTTTGAATTTCTCGTAAATTTAAATATTTTGCATATTATCTAAGGTTTTAGCTTCCATAACTGATACTGCTCCTTAACTTTTTCACTTCCATCTACAGACAAAATTTAGAAACATTTTTAATTAAGAATTGTACAAAAGGTTTCAAAATCATTTAGAATGGAAATTGGATTCACCCAATCATATTACGCCAAGCTGTTGCTCTAGTGGTCTGGAATTTGGGGTGTTTTACTCCATATGTAACCGAATGCTCCTTAAAACCTCTTAAAAAGTCCTCCACTCCTTCCTCCCCCCTTAGGCTGATAGCCTTCGTGTATCTTTGTCTCTTAACCACAATAACCAAGAAACTATTATACTAATGCAGAAATACTGGCAGCCTTATTTTTCTAGAACTTAACCCTTTGAGGCGCAACCCTTTCCCAATGCCGAAAAAAGGGCAGTCGTTGCCATCGCTGGACTTAACTACCAGCAAGAGGGCGGACGATCGAAACGTTCATCGCGTGCCACAGAGCTAGAGACCCTTTTTTGACGCAGCTGGCTGTGCGCGGGCACAGCACGCCTTCTTCCATTTTTTGACGACTGCACAGCCAGCAGTGAAAAAAGCGCAGTTTAAGCTTATCTAGGTTGCCACATTTAGCATGTTTATTAAATGATTCAGACTCTTGAAGTAAAAATAAATGAATAACGATTTTTTTTTTTTGTTTAGATTATTTGTAAGGTGGTTTTTTAATTAAAATATCGTGTGCATGTGAAATCAGAGCAGGAATGAAATGTTTTATACTCCAAAGAAACATAGGATTTGGAAATTTTCCGAGACTAAAATGTGCAACTTTTTAATTTGGCGAAAAATAAAATGGTTGATGTGCGATTTTGAGGAGATGATTCTAATGCTTGGCGCAATTCATCGTAATTTATCGTCTGATGAATACTCCTGAGAATAAGTTTTTGAAATTTTCATTCAGTTGGAATTGTCCATTTTTCAGCGCAGCTTTTCTCCATCTATTTCTAATGTATTACGTCCAGAAAAAGGATGTTAGAAATATCAATTTTAATTTTGTTTAATCACACTCATGAATAATGATATACTTTCCAACTTCATGAAAGAAGGGACGGAAATAGGGAAGAGCCATGGATTATAATACGCTTTTAATATATAGCACTTTAGTGCGTATTTAAAATCTGAAAGTGTTTCAGATTTTCTTACTTTTTTTTTCCTTTCCGTTTTTTGATAAAGGCCAATAGATCCAGAAGCTCTTCAGAATTAATATAGGGCGAAAATAATTTGTACCTTTTCGTAGGTTTTTATCATTCAACCATCTTATTTATGCAACCAGGGACGGCCCGAAACAGTAAGCATCGCATCTGGGAGCCGGCTTCGAAGGGGCGTCATTTCGAACACAAAAACTACGTAGAGCATAAAAGGGGGCGTCTTTTTTCTATTAGCAGGGGGTGCCACTTAGCCTAGGGCCGTTCCTGTTTTTAACCATCTTAATTTTAAATTCTATTCAGAATCTGAGAGATTTCAGTGCCAAGGAAGCCGGTGAGGAACAGGATTCTCTCCGAACAAGATTAGATTTATTAAGATGGCGAACCAGCTGGTCGGCTAGTTTTCAATAAAGGTGTGAGAGATAAAATGACATAGTCATTAATATTTGCAGAGTGCTATTTTGTTAACTCCGGGTATTTCTGTCGACATATTTTTGTGAACCGGTTTGCGTTGACACGTTTTCGTCACATTTTTGAATGGGGCTTCCCGATAGCGCAGGGGGGTCGAGGGAAGAGAATAAGGTGTTTAAAGTGGTCCTTGCTCATATACAGGGTGGCCATAATTAAACTGCAAGTGTTCAAGGTGTGCTGGAGAGAAAACTACCAGGAGCATTCCAGTGAAACTTGGTATCTACACGTTTCAGAACATGCGCAAGTCAAATATGCAATAAAAAAATCTCCATTTTCACACGATAGATGGCGCTATATCGTGTTTCAATGCTTATGGACGCCCTATATGCAAATTTTAAGCCCATCGAACAGTGTAAAAACTAGACCACATTGAGAATGGTAGTAATTATTCAGCTACTCTGAAAGAATACCGGCATATGAAACGATTAAGAAGAAGTCCAATGAGTGTCAATGAGAATAAATAAGGGTTTGATTGTTTTCCAAAGCGTCACGGTACAGCGCCCTCTATCGGGGGGAAATGACGAATTCTTTTTTGCATATTTGACTTGCGCATGTTCTGAAACGCGTAGATACCAAATTTCACTGGAATATTCTCGGTTGTTTTCTCTCCAGCATCCCTCGAACACTTGCAGTTTAATTATGACCACCCTGTATATGGGCGCCCACGACCTTCTTAAATTCGGCACAGTCAACGACTCACGTGTTTCCGGGGCCATCCGAATTGGAAAATGACGTCGACGACAGCTGTTTTCCGTCGCATTGGAGTGAAAAATTCTCATCTGATGTTTGTCGAAATTCCTCCATTGTTTCCAGGCGACAGTAGAATGTCGGAAGCGGGGAATTTGCATGCATGCTTTTTTGTTGCGCAATAGTGCTTAAATATATTTGGGAAGGGTGGGTAAAATTGAACACATATCAGGTGTGTGAGAATCTAGGTATGGACGCGAGACGAAAAAAAAATATATATATATAGTTTTAGAAAAAATATGACGATTGAAAGAAAGTGATAAGAAATGAACGGTGATAAGAAATGAACGATTAAAAATTAAAAAATCTGGAGTGACTCCACTCGACTTTCCGAACACTTACCATTAAGATCATGACCAAGCACTTAAATAAATTTTAATCGATGAATCATTCAAACATATATACCAAATTGAAACTCAATCGAATGCACCGTTTAAACGCTTGCGCACTTTCAAGAATTTCTCCCCATATGCCATTATGCCATAACATAAAAGAAAGTTTTGTCGTAGCCCTGTAGAAAAACTATAAGTCCTATACACACCAAAATCAATACCGGTCTTTCGACGGTGGTTTATGACATATATATCCAATTTGAGCTCAATCGAATGCTCCGTTCAGGAGCTATCGTGTTCACTCACATACACACAAACACACATACACACACACACATATATACACACACACACACATACACACATACATACACACATCTCGTAAAAATAGCATAAATGGATTCAGAAGCCCTCAAAACGTGTAAAAACACCGAAATCTCGAAGTCGAATTTTTTCAGGATGACAATACTTTCCTTACATGGTACATGTTCGGAAAGTAAAAAGGAAGAAAATCTGAGACACTTTCATATTTTTAATACGCACTAAAGTGCTTTATATATTAAAAGCGTATCATGGTTTATGCGTCGTCCCTATTTTTCTTCCTTATTCGATTAAGTTGGAAAGTGTATCATTAATCATGTCTCATTTACGCAGTTTGAAACGATTTTCGCAAAATCTCAAAATCTAATCAAGATTTTTTTTTTAATTCGACGCCTATGTTTTAAGTTGAGTGACCACCCATCATGACACCCAATTTCATATCATTCGCTTCCGTCGTTTTTACGTGATGCTTGAACATAAAAAGCGTCACGGACAGAATGACAGAACGACAGACAGACAAACTTTTTTTTTGAAGGTCGCACCGGATTCCCAGGTGCTTGAAACGGATAAAAGTCGCAAAATGTTTGAATTCCAAGAAATGTACAGACAAAACTCTAATTTTATTTATATAGATTATCAAAACCTACAAATGAATTGTTTTAACTATTTTTTTTTAAAGGCAAAGTATAAAAAGTTTTGCTTTTATTTGTGAAAGGTTTATTCAACTTAATTTCAAGTAATTGTATTATTTGTTTTCATTATAAAGAAGAGCGATAGAAGACTAAAAATTAATTTTCCGTTAATTTGCCTGATTTTTGTTTTAACTTTTGTTAACCATGTTGCATGTATCATTATAAATAGCATACTATTCAATAAAACTATTTAAAATGTAAAACTTAAGTTGGTTTTAATTGCGTTTCTCGCATTCCTGTCATAAGTAAGCAGCATCCCGCTTTTTTTATTGAGCCACGTCAAGCATTTTAATCGCGAAAGTCCCCTACATACGTGTTTAAAAGTTGGTAAGCCTACTTGCCACAACATAAAATACATTAAATGTGATTTCTATCCTTTAAATGAACAGCAAACCTTTATGAAAGTCTGTTTGCTCATTATTTTGTGCTTGAAATCGATGAATGTCTGATAGCTGCCTCAGTCCGTAATGTATTGGAATTATTTAGAGTGTTCCTGTAAAAAAAAAAGAAAAGAAAAAGAGATAAACCCTGCATACGCTATTTTTGATAGAAGGGCTTAGTTTGTAATGCTTAACACCATGTATCCATTCTTTTTTGTTGGAAAAGCATGGATGTCATTAAGATATGCCTTAACCCTTTAACGCGCAGTGTTCCCGCTCTGGGAACACCCAACTATAACGTTTTGACTGTTGCCAGTCACGAAGGATGGATTGGATTTCTATAAAACAAGTGGCGGGTGACAGAGCTCCACGAGAATCCTTTACTTTTTAGCACGTCATTTCTCGTCAAAAAATGGTCACGATTCTTCTTAACAGCACTGACAACTGCTGAAAAATGGAAGAATGCGACAACAGCTGGATAGATGGCCCTATGCTGAAAAATGGGCAGGTACAGCCGGCTGTCGTCAAAAAAGGGTCTAAAGATCTGTGGCATGCGATGAACGTTTCGATCGTCCGCCCTCTTGCTGATCGTTAAACCGAGCGATAGCAACGGCTGCCCTTTTTTCAACATTGGGAAAGAGTTGCGCCTCAAAGGGTTAACAGCAAATTTCTCCTTTTAGCTGTAGTTTATTACTGACCTTCTACGAGTATGTTTCACAGTGAATGATAACACCGTTTTACTACGGTGTAGTATTAAAGTTCATTCATCACCTCCTCGAATCCGTTTTAATAGCTCTGGTTTTCGCAACCAGCGGTTCTTTTTATGAAGGTCATAATAACAAACCCTGATAACGGAGCAGAATTTTTCTAAACCGGTGTGGCCCACTGACGGAGCATTTTTATTAAAAGCGTCCAGCTGAGTCGGGATACAAAAGATCTCTGGCAGTAACAGCGATTTTTTTTCCCCTTCCATTTATTATAACTCTGCCGAAGGAACGAGATTATGTTAAAAGGGAACTGGAGACAAGCGCGGGATGACGAGAGTTTTTTACTTTCATGTCAAAATCAGATGCTCTAACTGACGGTGATCGACGACGCAGCGCTGTACACAGAATTCAAAGAGCCTAGCCTCTCTGTGACGGGTCTCTTTTCAGTGTGTTAGCCAACGTTACGTTTAACAATTTAATGCGCAGTGTTCCCGCTCTGAGAACACCCAACTGTGACGTTTTGACTGTTGCCAGTTACGAAGAATAGATTGGATTTCTATAAAAATAGTGGCGGGTGTCAGAGCTCCACGAGAATCCTTTACTTTTTAGCACGTCCTTTCCCGTAAAAAAAGTCACGATTACTTTTAACAGCACTGACATCTGCTGAAAAATGGAAGAATACGAGAACAGCTGGATAGATTGCCCCATGCTGAAAAAAGGGCAGCCGTTGCCATCGCTCGACTTAACTACCAGGAAGAAGGCGGACGATCGAAACGTTCATCGCGTGCCACATATCGACAGACAATTTTCTGATGACAGCTGGCTGTGCCGCACAGCCAGCTGTCGCTGGACTGGGCTTAGCGCTTTGAATTGGGAGATGGAAGGTTCGGAACCAAGTAGCGTCCGACGACCTAACCGTTCGGCGTTTTTCGTGGTTTTCTCCGAAACTTCGCTTAAATGCGGGTTAGGACCCCTTAGAAAGTCCCCCACGGAGGACAATCCCAACCCCGGCCTAGATCCCTAGCGTAGATATTGGCCGTAACTCGCATTTCCATTTTACTATGTACATCTTCAAATATTAAAACTGCATTGCAAATCACTGTTTGCCCTGTATCTCACAAACTGTTACCAAGCTTGGTGACTCTTTGGCGAAATATCGCCGCAAACTTGTTGGCAAATATACGATACTTCCATGATCCGAAACTGAACCCAGCTTGTTGATCTCGCGGTAACTCGAAGTCCAAGGGACCGGCCAAATACTTCGAGTTATCAGGAGTTCGCTGTTGTCGGTTTTTTCCCTTTTATTGCAAAAATTTAAATTTTGTGTTTTAAACAAAGGTTACTCGATATTGTACTATTACTATGGTTTTAAGAAAAATGAATTGTTAGTATTTTAAAGGTTAAAAATAGGGTTAAAAGGAGCACGGAGGGTTTCTTTCCCCCCTGACAGAAGGTTTTTATTCCCCTGCGAAACAAGCTGAATGGTTTAACCCTTTAACGCGCAGTGTTCCCGCTCTGGGAACACCCAACTCTGACCTTTTGACTGTTGCGTGTCACGAAGAATAGATTTGATTTCTATAAAAATAGTTGCGGATGACATAGCTCCGCGAGAATCCTTTACTTTTTAGCACGTCATTTCCCGTAAAAAATAATCTTGACCATTTTGGTCACGATTATTTTTAATAGCACTGACATCCGCTTAACAATAAAAGAATGTGAGAACAGCTGGATAGATTGCCCAATGCTGAAAAAAGGACAGCCGTTGCCATCGCTCGACTTAACTACAAGCAATATGGCGGACGGATCGAAACGTTCATCACGGCACAGCCAGCTGTCCTCAAAAAAGGGTCTCTAGATCTGTGTTACGCGATGAACGTTACGATCGTCCGCCCTCTTGCTGGTCGTTCAGTCGAGCGATGGCAACGGCTGCCCTTTTTTCAGCATTGGGAAAGGGTTGAATTATAGTTCAAGAACATTTTTGACACAGCTGGCTGTGAGGCAGTGTCCTTGAGCTCTGCGGCACGCGATGGGCGACTCGATCGACCGCCATGATACTGATAGTTAAATCGAGCGATGACAACAGCTGCACTTTTTCGGCATTGGGAAAAGGTTGCGCTTCAAGGAGCTAAGAGTGCACTGTTGTTATGCTAATTTTTGCAGGATAGCGTTCTTTTTGGTAAGTGCAAACGGGCAAAAAAAATGTCAGCGTAAAAACTAAGTGGAAACTCACCCTTCTGGAGCAAGGTGGTCTTCAACTGAATTGCTGAGGTAGCCTTTGACAGCTGCATAGGTGCCTGCAATCACCGCTGGAAAAACTAAAAAAAAAAAAAACCCACAATAAATAAATAAATAAATAAAACACTGGTTTCGTATTATTATTGACACGTTCTATTGAACACAAAGTGTAAAGGTCCAGGACTCTGGCCCCATCTCGGGCCTGCCGATCTAACGGTCTGGAGTTTTGATCGGTTTTCTCCAAATGTAACGTGAATAAGCGTAAGAAAGTCCTCCAACCAAGGCCTCCATGGCCTATTCTAGGTAGAAAGCCCATACGTAGCGTTGCCATAACATCCCAAACACCATCAAACACACCCATGACCATCAACAATCCATTTAAAATTTAACAAGAAGGGTAAATTAATTCCGAATGCATCGACTGTTAAACGCTTTCCAAAACGTTCTTACTGGCGCTTTCGCTATGCTTGGGAATATTCCCGTTCCACCGTTGCAAAGACAACTTTAAAGTCCATCATTGATTCAAATTGTGCATTTTCGAATCGCGCGGACCAGCACGATACACTAGGGCAGACATTCCAAGATTCAATCTGAGAACCAAGGATGGGCGCAGAAGGGGAATCGCTACAGTAGCTTTGCTACGGTGTGAACGAACAGCGAATGGAAGCAGGGGCGTATCCAGTGAGGGGGCTGCAGCCCCCCTGAAATGGTGATATTTTTACTTAGCTTACAGTTTGATACTTTGTTTACAATTCAACTTTAGCTTACAATTTTATGCCCAGTCCCCCCCCCCCCTCGAAATGAAATCCTGGCTACGCTACTGAATGGAAGCCAATAACGTTTTCAAGTATCTGTAGGGTTGCAAGAGATCGCGAAAAGCCCCGTATGCCGTAGGTTGCACATGCCGCTCCCGAAGCGGTCCGTTGGCGGGCCAAGTGGTCGCGGAAGGTGGGCGTCGCGTAGGTTGCACATTTCAGAAGCGAAGCGGCCCGTTGATTTCGCAGGCCGGTAGCGAAGTGGCCCGTGTGCCGTAGGCTGCACATTAGGGTGGAGCGAAAAATACTTTTTCTCGAAATTCACATTACCTGCCAGGGGCGTAGCTAGATCATGGGGGGGGGGTTACGACTACTGCAACTCACATATATGCATATATGTGTGTGATAAAGGAGTGAATAATATACATTTTGTATGGCAAAAAATTCCTCGTGGGGGGGGGGGTTATGACCCCCCTAATCTTCGCTACGCCCCTGCCTAGGGGCGGTACCCTTTAGGTTCCACATTTCGAGCGAATAGATTCCCAGTGTCTTTTTTAGTATTTTATGAATTTCTATTGAAATAATTATGCCTAATTAATTAATTAAATAATGAATACTCCGATACACCTTCTCTATCAAGAACAAAGGCTAGTTCGGGCATTGGGTTTGTCTTGGAGATTGAGGGAATCTCATCCTCAGTCGTTTTCCGGCATTTGGCTTCCTGTATAACGAAGTCGTCATCCTTTTCTGAGGTATATTCCATTTCTGAATCAGATCCTAAGTCGACGTTTGCTTCTAAATCGACGATTTCCAGCACTGACATGTGATAATAATGTATTAATAAAGCAATTTAATAATGAAAACCTAACTAATTATTCAATTAATTAATTAAAGATTATTATTTTAATAAAAATAAGCTAGAAATAGATTCGCTTGAGTTGTGGAACCTGAAGATGACAGTATTTTGAGCTGAAATTTGGAGACCATTTGTTCTTATCCGTTTAGCACCCTTTAATGACTCAGGCAATGTGAATTTCGAGAAAAAGTGTTTTTCGATCCACCCTATTGCACATTTTGGTCGCGAAGCGGCCATCGACAGACAAGCCGGTCTCCGGAGGCGGCTAGTTTATAATATTAGTAACATTGCCAGAATTTGAGGCTATTTTTTTAATGTCTTAAATAATTTGTTATATTTTTATATCGCATAATATATTTTTCCCATTCATTTCTATTCCTTTCTTTTCGAAAAAGGATCCAGTGTTCGTTCTGAGAATAGGCTAACAGCAGAAATTCTTTCACTTAAAAAGAACATTATTCTCACAAATGTCATTGAAACGCAAAGTTTAAAATTAAAATATGAAATAGGATCTATAACGTAGTGATTTTTTTGTTTGAATTGGAAGACCAGTGATCAGAAAGGGCTCCGAAACTTTGAAACGGCAACAACTGCTAAACAGTGAGAGACAGACAGGCAAAACAAGTGGAACGTTGAACCGAACCAGACAGGACTGGAATTTGTTACAGTGCAATTTGTAGAAATAGTTCCAAAATTGGACCTCGGGGGCGCTGCAGTGGTGGATTTTAAGCACTGTGCGATAATGTGCTTCGTGAGCAGAGAGCAAGGTATATTATTCAATATAGCCACCTTTTCCACAGCAGTAACATGACGCAATAAAGTTCGAAGTCACTCGTTGCAATGTCTCTGCTGAAACGTCAATGATGAATTGTTAATGATGCTGAAATGTGTGTCTGAAGATTCTTAGAGTCATTCAGAAGTGTCTTTCAAGTAGCCGAACAAGAAGTCATATGGATGGAGATCCGAGAAATAGGGAGGCTATTGCACACCAATGGTCACTCGGATTTTTTCAGAGCGTCACTGAAGTGTTCCTTAAGGAACTTTCCCTTACACGTGACATCAATGAAACAGACTGGCAAATGAGCTTTCTGTACATAGAATACCATTTAAAACTTCATGAACTTGTGGCGCCATCTATTAGCCAATATTGGAACGATTTCTGCAAACCCGGGATTTAAAAAGTTCCACACCTGTCGGTCCAATATATCACTTTTTTTACGTTTTTGTGTATCACTGTTTCGGAGTAATGTCTTTTGAAAATTTAGGAGTTCTTGCTGAAACACCTTGTATATGTTTATTTAATATAGCTTGGCTTGTGACAAGGGGCGAGGAGGAAGGGGGGCTCAAAAACAATGAAAAACTGTAACATCGTTTATGGGCATGCCCTTACGACGTTTTCTCACGGTCAGAAAGACGCAACAAACTGAAATCATTTTTAAAAAGTGAGAAATAACATCACTTTACGGGACATCGGATAGATAAATGTATCTGTGCGAATAGCGTTGTCAGGCGTCCGGATAAAGCCGGACATAGTTAGGCTTTTTGATTGCGTATCCAGCCAAACTGAACGGTGTCCGGCTTTTGTTAGGCTTTTTACTGGTGATTTTGGCTGATTAGTAATAAAGTACTTGAACTGATTTGGCATTTGATGTTATTTATATTTCATTAGAATTGAACAAGATTCATGGTAATAATCAAAAAAGCTTGGTTTTACATACAATTTTTTGTCGTACCTATTAATACTGAGCCAAAATCCTCAATATTGTAGGCTGTCCGGCTTTTTTACCCAAATGTCCGGGCAAACTGGCTGGTCTGTCCGGCTATTTGGTTTGGCGACCTGGCAACCCTATGTGCGAATGACGTCACTCAAACGCAGCATGCGAATTGACGGGGGGGGGATGCCGGGGATCGTCCCCGGCTGAAGAACGTTAATATCCCTGGCTAGAGAAATATGAATGGATCCCCTGCTGGAGAAATGTTAAATTAAATCTCTGTCCCTACAAGTTCTACAGTACTTAACGGTTGTAAGTATTGAGGATCGAAATACTTCTTTTGTTTACTAGAGGAAAGAGCAAGTTACAAGCGTCCTTTTGAAACAGACATACACATGCCTGATGCCACTTCTCATTCTGTAACTGGGTCAGTTTTCAAAGGAAGACTGCGAAGTGAAGTGAACAAGCACTGTTCTGCCGCGACCGAATTTGAGGTAGGTGGACGTAGAATCGACATAGGCAGGAATATATGTGCATAGAAAATCGGGTATCGACTTTTGTTTGAATGTCCCACAGAGACATGTTGGCGACTGCATTTGCCATGTAATGCCTAATATATTATGTGAGTGGAGTATTTGCACCTCCCCTCCTTTTTCTTTCTTTTCTTTTCTTTTTTCTTTTCCCAAATGTCCCCTCCTGGAGAATCTTTTCTTTCAAATGTCCCCCCCCCCTTTGGAAAATGTTCGATTCGCACCCTGCTCAAACGTGAGCGATTGTTACTTTTAAAATGTCCAAACGATAAATCACTATGAGAAAAGTGATGAACTGACAAGAGGAGTGCAAATATCAAACATGAAATCGGAAAAGAAAAAGAAATTTCCCGTCTGCAAGCAAACAATTGCTAAAATATAAACACGCAAAAGAAGCACGCTATACGGCAATTTGAGATCAAATGGTGCTTACCAACTTAGTTTTTTTTTGTGTAGTTTACTTTCACAAACCATCACTGAGGAGCAAACAGCTTTACTTCGAAAAGTGCTAAGATTTAAAAAAGGATTATACTTTATTTCTGTCATTCGGAAAATAGGAAAATACTTGGAATTCAATGAGGGAGAAACAAAGGCTATCCAGAAGGCAATTGCTTTTTTTTTTTTTTTCTGTCTTAAGTTAGATGGTTCGGAAGTGAATAATAGATGCATTTAAACAGCTATTTACGAGAAATTTTCTGAGTGATTTTAAAGAAAAGTATGCTGTAGTTTATGAATTTTTTATACTACTAAAAATAAAATATGCTTACCTTGCTTTCTGTGTCGGGCAGCCCCTGGCTGTTCCGATAAATCCTTTTACCTGAAATGATACATTCCTGCTCTGTTTTTGCATGCAGGAGCATTTTGTTTAATAAATGACGATACGATTAAAAGTTATTGAGTAAATTTTTTGAATAGCCTTTTCGTCCGTTCTGTAGATTCGTGAACCTAATCATTTTATGAGGCCGAACATGAGCAAGCATGAAAATGATGATGCTTTTTAAGATTGGAATGTGTTTATGAATTCGGTTTGTCTGTTTGTCCGTACTCTAAGAACTTTCTTTCTTTTTTCTTTTTTTTTCTATTATGCCCTCTGAACACCGCATGCGGTGCCAGATCCCCCAGATAGGGAAACGATGCGCAGAGGGGGTGCGCCTTACATTTTAGTGGATTCCAGTGGGAGGAAGTCCGACTTAGCCCGGTGGTCCCCTAATTTTGAACCCATTCCAAGGGGGGGGCATCCCCCTGAAACCGGCACCCCAGAGGTATCATTTAACAACTCGAAGGAGATTGGAGCCACGACGGATTTTACGTGCACCAGCTCCCATTAGCGTACACGGTTCCACAGCAGTCGAGCCGAGAGGGGGAAGTCTCTCCCAAGCACTGGCCAGGCTGGATGGTGCCTCACTAGCCGTGTTCTTTTGGAAACGGAGTTTAGCGCCCAGACCACCGCGGGACTCTAACAACCGTGATAGGCATCGATTACTACAAAGTTTATATGGGTTATTCCTACGTACAGCACCACGTATACTATTGAAAATGATTTATATAGCATTTATAGATCTTCTACATGAGTACTGAAAAGAATTTCAATACGAAACGCTCTAACAGTCATTTTTAAAGCATTACAGTCATTCTTTAAAGCTTTATATAGACAGATTCGGTTGTTTCAAATGGAACAAAAATGGTACATGTTGTTACATACAAGATAAAACTGTGCCGTCAAAAATAGTGCGTTTGTCAATTCCTCTACATGAGCGCTGGAAAGGTTTCCAAAAGATCCCCAATACATTAGAGTCAGCGGTAGTTTAGAGAGATTCATGTATTTCAAACACGACAGAATAAGTATGAAAACGTTTATAACAATTTATTTCTCGGTTAAAAGATGGAAATAGCATTTAAAGTTCGTTTACAGAGTCTAGCAATATTACAATTAAAGCAATATACAAGCTTACTTTTCCCATAAAGATTATCTCCAAAATCTCGCCACATTTAAGTACAAATATATCGCCCAATTTGGCGCAGAAATATCGCTGTGTTAGAAAGCGTTTTACAATCGATGCATTCCGTACGATTTATCTTTCTTCTTACTTGATTTCTTCCATAATAAATCAAATTTCGAATTTTAAAATCAGGTGACTGATATCCTTGAATTTTGACCGTTTTTTTTCTTTTTCCTTTTTACTTTCCGAACATGTATCACGTTAGGAAAGTATTGTCATCATGAAAAAATTCGACTTCGAGGTTTGGGTGTATCGACACGTTTTGAGGTCTTCTGAATTCATTGATGCGATTTTTACGAGATGTATGCATGTATGTATGTATGTGAGTGAGTGAGTGAGAGAGAGAGAGAGTAGCACGATAGTGTGTAACACACTTTGTGTAACACGATAGCTCTTAAACGGAGCATTCGATGGAGCTCAAATTCGGTATATATGTTATAAACCACCGTCGCAAGACCGGTATTGATTTGGGTGTGGATAGTTTTTCTACAGGGCTACGACCAAGATTTCTTTTACATTATGGCCTACGGGAGGAAATTCTTGAAAGTGCGCTAGCGTTTAAACGGTCCATTCGATTGAGCTCAAATTGGGTATATATGTTATAAACCACCATCGTAAGACCAGTATTGATTTTGATGTGTATAGGACTCATTGTTTTTCTACAGGGCTACGACAAAGATATCTTTTACATTATGGCCTATGCGGGGGGAGGGAGAAATTCTTAGTGCGTTAGCGTTTAAACGGTAATGTTTGTGTGTATGTGAGTGAACACGATAGCTCCTCAACGGTGCATTCGATTGAGCTCAAATTGGGTATATATGTTATAAACCACCATCGTAAGATCGGTATTGATTTTCATGTGTATAGGACTTATAGTTTTTCTACAGGGCTACGACCAAGATTTCTTTTACATTATGGCCTATCCGGGGGGAGGGAGAAATTCTTAGTGCGTTAGCGTTTAAACGGTACATTCGATTGAGCTTCAGTTTGGTATATATGTTTGAATGATTCATCGATTCAAATTTATTTAAATGCCTGGTCATGATCTTAATCGTAAGTGTTCGGAAAGTCGAGTGAAGTCACTCCAGATTTATTTTATTTTTTTTTAATACATATCACGTGTTGGCATGTGGTCTGGTTCCTGAGTACATCGCACCGTAGCATGTTTTGAGGTAACTCTGTAACTTGTGACGACGTCGGGGGGGGAGGGGGAATGTCTTTCCTTTACGCAGCATTTTTTTTTTTGGGGGGGGGGGGGACGTAATCCCACGTTAAAATAGATTGCTTTGACGGAAGAAAATTCACATTTACTTTGTCTATCCTACTGATATGAGAGATCTTTAGAACGAGGCCCGGCTTGAAAGGTTTTTGTTGGCGTAACAAGGATTTAGAAAGCATCGTGTTTGCCGGGGCGTGATGAGAAAAAAAATTCGAGAACTGGGGCGATCAGGGGCGTAGCCAGAAATTTTTCATGGGGGGGGGTTACGACTACTACAACTTATATATATGTATACGTGAGTGTGACAGTAGTGAAGAATATACATTTTGTATGGCAAAAAATTCCTCATGGGGGGGTTATGACCCCCCTAACCCCCCCCCCTTGGCTACGCCTCTCGGGGCGATAGATCGGAGCTGTTTTGCATACCACGCTTTGCACTTGGCAGTTTGAAAAATCGTAGACTCTCAAAAATTATATCTCTTAACCAGGGGCGTAGCCAGAAATTTTTCATGGGGGGGGTTACGACTACTACAACTCGTATATATGTATAGGTGTGTGTGATAATGTAGTGAAAAGTATACATTTGCATGGCAAAAAATCCCTCATGGGGGGGGGGGTTATGACCCCCCTAACCCCCCCGTGGCTACGCTCCTGCTCTTAACCCTTTGCGGCGTAACCCTTTCCCAATGGTGACAAAATGGCAGCCGTTGCCATCGCGGCACAGCCAGCTGCGTCAGAAAAAGGGTCTCTCGATCTGTGGCTCGCGATGAACGTTTCGATCGTCCGCCTTCTTGCGGGTCGTTAAGTCGAGCGATGGCAACGGCTGCCCTTTTTTTTCAGCATGGGGCAATCTAATCCAGCTGTTCTGGCATTCTTCCATTTGTCGGCAGATGTCAGTGCTATTAAAAAGAATCGTGACCATTTTTGTTACGGGAAAGGACGTGCTAAAAAGGAAAGGATTCTCGTGGAGCTAGGTCACCCGCAACTATTTTTATAGAAATCCAAGCTATTCTTCGTGACTGGCAACAGTCAAAACGGCAGAGTTGGGTGTTCCCAGAGCGGGAACACTGCGCGTTAAAGGTTTGAATAATATTGCCGCTCTGGCAACGCCAAACTCTGAAGTTTTGACTGTTGCTAGTTTGAAGATTTTTGAAGATTTAACATTTAAATCTTAAAAATTCGGCTATAATAGCCCTTTGAGGCGCAACTCTTTTCCAATGCTGAAAAAAGGGGAACCGTTGCCATCGCTCGACTGAACGACCAGCAAGAGGGCGGACGATCGAAACGTTCATCATGCGCGGGCAGTGCCAGCTGTCGTCAAAAAGGGGTCTCTCGATCTGTGGCTAGCGATGAACGTTTCGATCGTCCGCCCTCTTGCGGGTCGTTCAGTCGAGCGATGGCAACGGCTGCCCGTTTTTCGGCATCGGGCAATCTATCCAGCTGTTCTCGCATTCTTCCATTTTTCAGCAGATGTCAGTGCTGTTACAAAGAATCGTGACCATTTTTTTGCGGGAAATGACGTGCTAAAATGCAAAGGAATCTCGTGGAGCTCTGTCAACCGCCACTATTTTTATAGAAATCCAATCTATTCTTCGTGACTGGCAACCGTCAGAACGTCAGAGTTGGGTGTTCCCAGAGCGGGATCACTGTGCTTTAAAGGGTTAAAACTTGTTGATTTTTTTCCCCCTATGAATGCCGATCAGATTCAAAGCGGAACTCTGGCGTTTGATGTCACACACCTATACTCCTGTCTTTCGATTTTATAAAAGCGCACACAAACAAACAAAAATCTCTAAACACTTTCGTACTTTAAGTACGCACTAAAGTGCTGTACATTAAAAGCGTATTATAATCCACCCGGCGTGCCTTTTTGTCTTCCTTATTCCGTTCAGTTGGTCATTAAAAGTCTATCATTATTTATGAGTAGGCCGTATTTTACTTCCTTTTCCCCATAAAACACTTCTCCAGAATTAAAATTTATATTAAAATCGTCCACTAAAACTGTTTAACAATCTTCGAAAAGCATTTTCTAACTATACTTTACTTTTATAAATACTGTTCGGAAATTGCATCATAAACCATGAGTACGCCATATTTGTTTTCCTTGTTCCATAGAACATATCTTCGAATATGTATTAAAATCGCCATCTAATACTGCTTAGCCATTTTCGTCAGGCATATTCTAACTATACTTCACCTTTGTAATAGTCGGGTTTGTTGGTTTCGAGCCAAATATGGAAGATATCGGCAAACTAGGTTCAGTTTTAATGGACTCATTTTTTGGGGTCAAACTTTAAAATAATACTGATAAATATCGAAAATTGCAAACCTAGGTGACTTTTAACGTTTTATCCCCGCTCCCTGGCGACATAATAACGTGCTAGCAACATTTAAAATAACTGGGCCGAACTGCTCTCTTGTTTATCATCGATGGCGTAGTGTCTCGAAAGTTCCCGCATTATCATAGGCCACATGTTTCCATACCTTTCTTTGTCATTCGATGGAGTAATATTATTGCTATGCGGACAAGCAAACAATGCAGATGCCATACATAAACTGGAACCAAGTGCGTATCACGGAACAAAGCAACTTTCGGGCTCAAGCTTAAGAATGAAACCTAACTGGGCAGTATCGCTCCATAAGGCGAGAAAAAGCCAACCCTAATGTTATCCAATGGGAATAGTTCATTTAAATGATGCGTAGAACGCAAATTTTAGATACTAAATCGAACGCGAGAAGAAAAGATCATCTCGAAAATTCGTAAGCCGAACTTAAGATTTTTATCAAGGCAGGCGGATTAGACTGGACGGGGAGGAGGGGGGGGGGTAGGAAGGATGGCTATGCATTTTAACCCCTTAACTGCCATATTAGGCAACCCCCTTCCCCTATTCAAAGAAATATGAGCATGTAGGGCGAACGCTTCTTGAAATTGAAGTTGTTACTGTCAAAAATTTAGCGTATTTGCCAAGGGCGCCCCATAGGAATTTTTCTAGGGGTGGGGGGCACAACTCCAAAAATTTTTTCTAGAGGGGGGCAAATTGTCAAAACTTTTAACAAATTTAGTTATGGTTTATGGCCATTTGTAATACATCATGAGACATTAACCTAAAACTCTAGGGGCTGGGGGAAGTGCCCTACCTTGCCCCCACCTTATGGGCGCCCATGGTATTTGCAATACTAGAAATAAATTACTAAAGAAATTATTTGAGATAGTTTTGAGATAGTTGATGAGACCCTTTAACTGCTCGGGACGTATATATACGTCCCGAGCAGTTAAAGCATCGACTGCGCAAAGCGTATTTATACGCCCGGGGCAGTTAGGGAGTTAAATTGCTTTCTTTTCCTTCCCAACCTTACCCCAGAGGTCTTTTTATCTATTCTGAATCTTTAAAACAATTTTGCCCGTTCTTTCACCCTCTTCTCCCTTGTAAATGCTAATTTACGTAGAGACAATGATGCGCAATAGATGGCGGCAGTGGTCAAAACTGTTAGTGCAGCCGGAAGCATATGAGCCCCCCACCCCCTCCGGACAGGAATGGAAAATCTCTGTTATTGAATTCGAAAGCTGGCGGATTAAGCCCTCACCGAGGACAAAAAAAAGAAATTACATAAAAAATGTATAAGAGATCCTATTTTACTTTTCCATAAAATGGACATAAATTTCAACCAGCCGCTCTTATCCTCAAAATTGCATTAATCCGTGTCTGATTCGAAGTTTCCTTAGAATTTTCTTTTGTAACGATAACTTGAGAAGAAAAGAAGAAAAAAGAAAACGTACTTATTTTTATAAGTCAAATCAATCCTCCTTTCTTTTCAACTTGCGAATCGGTCAGTGATGCCCTCATAAAAAGGCGTGGTTTTCATTCAGATATCAATAATTTTAAAAGCTCTTTAAAATTTCCCATGTTTAAAGAATTTTTTCGCTCGCCATGCCCTCTAAATGCCAGTTCTTGCTTACTTAAAAACAATACTGCTTTGATGGGTAATTGTCCATTCATAAGCGTCTGTTCAGCCTTACCTTCTTGATAAATTCAGCAATATAAAGTCCAGAGTTTGCCGAACATATATTCTCCTTACCCCCTCCCTCACTTCTCGAGCCAATCAGTGAGTCGAATTCACAAGTGCTGCCGACCTTTCAAAATCTTGAATGAGCTGAGTCTTAGCTGCGTACCCCCATTATAGCCTATGCCGGAGGAAATGCTTACGTAACCGTTGTCATGGCAACGGTGCTGCCAATTTTCTTATCAGCGTTCTGGGCTGAAGCAGAGATTTTCCCAATTGAATTGCGGGAAGATTAAAGCGCTTTTTTTCTGAATGAGCAATCTGGCCACAATACGGTTTTTTTGTTTGGTTTTTTTTTTTTTTTTGGAGATTTTGTTAATTTATCATAGGAATTCCCTAATTCTAATCTGAATTTAGGAAAATTAGTAGAATAAATTATTTTAAAGAATGTGCTGATAATTTCAAGTGCAGCCCGGCTGTACTTGCTGTATCCCACGAGCCGCCACTGGATGGCGGTACTTATATAAAATGGTGTTGTACACTTTAGTAGCTAGGTAAATCAGAATTTAAGAGCTTTTTTAACATTTTTAATCTTTTAAAACTTTTTAATTCAGCAGTTTTATTTTTTTTCAAATCACTCTTCTGTCTATTCCGCAAATTATGACGGAAGGGGAAATTTCTCCAGGGGGGTGGGGGTCGGGGGGGGCATTGCTCCCGAATTCGACGGCCGTGCGGACTTGCACCATACTCCAGGTACAGGCGAACCCGTTTAATGGAATATCGGTTAAAGGAATTTTCCGCTTATTGTAATAAATTTTCGATGTACTAAACCGTAATAACGAGTCAATGTGATTCCGGATAACGGAATATCCCGCTTATTAAAATAAATGTGTGTGACAAACTGGCTATTCCGTTAAGTGGGTCGGACTATTTTAACGATTCAGAATTCTGGAATTTTTTTTATTCTACTAAGTGACTCGATAAAAATCGTCAGAAGCAACGAGTGTAATGAATTTGAAATAACAATCTGCTTTATCTGAAGATTTTTTTAAAAGATGTAACCCAGTACTTTTACGAGGCTCTAACTAAATGCCATAATATTCTTCAAATACTGTAAATCGGTGAAACGATTCAGCAATTTTATAAAGCTAAATTCCACAACTAAAAAAAAATCTGGAGTGACTCCACTCGACTTTCCGAACACTTACGATTAAGATCATTGCCAAGCATTTAAATAAATTTTCATCGATGAATCATTCAAATATATATACCAAAATGAAGCTCAATCGAATGTATCGTTTAAACGCTAGCGCACTTTCAAGAATTTCTCCCCATAGGCTATAATGTAAAAGGAATTTTTGGCGTAGCCCTGTAGAAAAACTATAAGTCCTATACACATCAAAATCGATACCGGTCTTACGATGGTTGTTTATAACATGTACACCCAATTTGAGCTCAATCGAATGGACCGTTTAAACGCTAGCGCACTTTCCAGAATTTTCCCCCATAGGCCATAATGTAAAAGAAATCTTTGTCGTAGCCCTGTAGAAAAACTATAAGTCTTATACACACCGAAATCAATACAGGTCTTGCGACGGTGGTTTATAACATATATACCTAATTTGAGCTCAATCGAATGTACCGTTTAAACGCTAGCGCACTTTCCAGAATTTTCCCCCATAGGCCATAATGTAAAAGAAATCTTTGTCGTAGCTCTGTAGAAAAACTGTAAGTCTTATACACACCAAAATCAATACCGGTCTTGCGACGGTGGTGTTATAACATATATACCCAATTTGAGCTCAATCGCATGCCCCGTTCAGGAGCTATCGTGTTCACTCACATACACACAAACACACACACACACATACACACATACATACATACATCTCGTAAAAATAGCATCAATGAATTCAGAAGCCCTCTAAACGTGTCACTACACCAAAATCTTGAATTCGATTTTTTTCATGATGACAATACTTTCCTTACATGGTACATGTTCGGAAAGTAAAAAGGGAGAAAGCAGTAGTGATTTTTTTTAAATATATAAAATACAGCATTGTTACCGAAGTCCCCGCTTTGAAATTCTAATAGGCTGCCAAAGGATAGCACTCTATTTTATCTGGACGCTTTCAAATTTAAAATGTGGAGGTTCCATTAGCCATTAGCTCCTTGGCCAACGAAAAGAATGGGCCTTTTGTATTCACGACACCGCCCGCCTAATCTGCGAGAATCCAAGGACTTAGAGGACGTGTTTAATCTTCATGAAAGGCGATAATGCAAATACTATACAGAGCAGGGATTACTTTTAATACTAATAATGGAGAATATAACACGCGATGGATTCTGGTTCTTTTAGAAAATAATTTGCGCGCGTTATATATAAATCCAACGCTTAGATTCAGTCTTTGTTTATTTTGACAATTACCGAACTGAAACAGCGAAATTCGGATATTTGAAACAAACAAACAAAAAAAAAATCTGGAGTGACTCCACTCGACTTTCCGAACACTTACGATTAAGATCATTACCAAACATTTAAATAAATTTGAATCGATGAATAATTCAAATATATATACCAAAATGAAGCTCAATCGAATGTATCGTTTAAACGCTAGCGCACTTTCAAGAATTTCTCCCCATAGGCTATAATGTAAAAGGAATTTTTGGCATAGCCCTGTACACATCAAAATCGATACCTATACACATCAAAATCGATACCGGTCTTACGATGGTGGTTTATAACATGTACACCCAATTTGAGCTCAATCGAATGTACCGTTTAAACGCTAGCGCACTTTCAAGAATTTTCCCCCATAGGCCATAATGTAAAAGAAATCTTTGTCGTAGCCCTGTAGAAAAACTATAAGTCCTATACACACCGAAATCAATACCGGTCTTGCGACGGTGGTTTATAACATATATACCCAATTTGAGCTCAATCGCATGCCCCGTTCAGGAGCTATCGTGTTCACTCACATACACACAAACACACATACACACACACACACACACACATACACACATACATCTCGTAAAAATAGCATCAATGAATTCAGAAGCCCTCTAAACGTGTCAATACACCAAAATCTCGAATTCGAATTTTTTCATGATTACAATACTTTCCTTACAGGGTACATGTTCGGAAAGTAAAAAGTATCATTTTTCATCCCAGAGAAGAAAATGACTGCAGCGGTTATGTATAGAGTTTTCGTTATTAAGTTTGTGATCGTCAAAGTTTGAAATGATTTGACTGGATTTGACCGGTGGGGGGATCAAACCCTAATGGTCTACACCCCTTTACTAAAATTTAAGTCTAACAGCCCTGGCGATAATCAGTTTTGACTCATGACACTTTTTACCGGATTTTACCTTCGTTTTTACCGTCGTGTCTAAAACCTCCTTGTCAAAAATGTCGAAAATTGTCAAAAACTCAGATTTTTGGTAGCATTGCATATCTATTTTATTTCGGCTAATTATAATTTGTATCTTAAAACAATAAGTTTTAAAAAAGGTTATGAAATATATTTGACAAAAAATAAATGGATTAAAAAATTATAATTTGGAAATTTACATTTTCCAACGTTAATTACTTTATAATTTTATATATTGTAAGTAAAATAAATATGATTTTTATTTATTTATTTAATTTTTACATTTATAGGTTTTATCTTATGACACATTCCATTATTAATTTTGAATACCGTGAAGCATTTTATGTATGCACTAGAAATTCTGATTAGATGATTATTTTCAATGGGTGGAAGGGGAGAGGATGCAAAGAATAAGTTATCCAGCCTTAGAATTTTTTATAAAATCTTTGCTATAGGAAAAAACACTAAAGAAACGAACTTGAGAAACTTTCTATCACATGCTTCGAAGCAGCAATTCTGATTGCTAAAAATGCCATTTTACATATATTTTTGGTTTATATTAATGCGAATTTTCTAATTAGATGGCAGTTTTAGTTCGATAAAAGTAGCAGTGGTTCTTTATTTGGTTTATATTTGGAATGGTTATATATTTTCAATAAATATTTTAAGATTGTGCAGGCATCCACGCGTATCTTAAAAAATAAAATAAAATGAAAAGTAATAACAATTTATGTGTGCAAAATTCTGATTTTAAACTTCATCGCAAAAACTTAAAGGTATGTATCAAAATTTTTAATAGCTTAATATTTTATATATTTAGTTATTTTTCTACTTAACTGCATAATAAAATAATTATATATGTTCATAATACTATAATTAATAATAGTTTTTAATAGATTTAAGAAAATTTTATATAGAAATAATAATTTAAAAATTTTTTATATAGAAATTTATTGTTTGATGTACCATAACATAAGAAAAAGTAGGTTTTTGGCAGTTTTTACCTCTGTCATGTCAAAAAAACAGTTTTTGACGACAAAAACCCAACCCTGGCGATAATAATATTAAATTGAATAATTTGTAAGCCATGATCAGAAGTAAATATAATTTGATAAAATTTATTAAATTTTTTGTCTTTTTATAAATCCACTACCCATTTTTTACCCCACCTGCTTCCCATTTTACTCGCCTTTACAGCTCTTCATAAAATTTAATACTTTTGTGCTTAAAAGTAATATACAGGCGAAGGGTTATGAATGCATTTCATAAAACGAGATGAAAAGATGCATACTTGTTATTATTGGTAACAGAAAACAGCCAATAAATATAAAAAAATGCATGTTTTCTTATATATCCATTTTACCCCCTTCTTCCTCTATAAAATGCAACATGATGAACACGTTGCTTATTATCTTTCTGTTAGTTCTTTTTGAAAAATTTACAGAAACAGTTCTGAATTTGAATTCTTTTTATTCATAACACTAGCTGAAAGTTTTCTTGCCACATCTCGTTACCAAAAATTGCGTTTCAAATAATATTGAAATTGTCCACACGCTGTGCAGTGCTATAGAAACGTACGGGAAGTTACTTTCAATCGACGCAATAAAATGTTAACTTTCGTTGAAAATGAATATATTTCGACTTCTTGTTTTCTATTTAGGAAAAGGAAAGAAGGAAAATTTATAGGATTCGATTGATCTATTCTCCCATATCCTGAGAATGGAAAAGAATTTATGACAAGCATCGCTTCTTTCTAAAAAAAAAGTAAGTGAAAGATTAAGTTTTAACTTAAAAATTATTTTTGGTGAAGTTTTTTAGTCGATAAAAACAGTTTTGATCTAAAAGTTTTGATGATATTAATCTTTATTGCACACGAAACTTTTTTTTTTCTTTTAAAACTACAGTGTGCACTAAAATTTACCCTACTCCAACTTAAACAACTCATTGTCCGTGATTTTTTTAAAATATAAAATTTTACCGTCCGTTTATCAGAGTATCCATTCTTTAGTTTTTACCTTCTGATTTTTTTCGTGCTCAGGAGGTGCCAGATTCAAACCCCGGTTGGGCTTGTCGACCTAGCCGAATTTTAGTTCAATAGGAAGATAGTTAAAAGTAGTGTTCGTTGCAGTAAAGTGATCTCGGCGTCTCCGGCGTTTTAATGATAACTACAAACGACCACCCCTGTATCTTCAGATCTACGTATCCGACGGCTTAGCTGCTTTGCACGGTATGTTTACGTGTCAAACGCATTAAACGCACCCCGTTTTCTTTTCGCTAAGTTTAAAATTTAGGTGTATACACTGTAAAAAATGCCTTTTCGCCAACATTGGCGAAATTCAAAAAGCTCCGTAGTTTTCCCTGAAACCTCAGGTAAGTACGGGCTAGGATCCCTTAGAAAGTCCCCCACGGAGGACATCCCACCCTATAGGCGGGAGTTCTTTAATAATATAATTTAAACCTGGGGGGCCTCTTCTCCCTCCATACGTATTTAAGCAACAGTCGTTTTCTTTCCCCCGTCTTGACGAGGAGCGTTGAGGGGTTTTTGTGATTGGTTAAACGAGGTAAGAACGAGTTCAAAAAGTGGCTTGTGTAGTCTTTATCTGATAACTGATTAAGAAAAGTTGTAACCTAACCACGGATAGCAGTGGCGTGGCAGGGGGGCGGGGGCGAGGGGCGGTCTGCCCGGGGTACTAAGAAAATCGGGGTGTCGTTTTCGTACATTTGTAAAAAAAAATAAAGAAGAAGACTTGAGTAAAGCACCATTTATTTTGCCTTTCTCTTTTTCAGTTCTCTTTTCTTTTTTAAGTTTCTACTAAAACATGGATACCTTCATTGCTAGGGTAAATGTGCATTGGTACGATACTACAATATGCATACAAACAACTATTCAAGATTTCTGAAGAGACGAAGGGTTCTCTGAAATTTTTTTTGTGTGGGATATACGTGGTATGTACTCTTCCTCTATATACGGATATAGGCTATTGACCAATACCGATACCTGATATAAGAGTAGAAATATAAAGAGAGGTAACAAACCCATACAGAATAAGGATGGCCCATTTATTTCCGTAGTAAGACTTGGAGAGAGACAAAAAGGAAATTGCTGTCAGCTCACAGCTTCTTGGTTCGATAAATATTTACCAAATGCCGAAAACATTCTTAGTACGTGGATGGTATACTGTCCATTAAAAGGAAGTTAGTTTTTTTCCTGCTGTAGGCTGTTTGCTACTGATGTAAAAGAACATAGAGTATCGAAATTTGTTACAGGGTTTCACAGGGGCGACCCTAGGGTACGTGGCACCCTCCTGCAAACTTAAAAAAGGCTCCCCCTTTTATGCTCTTGATAACATTTTTCTCGAGTTTTTGAGTTCGAAATGCGGTCCTGTTACCTTGATTACGGTGTCGGTCAGCCCCTGAGGTTTCAGACTTTATGGAAATTAAATCCCAAAGTAAGTCATCATAAGAACTCGGAGAGACACCTTGCTTGTCTTGAGAAATGGAAAACATTGAGATCAAGACTTAATAAATCCATCGATAAACTACACCAAGAAACAGTGGAAAGTCAATATATATATATATATGGAGGGAAATTTTGCATAGACTCCTGGATGTGAGCTTATTATTGCTCAAATAGAATCTTCCTCACTGGAGCCACAGAGAATATATGACATTGGAAAACAAAGATCACATTGATATGACCGACGCTGGATATGACATAGGAAAAAACTTTGCTAAGTTTATTGAAGCGATCGGAAGAACTTTGTGATTCAAAAGAAAACGTTGACACAATGGGTTCAGCTCAGCTTTTAACATCTGCTGTTTGTGGTTTTTTTTCTTAGCTTATGCCACTATGGGATAAAGTTTTAGAGGAAGTAAAAAGTATTTACAAATATTAAAGGTGAGATTAGGTAAAGCGTGTCAAGAAAGCTATGCAATATGAGCTATGCAAGGAAATGAACATTCCTATCGAGAGAAAGAAATTCAAGAAAATGACGCCAGGAGAGAAGGCTAAAGATGCAGGCTTGACTCTGGAGCAAGAACTGAAAACAGCTATGTTTGAGTGCGTGTATCGTTTCCGGAGAGAAATAAAGAACCCGATTTAAATAAATGGAAAGCATTTTATTAACATTCGAAGTGTTCAAGCAAGTAATTTGGTTAGTGCATCAGATGCAGAATTGGAAGAATTTGTCACCAACTTTCGACGAAATTTCCAAAGATAGCATAATTTCAGAAATTGCGCGACTTTGGAGACTCTTAAAAGCAGTAAATATTAACAAAGAAGTTTGTCTAGAATGGTCAGCGATGAAATTTTTACAATTCGTTAAAGATTTAGATTTTTTGCTATTCGGTGTCAAACCTACCTTTCGCTCTAAGATATATATATATATATATATATATATTAAGATATATATATATATATATATATATATATATATATATATATATATATATATATATATATATTATATTATATATATATTTAAAAAAAATCGATAATTAAGAATGGATAATTAAGAATGGTTGATTACTGGTATTTTTTCCTTTTTTATGTGAGTCTGTAACCAATGAAGCCATACAGAATACTGTTCTACCTAAATATTTTACAATTATATTAGCATAAATAGCAATAATTAAAAGTGTATAATTATTATCAATATCATTACTGTTAAAATTATTTCTACAGTTTTTCTCCTTTTCCACAACCTCAACTAAGTACTTCTTAGCTACTGCAGCTAGTACTACGTAAAACATAGGCTAGCTATACTAGTGTAATATTTATTTTATTATTTATTCATTTAATTATTACCATTTCTATTTATTTTTTTTATTCATTTGATTATTACTTTTTATTTATTCTTTTCCTTTCCATACTTCCAAAGTATTATTAATATATCATTTTTTTTCACACTCCATGGCATTACTTGTCTATTGATTGCATTAAGCCTTCTCTGATGGCAACATACACTAATACTGCCTCCATTACTGAGCTTTGATCTTCTTGTCGGTTCACTTCCTCGTTGTTTATTTCTAATAGCTACGGTCGCGCTCCCAAGTTACAAAAGGACCCTAATTTTGGTCAGGTAACTTGCAGAAACCTAGCTATTATTGTTTTTTTCGATTAAATTGAAATGTGTGTGCGGTGGCGCCTGATGATAGAGCACACCATTTCAATATTAATTCCATTTTCCGTCTATTTGTGGTTACATGTGATTAGGCTTAAAAGCACAACAGTTCTAATTTGGCGCTTTATATCCAATTTATCCACTCTTTCATTGCCTTAAAAGCTATATTTAAACACTTATCCGGTATAAGCTCGTTAATTGGCACCATGTGCTATCTATTTTTTTTATTTTTTTCACTTTATCAATGGATTAACTTGGGATTTCACTTTACGTAAGTAAGCTATTATATATTATATATATATATATATCTATATTTAACACTATGCATATCAGTCTAATTTTGTGAGAGAAGTTTTTTGATACTTAGACTGGCAAACATTTACCTGTGTTCCACCATGAGTCAGTCACAACTGTGAAATCTATCTCTGCTTTCAATAGAGCATAAAATACCGCGCTTACTCGCGTAATAGTCGCATTTTTTTTTTTGCGCCGATTTTTCATGTTGAAAGTCTAGGTGCGAGTATTATGCGGGGAAAATTCACTACACAATATTTTACACTCTAATACAAAATATTACTGATATTATAATAAAATAACTAAGTTACAAATATTTCCAATTTATCTGCCGTGCGTGAAATAATCTTTTCTTCATTTGTACACAAAAAAAGGAAGCCTTTTTCTCTTTATATCAGTATTTTTATAGGCATAAATTAAGGTCTAATACGAGACTGCAACTTATGCAGGGAAAATATTTCGAATATTTTTCTGTTTCAAAAAGGGGGTGCGACTATTATGCGAGGGCGACAATTACGCGAGTAAACACAGTAATTAAAAACGCGGATATAAATGATGTTAGTTCTAAATTCAAAAGCAAGAAAAAGTATTTTTGATTAATCTTTTTCCCAGTATTTTTAATTTTTATTGTTGAAAATAAAGTACATATTAAGTATTAAACTAAACTAAACACCAGTTTTTTGCTTGTTTTTTAATAGTAACCAAATTAGTTACGAAGAATTAAGGAATGTGTTTTACAAACAAATTTATGCACTAATTGTTTTTTAATAAACTAATTTCACAAAAACTGCATTTTAAACTATTGCATAGTTATGAAATTTGTTTTAAACGATGCAATTTAGCTTTTTTTTTTTGGGGGGGGGGAGGAGCAAAATATATGTCCGCCCAGGGTACCTAAGTCCCTTGGCACGCCACTGACCGACAGGCTCTTGACAACTTGGGTGGAGAATAGGTCCCCTGAGTTGCATACCATAAAAACACAACCGGCAGATTCTGCGCAGAAATATGCGCAGTCGGCTGCCACTGAAATGACGTACGTGAAACGTCACGTAGAAGTGTTAATGACGATTTCTGACGTATACTCACTAGAGATGAGTTCGGGCTCATTTTTTGAAGCCCGAGCCCGCCCGAGCCCGAAGACTTTTAATCCGAGCCCGCCCGAGCCCGAGCAATATTATTAAAGTTGGAGCCCGAGCCCGCCCGAGCCCGAAATTTCAGCTAAAGACAAATAAAATGAACTACTTCATTAAGAGGATATAATAAATTTTGGAGCTTCACACACCTTCTAGTCCCCCGTGCCGCTATTTTTTGAAATAAGTACGTCTATTTATCCCATGAATCACTTTTTAAAATCTGTTTCAAGGAGTATGTTCAACAAAGAAGAAATTTTTCACGAGCCCGAGCCCGCCCGAGCCCGAACGCAATCGTGAATTACAGAGCCCGAGCCCGAGTCGGGCCCGGGCTCGGGCTCGGGCTTTCGGGCTCGGGCTGAGCCCGTCTCATCTCTAATACTCACCCCATCCGATGGTTGCGTACATGTGAATCTTTATGTTATCGACAGAGAAGGTCTTCACGACGAGAATGAACAGGTAAAGTCCTTCGACGAACATCCAAAAGAAATTGGTTCCCATGAGGTATGTGAGTACGATCGTCAAGTAGCAGGCGATCTGTTTAAAATATAAAGAAACAAATATCAATTGTTTAAGCATAAACTATAAAAAAGGTCTAAGAATGTTTGTATTGAAAATTCCAGAGCATTAAGACATACGAGGGCTGTCAAAAAAGTATCCGATTTTTGAAAGAGAATTACATCATATACGTGTCGGGAATGAGATACTACTATCCTTCAAAGTAGACTCCTTGTGCCTCCGCACACACTGAACTAACCGATTCCTCTCTGCAATTTTTGGGCGGTTTTCTCATGGTATAACGTGAATACCTGTTAGAATCCCTTAAAAAGTCCCCCCCCCACCGAGGAATCGCCTTCAGGCAGATAATCCTTGAAGTATAGCTTTTCCTTAATCACAAACATAATCGGACGCCGGTGTTCGGCCAAAGGCAAACTGCAAATTAGTAATCCATAAACAGTGTCACAAAGATCTTTACCCTGTTGGCGATGTAGTCTTGGCTTGACTGGAGCTTGGCTGTCAAAATCCAGGTGATGTCCAACAGGATGTAAGTGACCATGAGGTTGGCGTGGATTGTGTTCCGAAGACACCGCAGATCCCTGTGGGAGAAAAATAAAACACCATGGAAGAATTTCTGCAGGCAATCCCCAGACAGCACATAAGCTTAAATCAAGCTTGACATTTCTTTGAATTGGACGTATGAATACAAGCTCGACAGTTCAATTCATTTTAAGCTTGCAGCAAGCTTGGAGATTTACAAAGAAATGAGTCAGCCAATATTTTCCCGACGGATTGAAGTCATTTGAACTGTCAAGCTTGAATACAACTGGATGACTGCTTGATTTGGAAAGCCACATCAACATGACAAATAATTTATCATCAGTCATAAATGTACTTGACCATAGAATTAAAAAAAAATGATTCTGTATTTCCAAATATGGAAATTCTTCAAAATAAAATACATATATACTACAAAATGGATTTCAAAATCAGTCGTTTGTCTCGATTTTGGCCAATATTGGCCAACATGGGTGTTGCGATAATGAAAGTTTTAAAACGTGTGCTGCTTTTAAGTTTATAGTATGCTTATTTCCCGATTAGTAGAGTCTATAAATCACACATAACATTATTTTAATTTTGATTCATCCCATGAAAAAATAAAAGATGCAGATCGGCATCGGGCAATACTGATCCATCTCTCCAAAAAACAGCGTGACAACCATAATAGTCACTTCAAACTTTAGTCGTGTCATCTCGAGTCAGATTGGCTTGGTGGTTAGGACGCTGGCTTCCCACACCTTAGGTCACGAGATCGATTCCAGTCGCGGACGGACGGAAACATTAAAATAATTTGAGTTTTCAGCGTAGAGGGGAAAATGCGTGGAAAAATAAAATTTTTCAGTATATAAAAATAAAATATTTAGTAATATTTTAGTACTAATATCTCTCGAAAGACTCTCATATTGCCTAAAATAATTGAATGTGGGAGCATCGCTTCACATTTCGAGCTGCAATGTCACAATATTTTCTTTTAAATTCTTATTTATTTATTATTGTTTAACAGGAAAGTAGTGCCGTAAAAATAGGGAGGCAAGACTGTGAATGCTATGGCCCCTGAACTTGCAGGGGCCTCAAAATCCTTATGGATGCTTTAAAAGTGAACATTTAGAGAGTTTCCTACTCCCCCCCCACCCACTTTATAATATGAAAGTGCTTTCGTCTAACATTTAATTTGGTGCGTGAAATCTGTGATCCTATTTACAGTAGGTTAAACCTAGTGCTTTCCAATGATTTTTAGTTTGCAAATTTTTGAGAACACGAATGATTATAACTTTGAGAAATAGTTTCAAGTAAAATATTAATTTAATTATCATTGTAATTAAATTTTTGAACTTTAGCATATTTTATTTTTTTTACATTTAAAACAATGTATAAATTTTAAGTGTATGCTGTACGCATGCACTTAAGCATGCACGTATGCATACAAGGATACATTCATGAAATAAAGCACCGACTGACAGGGCCCCAAAATATCTCTTACCCTGGGCCCCGCCGGCGCAAGTGGCTAACCAAAACCTCCTATAGATCTATGGGATATTATCTATAGGAGGTTTTGGGCTAACGCTGTATAGGAGAGCAAAAATATATTATTATCGTATCAAACACTGTGCACAGTCCGTTTGAAACGATACACTTACAATGAGTATAATGTACACTCGCTAGCTCACTTAATGGCATTGTAAAAACAAACTCCAATTCAATCTGAAATGCTTACTTGAAGGTCACGAATATCCAGAGAGCGAGGGTGAGAGCCACCAAGGATATTCCGTACCCTACATAGTAGACCGTGACGGCATCTCTCAAGTCCCACAGAACCTGGTATATAGAAAAGAGACAATTCCAGTACGAACACAGAATTTTATTACATAAACGCACCCGTGGATATAAGCTTACAAAACTATTAAACATTTGGCGTTAAATAACACCAGTCAACAATGTTTTTTTCTTTGGGGGGGGGGGTTCTATTCTCATGCTTAACCCTTTGAGGCGCAACCCTTTCCCAATGCTGAAGGGCAGCCGTTGCCACCGCTCGATTTAACGACCAGCAAGAGGGCGGATGATCGAAACGTTCATCGCGTGCCACAGATCTAGAGACACTTTTTTTGACGCAGCTGGCTGTGCGCACCCGCCATCTTGCTGGTCGTTAAGTCGAGCGATGGCAACGGCTGCCCTTTTTTCAGCATCTGGGAAATCTGTTCAGCTGTTCTCGCGTTCTTCCATTTTTCAGCAGATGTCAGTGCTGTTAAAATAATCGTGACAATATTTTTTTACGGGAAATGACGTGCTAAAAGTAAAGGATTCTCGAGGAGCTATGTCACTCGCAACTATTTTTATAGAAATCCAATCTATTCTTCTTGACTGGCAACAGTTAAAACGTCAGAGTTTGGTGTCCTCACGGCGAGGACACCGCGCGTTAAAGGGTTAAATTTTGATTCTAGACATTGAAAAAACACTTAAACTTTCATTTTTAGTTCTTAAAGTTTGCTTTTGTCTGATTAACGTCGATAAGTATATTTTAATTTATTTCATAAACAAAAGATGGCAGCACTTTGATGAACCCGAAAGTAAACTGTATTGTTATTTGTAACTCTGTAACTGTATTATTATTTGTAACTTGCTAGTAGTATTATTTGTAGTTTTATTTGTAATATTATTATTTGTTTGTATTATTATTTGCTCATAAGAACATAAAAGAAACACGAAATATATTCACTTTTAGACATTCATTTCTTATTATTTTACATTTATATGTTACTGTTTATCACAAATCTTGAATAAAAAAGACTTATATCCAGCAAAAACATTTCTGATCATAATTTAGAGTGGAATTATAAAAAAAAGTATATAAAAATCAGTGATTTTTGCCAAAAAAATTTAAAAATGGCTTTAATTTCTACAAAAGCAAACTTTCATAAAAAAAAAAAAAAAAAAAAAAAATATTTTCCTTAGTTTTTGCGTAGGAGAAACTAAAATTTAGTATTAGGGGCAGTACACATATATTTGTATTTTCTAGTTTAATTTTTTGAATATAAAACTTCTTTAGATTTTGCAAGTTTCTTTTTATTAACGAGTTTTATGTTTAGCAAGTGGCGGCTCCTCCATTTGAACACGTGAACTCCCGGAGGAAAAACTAAAAAGAAAACACACTAACAAATTAAATTTAAAAAATATTAAGTACACTTCTAGATTTTTGTGAATTTAGAACGTGAGTTGTACTCTCCCCCGACCACACTATTATTAAATACGCTTTTTATAGCTAACGCACGGTATCGTAGGTTACTACAGCATAGTATTTCGTCGCTCGCACGTGCGATCGGCCCAATGACTTTCTGAACCGCTCTCTGAAAAAAGACGCGGAGAGAGTTGCGGGAGAAGTAAGGCGCTGCCAATAGCACACCTTTTGCACATTTTGAGTGTGCTCACGGACGATTTTTTTTTTTCCGTTATTTCTTCCGGATTTTCCCTTAGTTTGTTACGTTCGGTTAGTTAATCCATTTATATTTCCTTTTCTAATTGTTTTCTTTATTTTTATTATTTTTCGCCACAGTACTTTTTACGAACTAGTGTCAATAATTAAGATGGGAGACAAATAAGTGTTTTGGAATAAAACTACGACATTTTTCAATATTAACCTTTGGAAAAAAAATTGAAATAAAAAATCAAGACAACATTGCTAAAACTTATCTTGGTGATGAAATATAAGACCCAAGATCACTTGTTTTCTTTCAGTTGCGTGCAATGTTTTTTCTTTAATTGCTGAAAACGCAAATATATTTTAACATGCAAGGTGCGTCGTATCTGTATATTTAATTTTCGAAATTTATTTTCTGAACCTCCCTTTAACCCCTTAACCTTCTCTCCCGTCAAAATCACGGGCTAAGCTTTCTCCCTCTATTTCTCGTGCCCGTCAAATTTCCGGGCAATACTGTTCAAAAAAATGCGCCAGAAAGATAATTGCGTTCCAATTCTGATGCACGGATTTTTTTGTAATATATAAATTTACACAACAGAGGACAATACCAGAGTACTTTTAACTTAATTCGGAGATAGTTTATTTTTAAATACATGGTAGCAGTACTCAAATACACGTGTATTTGTGATATGCATTATGCAATCTTAGCTTACTTTTTTTTTATTTATGTTCAAAGAAAATTTTAGAAATGTTTACTTATTTTACGTAGTAAGTTTAATAAAACTTTCTAGTGTTTAAAACATATATTTTTAATGATTCCCTGCTTACTACAAAACACACATTCAGTCACAGTGACCCTGAATGTTGGCTTTTCCTAAAAATTATTTTTATTCTCTAGTGCTTAAAACGTCCAAAACCTTAAAATGAATACATATACTATATATGCACTTGTTTTACACAATTTTCTGGAATAAAAGAAATAAGCACTTATATGACCGTTTTCTTGAAAATAATACGACGGTTAAGGGGTTAAATAACTCACAAGCCGCCACTGTGTTTATGTAAAAACAAGATATGACCTTATTGTTCGCTTTGACGTTCTAGTAATCTTAAAAACTTACCTGTAAATATTCATCTTCGGCAATGACAAGAGGAGTGCAAGAGCGATAATTGGACCAACTGGACCACGTGGCATTGGGGAAACATTCTTTACTGGAGTTACCTGGGAAAGAAAGGGGACTTTTTTAAATACTTCCTATAGATAATGCAACCAAACCTGTAGAACTAATTTCTTGACAGTGATTACATCAATACATGGGAATAATTTTTACAACCTTTGCTCACTCCCACAATACAGCAAGAGCCAGCGACCGCCAGACCTTCGTCATAGTATAAAAGCTGAAACTTTCTCTGCGCATACCCCCCAACAGAGGTAGGAACCATCGGCCACTCTAAAGTTTGGAGGATCGTGGCTTTGGCAGGTAACAGGTGGCAAAGGTGTATAAAATTGCCGAAAATTTCGTCATTTCATAAAGCTTCATTTTTTTATAGGTTCTTCTTCGCAGTACTAGAAATCACTGGATCCCTTGCCAGACACTTTTCCATCGTGGCAAACCCCCGCCAGACAATCTCAAAGTCTTGAAAAACGTAATTCTATTACGAGCGCGCTGCAAGAAAGTTCGCGCGTAAGAAAGTTCAGAAGTAGCAGTATAAAATGTGCTTGGCACTTTGTGACAGCTTGACGTACTTCGTCGCGGGAGTTTACGAACACAACAGTTTTCCATGACTTTGAGATTGTCTGGCGGGGGTTTGCCACGATGGAAAAGTGTCTGGCAAGGGATCAAGTGATTTCTAGTACTGCGAAGAAGAACCTATAAAAAAATGAAGCTTTATGAAATGACGAAAATTTTCGGCAATTTTATACACCTTTGCCACCTGTTACCTGCCAAAGCCACGATCCTCCAAACTTTAGAGTGGCCGATGGTTCCTACCTCTGTTGGGGGGTATGCGCAGAGAAAGTTTCAGCTTTTATACTATGACGAAGGTCTGGCGGTCGCTGGCTCTTAGACTACAATCATTAGCAGTTGTTACGGTGAAGCAAAAATTATATAGTAAACCCCAAACTATCTGGCCTTGTGATGGAAGGGTAGGCCGGAGTTCCAGTAAAAATTGACCCATTTCCTGTACCTCCCCTCGGCATGCTATTAAAAACACGTGTTATACATTTTAACATAAACTAGTCCGTTAATCTTACCTGTGTACCTGAAAATTTATATTATTTTTTTATCAGACGGACAGACGTGCATAGATTTTTAATGCAGTAGATTATATACTCTATTTGGATTTTACGTTCATGAAAATACGCATTTCAAGACAGAAATTCTCATTATGGTGGCTACGTGAATTTCCATGGGCAAAAACTTAAGTACATGGTTGCTTCTAATAACCTCTTAAAAACCTAGGCCAGGAGGCGTAGTTTTAGGCCTCCTAGGCTAAGGAATTAGTCGAGAGAATATTGCATTTTGCTCTGAAGATCTTGGAGGAGACAATAATATGGAGGAGGCATGAGAGGGAAAAAGTGAAGACACAACTGCAACCGGTTTTTCCTGCGTCCGCTTCTTTTTCTATGGGGAGAAAATGAAGAACCCTATGCGTAGCCTTGGAGGGCGTGGCTCGGAGTCAAGGAGCCGTTTGAAGCTCGTACGATATATTGAGCCACGCCCCCCAAGACTACGCGTACAGTTACTTCTCCATAGAAGAACTAGCGGATGCTTACTTTATATTTACTATTCGTTCCTCCAAGGTGAAGATGCAATTTTGTTTGCACTCCTCAAGCGTCGCTTATTTGTGATAGATTTCAGCTCTCCGAACTACAGAGTGATAAAATTTCGATCTCTGAATTTTAATTTTAACTGCAAAACTTACGAATTCACCCCTTGTGCACCAGGCCAATTTATCTATAAAGGGACCGTAATATTAGATTATGGGCGCGTTCGAGAATTCATCGGTTGTGCACCAGTAACACCGGTGCAAAACCAGAGCGTTCCAAAAGGCGGAACGTTGGGCGGAGCTCTGGAAGTAACCGCGTTCGAAAACGTTTCGGTCATGTAGCGGTTGTCTGCTCAGCGTGACCAGATCGCAACCAGAATGACCCTGCTATTGAGGTGGGTTATTCCGGTTATTAGCGTAATGTTGCCAATGTTTATTTTTGTTTTCTTGGGTTAGAATCGGATGTGATGAAGAGGACCGAAACCGGTTGACAACCGAGACATCACTTAACCTTAACCGAAGAATGACCGCAACCGGTAGCACCGGTTCATAACTGACCGGTGAATTCTCAAATGGGCCCTATGAAGTTCTACTTAACTCAGTGGTTACTAATGCCATCTAGAGAGCGAAAATGAAGGCTAAAAGTATGAGATGTGAGAAAAACACGGCATAAAATACCAGATAACAATTATGCACTGTGTTTAACCCTATGACTGTAACCTGGGGTTCACGCGGACCCCAGACACATTTATCTGGTTGCCAAAAAATATATATCTTTCATTGAGGGGTCATAGCCAGTGACATCTCATCTTATCATCAGTATAACACAGGGTAAAAATTTAATTGCATAAATGTCAGGCGTTGTTGTGATTTTTTTTATTTGAAACTTATATGTCACATTTCTGTAACCTGGGGTCCACACGGACCCCAATGTTATTCAGTGCGTCTCAGAACGACTGGACATATTAAAAATTAATAAAAGATATAACTAGGAAAAATAACGGTTTTTTGAAAACACAACACATTTTTTTCACAACAGTATTCTTCCCAGAATTCAATAGATGGTGCTATGTGACGTGCCAAGTGTGATTGCATTTTTCTCATTTCGCACCGTTCAGTTGAGAACTTTCATTTGACGTTGCAACATATCTCGAAAAACAGTTTCGATAGATGAAGCTATACGCATGAAACAAGCAAGTGATAGTGAAGACGATGTAGATTTAGATAGTTTTGGTGAATCTTCTGAGTCTGAAGAGATTGATGTGGATAATATTCAAGATCCAAACATTGAAACCGATAGTGAAACGGAAAGTGATGAGTATAGTGACCATAAATCTGTACCTCGTAAAAAAGCTCGATACTCCAGTCCGTTGGCCTATGGTCTTCTGGTTCAACATGCTCGACAACGCAGCTATTGCGGGATACATAATCTGGATTTTGAAGTATCCGAATTGGGAGTCTGAGAAGAGCCATCGACGTCGTTTGTTCCTGAAAGACCTTAGGAGAGAGCTGGTCAATGACCTCATTCAAAGAAGACTCCAGAACAGTCAATCTCTGCAACCTGGAGTTCGCCACTCATTGAAATCTTTGGGGATTGAAATTCCGAACTTCCATGCTTCAGCCTAGATTCAGAAGTCAAGAGCAAACTAAAAAGGTACGATGCCAGCTATGTCCACGTACTTTGGATAGAAATGTAAAGACTCGATGCTGTATTTGTTATACTCCGTGTTGCCCGGAACATCAGAAGACCGTATGTGAGTTATGTTCAGCGAACATTCAGAATCATGTAAAGATGAATGTAAAATTAATATTTTCTCAGTTTTATAAATAAAATTGTTTAAAAAATATCTGAAAAGCGTTTATTAATGAATAAGATAGTTAAATGAATGTAAAATTAACTTTAATTACATGAAAATTATAAAAAAATGCAAATTTACAGATGGGGTCCGTATGGACCCCAGGTTACAATGGGGTGCATTACGAAACGATACAGTTACAGGGTTAAGAATACCAGGTAGTAAGAAAAAGTTAAGTCTATGCAATGATACCACGAATGTACGCACGTTCATCCCAGGTGCGCAATGGGTTAATCGTTAACTACACGTATGTCTGTTCCATGCTGTTTTTTCGCAACTTCAAAGCAGGCAATCAAAAAGTACGATCAATTATATTTTGTCCATAATATGGAGCCAGTGGCTGCATTCGTAAACGCCGAACGAGTTACACTCGTGCAATGAGTTTCCATCTAAGGCGTTCGTAAAAAAAAACTGAGTGCATACAATTTTTTTTTAACTAGAGCGTTCTTATACAAAACTGAGTGTAGAGTAGTTTCAAACGAAATAAACCGATCTTTGTTAAGGTTTCGTCAGTGTTTAGAAGATACACTTGCTGCACGTTGTTGTTTTCAAATGGCGTCCGTTGTTATGGAAAAGTATGTTGTTGTGAAAAGTGTTTTACGTTTTCTAAAGCTGCAAATATTATTTTTTCGAGGAGGAAATTCATGCGTATGTTAGAAAATGCTACGAAGGTACATAATTTTTTTAATAAAGGTAATTATTTTCTTGTATTTTTCATTTTAGTAAATTCAAAATTGCATGTTTTAGTGTTGAGATTGAAATTGATTTAATCCGTTATGAGCGAAATTTGAACTTCTCTTGCTAAATACTTTTGAAAAAAGGAAATTTAAGTTGAAATTTCTCAATTTTGATTTGTGCACTTCAATCATGGCCATTCTTTCTTTTAAAAATCCTGTTGATTTTATATTGAGTATGTACTAAAAACTCAAAATGAACGCATTCGGGAATTGTAAACAAACACGTCTCCTAGGCGTCGAAACTCAATAAACTGAAGGTGTTCGTAAAGTTAAAGGAAACTGATAACCACTGACAGCACTCAACACACGCATTCCAGTTTTCTTACGAAAACTCGTGCAACGAGTTTGTTGTTTACGAATGCAGCCAGTGTTTTACGGATTTCAGCATTTCGCTTGTAGTAAACGCTACGCATTGTATAGGTACGCTGTGTATAGGTACGAATAAAAACAATCCTTATCCATCGTTATTTTGACCGATTTCCAGTAAAAGAATTTGCAACCATTTATTGGTAATGATATTTTTGTTATTATGTACTTCATTGCTTAAAAATGAAGTAATATTTGTCTGGATAGTTGTAAACTAAATGCTTGCAAGATATGAATTTGTTGACCCGATTACTGAATCATAATACTCAGGTCCTTGCTAAGGGGGGAGGGACGACACGAGTCTCCCTAACCCCCTCCCGTTCCTCCTTAACATTGGAACTTTTTGTTAACACTTGGAAAAATTAGGAACCTAGACTAACCCTGACTAACATGAATAAAAAAAAAATTAAAGGAACTATGCTTCATTTCTGATAGACCCTGTATATTGATGTTCGAGTTTGAGAAAGCAGTTAGACGAACGAAAGTCATATAGACTGTTCAACTAGTTTGGAACGTAAAAAATTGTTCCATTGAAAAACCGGATAAATTCGATCAAAATACTTCTCTTGTAAAGTGTATATATATTTTTTTTTTCAGGATATACATATATACCATATAGCATGAGTATCCCACAACACTGAGGGGGGGGGGGAGGGTTAATCAACCTTCTGGCTTTGTAGTTAGATCTAGAGGCATTCCTTCTTGCAACTTCTAGAAACTAATAGGAATTAAACATTATTAAAAGTGCTTAGTCTAAAGTAGTAATGAAGTAAGGCGCGGGGGCTCTTAACCGAGGATACGGACGGGCTTTGCCGTGAAAACATCTTTATTATTAGTCTTGCCTAATCAGATTGCGCTAAGCTGTTATTAAATAGTATACTTCTTCAAGGATGGTGGTGACATGAGTTGCAACGTGCAAAGCAGCGAAATGATTATGTGCTTTCTAATTAGGTCAGCGGTTCAGGTCAACCTTTTTAACGTCGCGCCCCCCAACAAAGCCTAACTTACGGTGGCGCCCCCCCCCTCACATTTTTCAGCATACATTCAGTTTTTTAATCTTTAACAATGAACATTGAGTCGAATTTTCTACAAAATAATGTTATCAGTCAAGTTTGAATGAACATTTTAAGCGAAAATGGATATATTTTTGAGTAAAAATGAGAATAAATAAGATGATTTTTTAAAAGCATGCATCACTACTTGCTCTTTGGTTTTTCTCGCCCCCCCCCTGCAAACGCTCTGTGCCCTCCTTGGGGGTCGCGCCCCACAGGTTGAGAAACGCTGAATTAGATCGCATTATTGAGTAGTGGAGAAAGCCGAAGTATTCCGTTGCAGTGTACATGTTTGGCGTTTATAGAAGGGTGACGTGCCCTTTTTTGTACGACTTTTTATTTTCGCCAATATGCCCTGCCCTTTATGTTTTACTGCTGCTGATGGTAAGGACTGAAGTCGAAGTGTTGGCCATTTTGTTATGAGGGCACCCAATAGGTTTGCCAACGTCGCCCCCCCCCTACGGGTTTTCCGAATTTTGAATCTGTTCCAGAAGAGACCTGCACTTGGATTGGCAACCCAAGAAGTACCTTCGCAACATGGAGGACATTGGGAGCCACGATCAGATTTTTACTTGCAGCAGCTAGCTGCCTTCCACGAACGGGGTGTCCCACATCCGTCCAGCTGCGAGTCACCCTCCCAAGCGCTGACCACGGACGGCGTTGCCTGACTTTTGGTGATCTACTGCGAACCAAACTCCAACCAACTAGACCACTGATGGCGAATAAATTATATACGGGGATGGTTTAAAAAGTAATGTAACAAAGCACTTGAAATCGGAGCACTGTTCTTTGAACCACTGAACGATGGCGTTCTGAACTGCCGTATCGGTTCGGAAATGATGTCCTACCAGCTGCTCTTTCAACGGACCAAAGTGGTGGAAATCGCCGGGTGCGAGATCCGGACTGTTAAGGAGGATATTCCAATACGTTCCATCGGAAGAGACTACGCGGCATCAAGTGTCCGACATTGCTGTGATCGTCTGTTTGTACCTAGGAATGGAATTTCATTCGCTCGGGGGAAAATGTGCACCTGTGAGAGCTCTTGTTACCTTGCTTTGTGAAGCACCTACGTAGTAACCGCAAATACCTTTGGCCAAGAATACTAAAAACCTAGTTGGCTTATTCAGGCGCGTCTGTTACCCAACGAAACGGGACTAGCTTGCACGCGCAGATAAAACTGCGAACACGTTAAGCAGTTCTTCTGCTGTCTTTGATCCATTTCGTGTCTCCTTTCTTTCGGCATTGGAGACCGAATCATTATGAAATCTCTTCTTGAACGATTGGAACAGTTTGGTGCAGCACAACCACCCATTTTCGCAGTGAATCAAAGATCCGGTTCATCAGCACGCGCTTTTCCTTTGCGCGCCATGTTGACTTTAGCATTTAGAAGCACTCATACCCAGTAAAGTCCTTGTCATTTTGATGAGACAACTATCGCAAGAAAACGGATACATCAACACACGACAGAGCTGATATTATCAAACCACAATTTCCTCGCAGTGTAATTATGAAGCAACAATTACAGCGAATGCATACTAAAATAGAATGATGACGTATAATGTACATCCCATAGAGATTTGAATGCGTGGAAATGGCATCGCCGATTTGACAAAGCCAAAACTGTAACCTACCCGCCAGATTTTTTAAACCAGGTATGGACAACCTTTGACAAGTTCTGGACCAAACTTTAAGATGTTAGCGAAGTCGCGGTCCAAACTCCAGAACATTAGCGAAGTCGCCGGCCGTATAACTGGGATTTATATGGGATTTTGAATAGTTTACATGAGTTTCATTTGGGTTTTGATATGTTCCACTGGCCGAATCAAAAACCGTGGCAGGCCACATCCGGCCCGCGGTTGCCCATATGTGATTGAGACCAACATAGCCACATGACTGTATCATTTTATGGTGTTAGTTCCAGCTTTAAACCTGTTTTTCGCACCGTGAAATGTTTGAAATTATTATTTCGCTTTTAAGAACAAAAGAATAAGTGTAATTAATCAGACAGGAAAATCACACATCTGCAGCTAATATAATACAAGAAAAAAGCCATCTTTTTAGTATTTTTTCACAAAAAATTGTAAGTACAATGAGTATCATACAATTATATAAATATCGTGAAATGCGTAACAATATTATTTCCTTTCTAACGGCAAAAGAAAAAATCTGATGTGTCCAACACATGACTTCCTTGCACGTCTATTAGATCAAAAATATTTTCGACGCACTTTCTCTAAACTTATTTCTTTGAAAGAGATAAAATATCAATAATAGTAAGATTTAGCGATTTCTAGCCAAATATTTCGATATCGTCAAGCTGAGTTCAATTTGAAAGATTTCCTTCTAACACTTTATTTGGCGATATTTCACCAAAAGCCGATAAACTTGAGATAGTCTGCGAGATTTTGGGGATAGCCAAAGTAGTCATTGACCACAGACTTTCAATGAATTGAATGCATTCATACACCTCAATGTATTTAAAGTCATTTGGCAAACCCTGTAAATAAATTCTCAGTCGATTGCTGTCAAAAAAGATATTGAAAACAGTTAGATATTACAATAGTTCTAAATACAAAAGTTCAAAATTCTACGGGATAAAGTTTTACAGTTATACAAAATACGAAATAATTTTTGGCGCCAAATTTGGCGATATTTCGGAGAAACTCGTCAATTTCGACGACATTTGGCGAGATTTTAAGCATGAACCAAACAATGACAGATTATCGCCAAATATGGCGATATTTCGCCAAAACTCGCCAAGAACGATGACAAATGGCGATACTTTGGGCATGGACCAAATAACTGAATATCGCCAAATTTGGCGATATTTCGCCAAAACTCGCCAAGGCCGAGGACAGACGGCGAGATTTTGGGCATGTACCAAACAATGACCGTCTACAGTTGTATTATATTGAAGATGTCCATAGACATTAAAGTACTGAAATTCTTTTCGGTGGTTCTGTAAATAAACTCTCCAGTAGATTGGAACCAAAAATCGAGATGCACAACTAGATGTTACAACAATCTTATATATGAAATTTCATAATATTTTTTGAGATTTGAGAGTTAAATATGCACACACGTACACCAAAAGTCGCCAAGCTTGGCGACTTTTGGATAGTTCTTGAGGGAGTCACGTGACCGTGGTCGGACCATTACCTAACTTATGTGGTAGGACGGCATTGTGCTTGAAATGGATGAATGCCCCTAAAATTGCCATTGACCGTAATATATTGGAAATCTTTTGAGTGTTCCTGTAGCTGATGATAATAGTAAATGATAAAGACACTTTTTTTAATGGAGAAATTCATTTTCTAACGATTTACAGCATATATCACTTCTGAGTCGTTTGAAATAGCCCAATACCTCTAAAAAACGCTTTGATGAATTTCGGCCCATAGAGCGTAATGTATTTCGAATCTTTTGGGTGGTTCTGTAGATAAACTATCCAGTCGAATGGAACCGAAAGGGGAGGTGCACAACTAGATGTTACAACGTTCCTAAATATAAAGTTTCAACATTCTACCCCTAATAGTTTTTGAGATATGCGAGTTTAATGAATTTCGGCCCATTGAGCGTAATGTATTTCGAATGTTTTGGGCAGTCCTGTAGATAAACTATCCAGTCGAATGGAACCAAAAGGGGAGGTGCACAACTAGATGTTACAAATATCCAAAATATGAAGTTTGGACATTCTACGCCTAATAGCTTTTGAGTTAGGCGAGTTTAATGAATATCGGCCCATAGAGCGTAATGTATTTCGAATCTTTTGGGCGGTCCTGTACATAAACTATCCATTCGATTATCACCAAAAGGGGAGGTGCACAACTAGATCATAGAACAATCCTAAATATCAAATCTCAACATTCTACGACCAATAGTTTTTGAGATATGCGAGTTACATACATACGTACGTACGTACGTACAGACGGCATGGAAAAACTGGCCACAATAGTCTGGCCGCTGGTCAAAATGAGTTGCAGACGCATTAATATGATCGTGCATGATAGCCTACGATGAGATGCATCGAAAAAAAGTTTTAAATTCAATTTAGAGGTAGTCAAAATCGGTTTTTTTGTCGAAATTAGGCCCCCAAAATTTTTCGGGATCACATTACTTCCTTATACTACGTACAAGGAAGTAAAAATCTAATGACTCCGTAAAATCGTGCATCTTTCACTGTTATTTAAAGGGACGCTCTCAATGTTTTAGTTCAAGTATGGATGCCGGACCACCCATACAGATATGAATACAAGGAGACGACATTTGCAGTCTGATAGTGAAGCCGAAACTGTAGCCGATCCGCCCCAGTGCATGGACCCCCATTGTCGTATTCTAGGGTGACAGTTCCAATTTTAAAGAAGTCATGTCGCCAAAGTGGGCGCCAAGAATAATAATGTATTGGACAGAACTTTAAAACTTTTAACTGCAGAATGCTGAGATTTTGTATTGAGAACTAGTGTGACCTATAATGGTGCCTCTTTACTTTTGAATCCGTCAAATCGTGCATCTTTCAACTGTTACTTATAATGAAACCAACAAAATGATCCGCCCTACTTAGACCAACACAGTTGCTTCATTTCGTCCTATGCTAAATATAGCTGATGCCTTCTCCTTGTATTCGTATCTCCATGGGACCACCTCATGAGGTTGAAGAACTCTCACAGTTATTTCGTTTTGTCCAGTGCTGAAGATGGCTACACTGGCCGTGGCCAGTGCAGCCTCCACCGGGGAGGTGGTGCACAGGCTGCACCACCTCCCCGCTTTCATATCTCTACGGTACATCAAGATTTCGGGTAACGGGAATTTCATCGTGAGATACGCATGTGCGTCAAGGATGTTGAAGTAGCTCTACCCTCTAGCGCGCCAATGGAGCACTCACGAACAAAAAACCGAAGCGCATCTAGCTGGGGGTGTTTAGAAGGGATGATTTTACCAGAACTTACCACTTACATCGTACTTGACACCGTTCAGTTCCGAGAAGCAAGGCAGCGTGGCCGTGGTGCCGGCAGGGGTGGACGGCCAGCAGGACACGCCGTCCCACGTGACGCTGCAGAAAAGGTGGCTGCCTGCAAAGAACAACGAGACACATAAATCGTGGCAAGCGCATCCGTTGCAAAGCACACACAAAAGTCTTGCGCGACACATCGCTGGATCCATTGCTGACGAGCTTGGCGAGATTCGAACAACAGCAAAACATAAATCGCGGCAAGCGCATCCATTTCAAAGCACTCTCATGCACAAAAGTCTTACGCGATACGCTGGGGGTGGATGTAGTGTCGCCCAGCTTAGCGAGAAAAAAAAAATTGTCCCGATTATTTTTAACAGCGCTGACATCTGATGAAAAATGGAAGAATGCGAGAACAGCTATTAGATAGCTTACGCCATGCTGAAAAAAGGGCAGCCGTTGCCATCGCTCGACTGAACGGCCAGCAAGAGGGCGGACGATCGAAACGTTCATCGCGTGCCACAGATCGAGAGACCCCTTTTTTGACGACAGCTGGCTGTGCCGGCACAGCCAGCTGTCGTCAAAAGAGCGGTCTCTCGATCTGTGGCACGCGATGAACGTTTCGATCGTCCGCCCTCTTGCTGGTCGTTCAGTCGAGCGATGGCAACGGCTGCCCTTTTTTCAGCATTGGGAAAGGTTTGTGCCTCAAAGGATAAAAAGTACTTTAAATGTTAATTCCATCTTTTAAGTGATGAATAAACTGTTATGAACGTCTATGTATACTGATTGCATTGTGCATTCAATGGATGATTGTATCTAAACTGCCATAGACCGTCATGTATTTGAATTCTGTGGAGTGCTCCTGTAGAAGAACTATCCACGATGAATGTACTATTTTCGATGAAGATTATTGCTTTTCAAGATAGAGAGAGAGTTTCTAGAAATAACACGTTTCTGAACCCATTTGTGCCTGGATATTTTTGCGACTTTCTTCCATTTTTACTGATAACAGAAATAATAGATAAATTTCTGATGTCCACTTCTTGAACAAGGGATGATTTCTTTTAAAATCATTATGCATAAAAATCGAAGTATCAACATCCTACTGGGTCATGTTAAAATATTTTGTAGAGTTGAGGCTCAATACTCATGAATAAAGGATAGGAAAAATAAATAACGGTTTCGACTAATCGCGAAAATGCCGTCCCAAAAAAGGGACGCTAGGCATAAATGGGTTAAAAACACAATAAGAGCATTCCTTGATTTGGACTGGGCGCTCAGGCTTGCTGCCCCGCCTGAGTCAAGTTCTGCTCTATTTATCTAAACAAAAATAATCCCGAAAGGGTTGTTCTAAATCATAAACACTCTTTCATTTTCTTTCTGTGTCAATTGTTCTCTGACACGACGACAGAGATAAGCATTAAGGTCCGCCCAAAATGATCTCTCATTCCCGCCGTGTTCTGTAATCATCTCGAGGCGATGTCATAATACAGCGGGATATATCAAACGATCCGTTCTCCGGGATATATATATATTTCCCGTTCACAGACGCCTCTGTCCTGGAAACAGGAAGCGATAGGTTCCCCCCCTATGGATCATTATTTTCCCCGGCGAGTTCAATAAACTCGCTTATTCCACCTCCCCCTCACGTGACTGTGGGCAATGAAGAAGGGTAGAAGACAGAAAGGGAAGAAAAGTGATTATTTTTGAACAAGTGACCCCGTCCAAAAAAATTGCGATAGAAATTTATTTTTTCCCCCACTTAAGTTATGTAAAGTTATGATCCAGTTCCAGTTTTCTACAGAGTTGTCCCAAAATCATGGTAAATCGTTTTCATTCTTCATCCATTAGGTGGGCAAAAGAAATTGAAAAAAATGTCAATTTAAGATAGGAAAAATGATTACCTTAAGACAGAATTAGGGTCGTTATTTTAAAAAATCTGTAGGCGCGGCGCAGCCTACCTGACGCAGGTACACCTGACGCCTACCTGACGCAGGAACCTGACGCAGCTGGCTGTGCCCGTGCACAGCCAGCTGCGTCAAAAAAGGGTCTCTCGATCTGTGGCACGCGATGAACGTTTCGTTCGTCCGCCCTCTTGCTGGTCGTTAAGTCAAGCCATGACAATGTCTGCCCTTTTTTCGGCATGGGGCCATCTATCCGGCTGTTCTCGCATTCTTCCATTTTGCAGCAGATGTCAGTGCTGTTAAAAAGAATCGTGACCATTTTTTTACGGGAAAGGACATGCTAAAAAGTAAAGGATTCTCGTGGAGCTCTGTCACCCGCAGCTATTTTTATAGAAATCCAATGTATTCTTCGTGACTGGCAACAGTGAAAACGTCAGGGTTGGGTGATCCCAGAGCAGGAACACTGCGCGTTAAAGGGTTAAGCAAATGAGCAGTATAAAAATGTGACCCCCCCCCCCTTACTGTTAGAAACTTCCTGGGTCAGCTGCGTCCAGTTGCAGTAGAGCTCCTGGAGGGTGAGATCGTCCAGCGAAGGGTACAACGCGGTCAAACCGTCGATGTCCAAAGAGCTTTCTGTTTCCATCTTCCACGTCTAGACATGTGACCTGAAACAGAGAGAAAGAAATAAAAAAGTTAGAATTGCAACAACTAATCTATGCATATCTACTTATATAAAATACTAACGTACGCGGTACCAAAATCGACGCTATTTCTACGCTGCGAATGGCAACAACTCGATGTAAATATTAGGGTAATAACGATAACACATGCGTAAAAATCACATTGAATAGTATAGTGGCGTTCAATGAAGCAAGCCTATTCGTTACTGATTAATTTTACATACGTCAAGCAGTGGTTAGATTACAAGATCGCATGCTCGAAAATGAAAGATATTTCGGATGTTTTCACATCTTTAATCGAATTTACAATGCTTGGCGCGTTTATCGCACAAAAAACAAAAAAAAAAATGCGCCATGCAGTGGGCTAAAGCACATTTTAGCCATTCAGTATTTTCAGAAGCATTTTATGAACGGAAATGCCCCTCATATTTTTCCATACATTTTGTAATGTTAGTACTTGGCATCGCCACCATGGCCATCGGCTTTTAGGATGACACCCAAAATATGTAGCAACCCTAACCCAAACAAATTGAATGACAATTCTATATATATATAAATACGCTAAGCAAAACCTTAGTGTCCCTTTTGTAGCGCATGCGCGAACGGGTGACCGCGAAATTCGCCGCAGTTAAAGTTCGTATGGAATTGTTTGTGCGAATGTTAAAATTTTTGCGTAGTATGCTAATGCACGGTAAAAAATTAGAGAAGTAATTTGGCACGCAGTATTTCGCGCCAAATCGAGCGATAGTTCCATTGTTGTGTCAATTTTGAAATAACAGCACTTAGTTCACCGTGGGTGCCTCACGGTGTAGATGTTGTCTCACTGTGTAGATGTTATGACGCTTTTTGTGCTTCATTTTTTAATCTTTTGGGAGTCATTGCGGTATAAAGTTTTATCTCGGAGTGGTAGCCTGGAATTGTTAGAGAGTCGGGGATCAGCGTAACTGTATAGTAGGCTATTAACAGTTAACCTATAGGTCACCGACAACTTTCGGAAGAAAATCATAAGCACGAAAATTGTCTTCTAAACTAGGTCGAGGTGCTACCTGTTTCAGAAGATATTGCTGAATTCCGTTACTTTAGCAACTTCTCCTGTGTTTTGTAACTCCTATAGGCTCCTTGAATGTAATAGTTTACAGTACAACATGTAAAAGACACATTCTGATTTTTTTTAATGACTATGCCATTTTATCTCTCACACCCTTTATTGAAAATTGTCCAATAATGTGTCCCAAAATGGGACATAAAAGTAAATTGTTGAGTATTAAATTGTTTATTTTTTTGCTGTGCAATGTCTTGAATTCTGTATCCCGCAATAAACATTTATCTACTTAACTGTAACTGTGCTCGCGCACGCATTCTTTTTACTTCTTCTACACTTCTTTCCTTCTTGATGTTACCTTGTTATGGGATGTGCCTGTTTCTTCCGTTCTAATTTAATAAAGTAAATGTTATGCTAAAATCCGACGCTTACTATGTTTCTGCCATAACTCTGCTAACATCTCTGAAAGGTTATGGACACCCGATGAATTCATTTATTTATTGGCTGATTTTTAACGTTCGTTTCGAGGCTGCATCATTCATCCTCAAAATGCCGACTGGAACTTGGCGAATTGAAACGCTGAATATCATAAAATTAAGGAAGCACCAAGAATTACCCATCTGTAAAAGGTGTAAACGCATCGGGCACTGGGCTCGCGAAAGAATCATTTTAAGCATAAGCCTAACAGCCTGGGATTCATATCCACTCTGGATGACTCGCCGATAGGGTTACCGGTCGAAATACAGCTACCCTACTCGCCTAAAGCTCTCTCAACAATATCCAATAACGAAAAGCAAAATTTTTGGTTGTTAAGATAGATACTAAAAATTATATAAGTTACTTCGGCTATCATCGACTCACGTTTGCAATTGCAAGGAAAGATCAGGAAATCCTCCTACTACCAGTCGATGAAATAAATGTAAAGGAAGAATAAAAGCAAAAGGGGCGAGAGATAAAATGATATGGTCAATTAATATTGCTTTTATATGGAAATAATGAAACTAAAAAAATTAGAGGGTTCAGGGGGGGGGGGTCTCCCCTTGACGAGGCTCTAACAGCTGAGTTTTATACATTAATGACTATATAATTTTATCTCTCACCCCCTTTATTGAAGATTGTGGGAAAAATTTGTCCCAAAAAAGCGACATACAAGTATGCGACATAATTTTACATATATTTAAATACTATTAGTTCACAACAGCTTTAATCTATTGCTACAATATTTCGTAAGTTGTAGAGTATGCAGGGTCTCCCCCTGACAAGGATCGAACAGCCGAGGATATTTTTTTTTCGAGTCTCTAGTGCGATTGAATGCTTTCAAAAAGTTGTTCAAAAGTTGCGCGATTTCCTAAAAAAAAAAGCCTTAAAGACTGCACCATGATGAAAACTTCATTCGTATGGTATCTAATGGATGAAAACTTCAATCGGGTGTCTAATAAATTTGTGAAATTCAAACTATTCGAATAATATTCACGATTTCGCCATTCGAATAATATTCGCAATTTCACTATTCTAATAATATATTTGCAATATCCCTATTCGAATAGTATTCGCGATTTCAATTATTCGAATAATATTTAAGATTTCACTGTTCGAATATTCGGAATACTCGCGATTTCACTATTCGAATAGTAATTGCGATTTCACTTTTCGAATATTCCAATAATATTCGGGATTTTAGTATTAGAATACTAATCGCGATTTCAATTCGATATTTCAAATGCCGTGTGCTGTTCGAATTTATTTTTCAGAATCGATTATCTCGAGTGCATTTAATAATCGATACGTTCGAATGCTTTCATTCATGCATGCCCATTACTAGCTACAACCCGCTTATTCATAAATATTTACTTTGTACTTATTGGAAATTTAAGAATTCATCCAAATCCCCCTGGGTGATAGCTTTTGCCCATTATCTCCCAATGGTTGTAGTCCTCCCTCCCTGAAACTAAATAAAAGAGAAAAAACAGTTTTCTCTCAATGGTGTAATTAACCTTTACGTCTGGAAAAGATCTCATACACGAAAATGGCTGCATTGGAAGTGAGTATCTTACAGAGATCGGTTTCAATGAATTTGTACTCGTGAAGTACTGTGTAACAAACTGACCATTCTCAGAAATAAAAATAAGAACGATAAATCATGCCAAACGCATAGATTCTAAAACACTTTCCAACACAAAAATGTTTTTGCGACAAATTTGGCGATTATTTTCCTTAAAACTGGAGAGATTTTGAAGATAAGATAATGTTGTATTATCACTATAAATGCAATTTTATGAGACCCTGTAAAAAATCTTTAATTTTTTTCCCCACGTTTAACTGAGGAATATAAAAATTTCAAACTCATTGTCTTGTGCTAGAAATGTATTAATGTCTCTCAAATGATTTCTCAAATGATTTCAAACTGTATTTGTACAGGGGAAGTACAGTTAAAATACGCTTGACGAAGAATGTGAAACATTTTTACAATATTCGTCAAAGATTTCGATTCAAAAAGTGTTTCATGGAACAAGGAAGAAAAATAGGGCGCACTCCTGAATAATGATGCACTTTCCAACTGAATGGAATAAGGAAGAAAAATAGGGACGGCGCATGGATTAGGACGCGCTTTTAATATATGGCACTTTAGTGCGTATTTTTAAAATATGAAAGAGTTTCAGAAGTTTTTTCTTTTCTTTTTCCTCCTTGTCAAAATTGGATGATGTTGTACGTACCAAACGGCAGCATATGGATGTATACAGATCAGTGGTATCTGTGAACAGTTGTCAAACTTAGAGAAAATTCGTGGTATCTCAAAAAAGAATTAGAAGAAGAAGGAAGCTTCATCACTATTCATGTTTTTTTTTTGAGATCTTGTAGAAGAACTTTAAATGTTATTTAAATCAAAAGATTTAAACCTTTTAACCAAAAGATTTAACACTTAACTTAAACCAAAAGATTTAACATTTAAATCTTCAAAATTCGGCTATAATAGCCCTTTGAGGCGCAACTCTTTCCCAATGCTGAAAAAAGGGGAACCGTTGCCATCGCTCGACTTAACGACCCGCAAGAGGGTGGACGATCGAAACGTTCATCGCGTGCCACAAATCGAGAGACCCCTTTTTCGACGACAGTCACCCCATATAACAAGCGCACTTCCATTCCCTAAGGCTGCTTGCTCTCTCTGGGTACTGTTGCATGCTTTGGACGATTCTTTAACCCTTTAAAGCGCAGTGTTCCCGCTCCGGGAACACCCAAATCGGACGTTTTGACTGTTGACAGTCACGAAGAATAGATTGGATTTCTATCAAAATAGTGGCGGGTGACAGAGCTCCACGAGAATCCTTTACTTTTATGCACGTCATTTCCCGTACACAAAATGGTCACGATTGTTTTTAACAGCACTGACATCTGCTGAAAAAGGTAAGAATGCGAGAACAGCCGGATAGATGGCCTCATGCTGAAAAAAGGGCAGCCGTTGCCATCGCTCGACTTAACGACCAGCAAGAGGGCGGACGATCGAAACGTTCATCGCGTGCCACAGATCTAGAGACCCTTTTTGACGACAGCTGGCTGTGCCGGCACAGCCAGCTGTCGTCGAAAAAGGGGTCTCTCGATTTGTGGCACGCGATGAACGTTTCGATCGCCCGCCATCTCGCTGGTCGTTAAGTCGAGCGATGGCAACGGTTCCCCTTTTTTTCAGCATTTCGATCGATCCAGCTGTTCTCGCATTCTTCCATTTTTCAGCAGATGTCTGTGCTGTTAAAAGTAACCGTGACCATTTTTGTTACGGGAAATGACGTGCTAAAAAGTAAAGGATTCTGGTGGAGTTATGTCACCCTTAACTCTTTTTTATAGAAATCCAATCTATTCTTCGTGACTGGCAACAGTCAAAACGTCCGAGTTGGGTGTTCCCGGAGCGGGAACACTGCGCGTTAAAGGGTGAAAGAATCGTCCAAAGCATGCAACAGTACCCAGAGCGAGCAGCCTTAGGGAATCGAAGTGCGCTTGTTATACGGGGTGAAAATCCAACTTGAATGCTCTATATAATATCGGAGGTTAAGTGATGATCCTCGTATATATATATAGAGAGAGAGGAAGAACTAAAGCATAAACGTCCTTCACTTGTCCCATCTATCTAGACGCGTTGATGGGGTAATGATCGAATTGGAATTCGGGGTGAGGTAGGGGCATCCATACGCCATTAGAAGATAATACATATATCAAAATCGATTGCGAGGAAGAAAATGTCGGGCGTGATTTATAGAGAAAATGACCGGGACAGTCACACGCACGCATGACCATGGCCGAGTGGATTAAGTCACTGAACAAAAAAGAGGGCTGAAGTGTGAGAGTTCCTGACGATCTAACGGCGTGAGGTTTTGGCTGGTTTTCTCCAAATCTAACGATAATATGCGTTAGAACCAGACTTCGTACCGATCACAATCGACCGTAATCGGTGATTAAAATAATCTTTAAAAAATGCTATGACAAAATTGTATTATTATAGAATTCTTTTGATAGTTGATTTCTCTAACATCAAGATTACTGTTATTTTACTAAATTAACATTCACTAGTCACAATCTTTTTGGAAATTGTTGGTAATCGTAATCGTAATTCATATCATTTCCTGTAATCGATTACAGATGATGGTGTAATCGCACGAAGTCTGGTTAGAACCCCTTCAACCCTGACCGGATTTTCCCGAGCTGAGCTCGGGCAGGTAAAACGTTCCATTCTGGATTGTCCCGATTGTAGCTCGGGCAGTGGGAAATTTTTTATTTTTTCACATAACCTTACCCGAATTAATTCGTTTTGATTTCAAACACTTTTATTTACTTTTCTGCCCACTACATGGTAGCACTATACGCGATTTAGGAAATCGTATATGAGAATAGTGTTGTTATGTTTTTAAAATGTATCTATATCAAAATATGCATTTAAAAATATTGACATTTTTGGACCCTCCAACTCGAAAAAAAAATTCCTTGACTCGTTAAAAAAGTCCTCGACCAAGGCACCTCCCTCCTCTTTGGCAGAAAATGTCATATGGCTTATAGGATACCGAGCAGTTTTAATCTTTTACAGGTCGCATTGAGATCCAGGCATATTTTAAATTAGTTTTTTTTTCCCATATTTTGTCTTTTAATGCATTAGTTAAAAGATATTAGTCGTTTAAATGGTGAAAAAAAAAAATTTTTTTTTAACAATTTTCGCTGTGTCCGCAATTGGAAACATGGGTCGTTTATGACAATACTTTTACATTGGTTTCGAAAATTGACTATACCGATAGGTAGTTTAAATGAGTGAAATATTAAGAACTGATCAAAGATTTATTTTTACTTTCCGAACATGTACCCTGTAAGGAAAGTATTGTCATCCTGAAAAAACTCGACTTTGAGATTTGGGTGTATGGACACGTTTTGAGAGCTTCTGAATTCATTTATGCTACTTTTACGAGATCTATGAATGTATGTGTGTGTGCGTGAGTCAACACCATAGCTCCTAAATGGGGCATTCGATTGAGCTCCAATTGGCTAGATATGTTATAAACCTTCATCGCAACACCAGTATTGATTTGGATGTACATACGACATGTAATTTTTCTAAGGGGCTACGACAAAGATTTCTTTAACATTATGGCCTATGGGGAGAATTTCTTGAAAGTGCGCTAGCGTTTAAACGGGGCATTCGATGGATCTTCAATTGGGTATATATGTTTGAATGATTCATCGATTCAAATTTATTTAAATGCTTGGTCATGATCTTAATCAGTGGCTGCTCGTCATTAAGGGCCAGAGGGGCCTGGCCCCACCGACTAAGCACCGTCTAAATCAAAATATCTTCCTATTATGTAAGGCAGTTCTTTCAATAATTTACCTTCATTAAAAAAATATACGCGTTTTACTCTATTTTAATACTATCCATTAAAAAACGCACTTAAAAAAGCGATAGTTATGATTTTCCCCCTATCTAAACCATCTAAACCATGCTTGGGCCATGGGCTGGCCTGCCCTGAATGGGGCGTCTCTTCTCCGTTCACCGGGTTGACATATTTGGCATTGAGCACAAAGCCATACTGACGCGGAATTGACTTGGCTTCCAAACGGCTTATTTGGCGCTGCCTTCTGGGCCCAGATGTTCGGGCCCTCGCACGGTGATCTACACGACCGTACGGGGAAATTTCGGCAATCGGTAGCTATTGGCGAAATTTTCCGCTTAGGAGGAAATCATTTTTTATTTGCGTGATCGTATTTTTGCAGTGCAGTCAGATATTTTTCTGTTTTGTTTTCTTGATTTACGAAAAGCGATGTATGAATGTATTTTTTATATATGTTATTTATTTTAAAATAATTAAATCATCTAAAAATTATGAACAGGCAACTATAAAGAACATAAATATTAAATATTTAAATGTGGCTTTTTGTTTAGTAATAAAGTAAACTTTTCAATTTAACATAACTACGTAAAAAATAGCAAAAGTTGTATAGTAAATTCGATCATTATTTGTCATTTGAGAAATTTTAAATACTTACGCTGTGTGAACGTGGGGATAGGTTGTTCTATACGTATATATATTTTCGCGATTTTAATTGGCAATATTTTTTTTTCGGGCCCCACCACTGAAACGGGTCACAAGCCGCCACTGATCTTAATCGTAAGTCTTCGGAAGGTCGAGTGGAGTCACCCCAGATTTTTAATTTTAAGCACAGATATGATTTAAGTTTGAAGCGGGGAAGGCTGTTTGCATGATATTTTTTACCAGTTGTCCAATAACGATAGAAATGCAAAATTCTATTTCGAAAAATCAAGTCTCCTTTCAACTTTATCTGCTCGTTTTTTCAAGACAATATTGATAAAATTTCATTTTTGAATCCATTTTTAATTCGACATTCCCATCTGGGAACATGGGCGTGTACAAGGTTAATAATTTTTCAAAAATCTTCGCAATACATTAGACAATCTCTCGCGGCACACAAAGTTGAGAAACCCTGCGCTAGGCCGCAAGTTAGGCCAGAATTGAGCACCTTCACACTTCGACCATCTGTGCGCCCCACCTTGCTGGAGTGGATGAGACACTCATAACGGTAAGTGTGAAGGTTAACCCTTTAACGCGCAGTGTTCCCGTTCTGGGAACACCCAACTCGGACGTTTGGACTGTTGCCAGTCACGAAGAATAGATTGGATTTCTATAAAAATAGTTGCGGGTGACATAGCTCCACGAGAATCCTTTACTTTTTAGCACGTCATTTCCCGTCAAAAGATTCTTTTTAACAGCACTGACATCAGCTGAAAAAATGGAAGAATGCGAGAACAGCTGGATAGATTGCCCCATGCTGAAAAAAGGGCAGCCGTTGCCATCGCTCGACTTAACTACCAGCAAGATGGCGGACGATCGAAACGTTCATCGCGTGCCACAGATCTAGAGACCCTTTTTTGACGACAGCTGGCTGTGCTGGCACAGCCAGCTGTCGTCAAAAAAGGGCTCTTTAGATCTGTGGCACGCGATGAACGTTTCGATCGTCCGCCATCTTGGTGGCAGTTAATTCGAGCGATGGCAACGGCTGCCTTTTTTCAGCATTGGGAAAGGGTTGAGGCTCAAAGGGTTAATATTTCTGGCCCGGCCTATCAAGCAACTGCTGTCGATTTAAATGAGTAGACTTTTGAGTGCTTTACTGCAGATGTCTCGTGAATATGCGTTAGAACCCCTTAAAAATGACACCGCCCCATAAGGAGGTGCCCCTCGCGTAGATTTGCCTAGACTCGGGCATGCACGCATATACTTCCGATTCATAATCGCTGCTGTGATTTAGGACTGCAAACTTCCAGAGCCTTATTATCGCTTGGGCATATTGGAGCTTTGCCCAGGGGCCCCCAATTTCAAATATTGCTCTGAAATATTCTTTTTTTTATATCAAAATTTTATGAAAAAAAAAACAAATTTCATAGATGGGGGGCCCCAAATCCATCAATGCCCGGGGCCCTTCTTGGTCATAATCGGGCCCTGCAAACATCTAATCGAATGCAAATTTTTTACTGAGATTTCAACCTACAGCTACCAGGGCCCGATTATGAATAACTGCGGGCCCTGTCATTGATGAATTTGGGACCCCCAACAGTGAAATTTGTTTAATCTATATAAATAAAATTAGACTTTTGTCTGTACATTTCTTGGAATTCAAAAATTTTACAATTTCTATCCGTTTCAAGCACCCGGGATTCCGATGCGACCCTCAAAAAAAAGTTTGTCTGTCTGTCATTCTGTCATTCTGTCATTCTGTCCGTGACGCTTTTTTTGTTTAAGCATCACGTAAAAACGACTGAAGCGAATGATATGAAATTTTGTGTCATGATAGGTGGTCACTCAACTTAAAACATAGGCGTCGAATTTTTAAAAAATCTTGATTAGATTTTCCGATTTTGCGAAAATCGTTTCAAACTGCGTAAATTTGTGTTCAAGCATCACGCAAAAACGACTGAAGCGAATGATATGAAATTGGGTGTCATGATAGGTATTCACTCAACTTAAAACATAGGCGTCCAATTTAAAAAAAATCTTGATTGGAGTTTGAGATTTTGCGAAAATCCTTTCAAACTGCGTAAATTTGTGTTCAAGCATCACGTAAAAACGACTGTAGCGAATGATATGAAATTGGGTGTCATGATAGGTGGTCACTCAACTTAAAACATAGGCGTCGAATTTAAAAAAAATCTTGATTGGATTTTCCGATTTTGCGAAAATCGTTTCAAACTGCGTAAATTTGTGCTCAAGCATCACGCAAAAACGACTGAAGCGAATGATATGAAATTGGGTGTCATGATAGGTGGTCACTCAACTTAAACTATAAGCATCTAATTAAAAAAAATCGATCAGATTTCGAGATTTTGTGAAAATCGTTTAAAACTGAGTGAATCTTTGTTCCCGCATTACGTAATAACGACTAAAGCGAATGATATGAAATTGGGTCACACGATAGAGGGTTGCTCAACATAAACTATAGGAGTCCAATTTTTTAAACATTTTTATTAGATTTTGAGATTTTGTGAAAATTCTCTCAAAATGCGTTTATATTTCTTCAAACATCACGTAATAACGACTAATACGAATGATACGAAATTGAGTGATAGGATAGGTAGTTGCTAATCTTAATTTATAGGCGTTGAATTTTTAAAATATTTTGATTACATTTTGAGATTTTGCGAAAATCGTTTTAAAATGCTGAAAATTTGTTCCAGCATCACGAAATAAAGATTGCAGGGAATGAAACGAATTTGGTTGACAGGATAGGTTGTCACTCAACTTAAATTCTAGGCTTCCATTTTATCAAAAATGTTGATTGAATTTTTAGATTTTGCGAAAATTATTTCAATATGTGTCAATATTCGTTCGCGCATCACATAATTACGACTAATGCGAATGAAATGATATTACTTAGTTACTCTCTAACCTGTAATATTTTAACAATACATAAAAATTATAACTTCGCTTTCTTTACTTTGGCAACATACTACATCCATTCTGTGTACTCATACAATGCTGACGAAAGATCTTACTTTTTTGGAAATTTGCCTTCACTAACCCGTCGAGGACGGGTACTTCAGCTAGTTTTTCATAAAATTTAGATATAAAAAAACAATATTTCAGAACAATATTTGAAATTGGGGCCCTTTTCGAGCCGGGAGACCGGGGCAATGTCCCCATTTGCCCATGCGATAATACGATCCTGACAGCAACCATCTTGTCTGTATTCAGTAAAGAAACGTTTATACGTCTTTTAAGGGAGCGATCAGAAATGACGTATAAATGAAACATTAATAAACAACTGCTGAATTGCCATAATCAATTTTGCAAAAATCAATTTCGCAGAATCAACTGCAAAATTGATTATTGTAGGTTTAACACTACTAATTCATGTTTATCTATCAGTAAAATAATTGCCGGTTCTTTTAAGGTACTAGTAAGTTACCTCATATTAGTTTTTACACTAGAAACAGTAACTCAGATTAAAGAAAAGTAAAATCTCATAAATGTGAAACAAATTGTACCTTTATTGTACTGTATCTGAAATACTGCATATTCTTAGTATTCATTTAATATGCAGTGAATATCCATTATGAGGGGAATTTTGTTCATACACACCTTGAATAGAATAAATCATCCATAGTGACAGGTCTTTCTTTGATTATTATAATTAGAGAATTACAGATTGAGCTAAGTTAATGATATGTATTTTCCCTGGTGTTCTGACAAGCAAAGTCTGTTCTAAACTTTTCAATACTGCCAAGTGCGCCTTTAAAAGAAGGTTGTTAAAAGGTATAATCCTCCTTCATACATCCTTTATTTAACCTATATTGTCAAAAGTTTCTCTCTAAACAGGAAAATAAACTACTGAGAAAAGTTTTGAAGTTAAGGAAAGTTTTAAAGCGACGTATAACTGACATCGGCGTCAATTAAACGGAGCATTTTTGCTTTAAAATAAATAGGAATGTGAATCGGGACTTCGTGAAAGCGAAGTCAATGTATAAGTCGTATAAATGAGAAACATATAAATGGGGCTTTACTGTATCTCGGTTTAATGAGGGTCTATGAAAGGTGAAGTATAGTTGGAATAGGCTTGGCGAAGATTGTAAAACAGTTTTGAAAGCGATCTTTTGGGGGCCGTGGTAGCCTAGTGGTTAACCCTTATAACGCGCAGTGTTCCCGCTCTGGGAACACCCAACTCTGACGTTCTGACTGTTGCCAGTCACGAAGAATAGATTCGATTTCTATAAAAGAGTTGCGGGTGACATAGCTCCACGAGAATCCTTTACTTTTGAGCACGTCATTTCCCGTAACAAAAATGGTCACGAATATTTTTAACAGTATCTGCCGAAAAATGGAAGAATGCGAGAACAGCTGAATAGATTGCCCCATGCTTAAAAAATGGCAGCCGTTGCCATCGCTGGACGACTGCCAGCAAGATAGCGGACGATCGAAACCTTCATCGCGTGCCACAGATCGAGAGACCCTTTTTTGACGCAGTTGGCTGTGCCGCACAGGCAGCTGCAAAATACGAGTGTATTCGAGATTTTCTTTCTTTAAAAAAAAATTCTTTACTCCAAGATGGAAACATATAATTGAGCAGTGAATAAAAATCAGGCTGCCGATGTCCTCAATGACTAGCCTTCCGGACAAGAGTACAGAAATTTTCTATTAAAAGCCTCGTGTTCGAGAAAATCGAACGGCGCACGCATTTTCCTTGCATTGTAAAAAACACGGATGAATTAGCTTTGATTCTATTCCCGAGGAATTCATCATTCCGGAATAGTATAATGTTCCCCTAAAATAAATATTCACTTGGAATGAATAAGATAGCGCTGTGCAGCGTGCCAGGAAAATGGCGCAGTTTTCGGCAGTAGTTAAGACACACGAGTGCAATGGGTTTTTAACTTTTGACAACTGTGTAAACCACCTTATTTCAAAGCTTTCATTGCTAGTTACAAAAGAATATACGGTTAAATGATACCAATGCTGAAAAAGTGCGGCCGTTGCCACCGGTCCATTTCACTACCAACTACAGGGCGGTCGATCGGAATCGCCCATCTGCCGTCCCAGAGCTGAAAATTTTTTCTGACACAGCCGGCTGTGCGGCCGCACATCCATACTCGTCACTCAATAAGTTTCGGGAACATTTTTACTTTCCGAACATGTACCATGTAAGGAAAGTATTGTAATCATGAAAAAATTCGAATTCGAGATTTTGGTGTATTGACACGTTTTGGGGTCTTCTGAATTCATTTATGCTATTTTTACGAGATGTATGTATGTATGTGTGTGTGTGTGTGTGTGTGTGTGTGTGTGTGTGTGTGTGTGTGTGTGTGTGTGTGTGTGTGTGTGTTTGTGTGTTTGTGTGTATGTGAGTGAACACGATAGCTCCTGAACGGGGCATGCGATTGAGCTCAAATTGGGTATATATGTTATAAACCACCGTCGCAAGACCGGTATTGATTTGGGTGTGTATAGGACTTATAGTTTTTCTACAGGGCTACGACAAAGATTTCTTTTACATTATGGCCTATCGGGAGAAATTCTTGAAAATGCGCTAGCGTTTAAACGGTACCTCCGATTGAGCTCAAAAAGTGTATATATGTTATAAACCACCGTCGCTAGACCGGTATTGATTTTGGTGTGTATAGGTCTTATAGTGTTTCTACAGGGCTATGACAAAGATTTCTTTTATATTATGGCGTATGGGGGGAAATTCTAGAAAGTGCGCTAGCGTTTAAACGGTCCATTCGATTGAGCTCAAATTGGGTATACATGTTATAAACCACCGTCGCAAGGCCGGTATGGATTTTGGTGTGTATAGGACTTCTAGTTTTTCTACAGGGCTACGACAAAGATTTCTTTCACATTATGGCCTATGGGGAGAAATTCTTGAAAGTGCGCTAGCGTTTAAACGGTACATTCCATTGAGCTTAAATTTGGTATATATATTTGAATGATTCGTCGATTCAAATTTATTTAAATGCTTGGTAATGATCTTAATCGTAAGTGTTCGGAAAGTCGATTGGAGTCACTCCAGATTTTTTAATATTGATTTATGGATCATGAGGCCCATTAGAAATCGAGATTTAAAATGGGTGCGAACAAAAATCAGTTGAGGCTGTTCTTTTGAACAGCCTTTTAAACAATGGAATTGTTCTAGAAGACTCGAAAAAAATTTGAGAATGTCTTTCGACAAGTTGTGCTGCGAACAGAAACAATGAACCTATGGGAATTATGGAACAATCAGGGGGAAAAAATGCTTAACATACCCATTTTTGCGGTGTTTCCCTAAACAAGTAACTCAGGGCCGTGGTAGCCCAGTGGTTAAGGTGTTGGACACGTAACCGGAAGGTTGTGGGTTCGATACCGACGTACCACTAAAGACCACCGTGTACATGCGGTGTACGTGCACGTTCAATCCGTGGTTCCGAAAGTCCTCTCGGCGGTCGCTAGCAGTTTCCGAGGGGTGCCAATATTCAGAAGTCCCCCCCACCTTCTGATGAGGTTCTAAATTGTGGCGGGAAATTCCGGGAAGGACTATATGTAGCTCTAAGCGACACATTCAGTGACGCGAGCTGTCCTCTCCTGGCAAACAAACAAACAAGTAACTCATCGGGTCATTATTGAAAGCCATTTTTGCGCTGAAGAATTTCTTTCTAAAAATATACGTCACGCATACAGCATGAGGCATGTTACGCAAGTCCTGCGGCATAGGCGTAGAGTTATATGGGCCCGTGGGGCTCCAGCCCCCAATAAATTGTGAATAGGGGCTGAGCCCACCCAATAATTTATCACTCAATACAGAAAACTAATTTATACTAACATAAAAAAAAGTATTCACGCCCTTTACAAATATTAAAAAAGAAAACCTTTACTTGTACTTTTAAAAATGTTCTTCTTTTGATTTCAATCATGATTTAGTATTCATTGTGACGCCCTGTAACACAAAATGCTACAATAAGCTGCCCTCGCCAGGCTCTGGTTCATTAAAATCAGATGATGCAATGTAAAGTATGAAATGAAGTAAATTTCAGATGTGTCTAACATGCACTATCTCATCGGAAATGTTTTTTTTTCCTCCTTTGGATTTTTTACTTTGCTTCTATTTTTAACTTAAAACATGGTAGGAAGATACTAACATGGATACTTACCTTACATGGGTGTAGAATTCTACGGACCCATAGAGATCGAGCGCCTCCAATAATTGACACTTATATATAGTAAGTCATAGCTGCCTACTACTACGGAATATAACTAACGACTTTTTGTAAACAGTCTATTTTTTAATTATTTTTTTCAAAATAGTAACCAGCTCGCGCGAGCATCACAAAAATTTTGCTATATTTTAAGCCGAAAAATCATGTGGAAAAAGTGGTTAATTCTATTCCGTAGTAGTTGGCAACCATGAGTAAGTTATATGTACGTGAATCAGTGGCGTAGCCAGACATTTTTCATGGAGGGGGGGGTTACGACTTTTGCAACTCACATATATGTATATACGCCACTGACGTGAATATATGGGGTTGTGGGGCCCAGCTCCCCCAGTAATTTTGAAAACTTTACGCTTATGTCCTGTGGCCTGTAAGAATTCCGGGCAACAACTTCGATATCAATGTTTTACTGGCGATTAATCCAAGAAGATTAAAAAGTTCAAAAAGAATAAAAAGCAGAAAAAGCGTCATAACTAGGGAAACCAATCACAAACCCGCCCAAATGTTTGCGGGACTAGTCCCGCGGGATGGACACTGAGAAATAAATTATTTTTCATTGCAATTTCACGCTGCTTTCCCAATCAGCAGACCGGAAATTTTTGCATATTTATGTCCCTTATCTAACAATAAAAGAATCAATAATTTCAAATTTTAATTTAAAGGTTCATTTTTGTTTTAATTATCTTCCAGTGGGAGTCTCTGGATCAAGCATCTAAACCTAAACATCGTCATCTAAATTTTTCGCAAACTTTCCAAACTCCAAATGAACTGAAATATTTCACTCTAATTTATCCCTTGGTGAACAGTCACTAATTCATTATAAATCTTTTCATTTTAGTTTTTAATTTTTTTTAATTTACACTTTTAATTATTTTACTACACTCATGTCCATAAATTAAGGATAATTCAGAATCACACAGAAATTGATCTCTAAAATAAAAATTTCACCTGTGGAATGATCACACACATCTTGAAGAAGAATATGCAAATTACAGGAAACCACCAGATGGCGTGGATGGTACGTCACAATGACGAGAGTGTAAGAGAGGGGTATATAAGGAATGGTGGCAAAGAAGTAAAATGGTTCACAAGCGCTGTGAAAGCCTTTCAGTGCAAAAACCGCATAGTTATGGCACAAAGGAGGCATTTGGATGATGTTTTACGTGGCAGAATGATCGGACGACTGGAATGTGGACGTACCCAGCTGGAAGTATCCGAGGAACTTGGAATCGCCCAGAGTGTCATCTCCAGGCTTTGGCAACGATTCCAAGAGGATGGTAATGTGAGTAGACGTTACAGCACAGGTCGCCCCCGAGTTACAACGCCGAATGAGGACCGCTATTTGGCAGTTACTGCCAAAAGAAACAGACGGAGTACAGCATCAGACCTGTCTCGTCAGCTCTCTTCAGCTACCGGTACGACAGTTTCAAGGCAGACCGTGTACAGACGCTTAGGGCACATTGGTCTATAGGCTCGTAGGCCTGTCAGATGTGTTCCACTTACCGCAACTCACTGTCGCCTGCGATTAACCTGGAGTCATTGTGGACACCGCAACAGTGGTCTTGTGTGATATTTTCCAGGTTTAGTTTGGAGTCTGATTCTCGCCGGACATTCATCTGGAGAGCGCCAGGTACCCGTTGCCACCAAGAGAACACCATTGAAAGACACCGTTACGGTGGTGCAGGATGGCTCGTTTGGGGAGGAATTATTCTTGGTTCCAGAACTGACCTGCATGTTCAGAGTGTAACGATGACAGGCCACATCTATCGGGATGTCATTCTGGAACAACATGTACGTTTGTTTCGGGGCGCCATGGGTGCTGAATTTGTGTTTATGGATGACAACGCCCGTCCTCACCGTGCAAACATTGTAGACGAATGCCTTCAATCGGAGGATATCACCCGTATGCATTGGCCAGCATACTCACCGGACTTGAATCCAATAGAGCATGTGTGGGATATGCTTGGTCGACGAATTGCAGCCCGTCAACCCCCTCCCACCTGTCTACCGGAACTTCGGAGTGCATTGCTTGATGAGTGGTGTAATATTCCCCAAGATCAGCTGGATCATTTGATACTCGGCATGCCTAGGCGTTGTCAGGCCTGTATTGCATCGTCCGGGAGATATACTCCGTATTAACCATCCTACTAACCATGTTATACTGTTTTTTTCTTCACTTTCAAGAATTTCTCCCCATAGGCCATAATGCAAAAAAAAAAAAAATCTTTATCGTAGCCCTGTAGAAAAACTATAAGTCCTATACACATGAAAATCAATATCGATCTTACGATGGTGGTTTATAACATGTATACCCAATTGGAGCTCAATCGAATGAACCGTTTAAACGCTAGCGCACTTTCATGAATTTCTCCCCATAGGCCATGATGTAAAAGAAACGTTTGTCGTAGCCCTGTAGAAAAACTATAAGACCTATACACATCAAAATCAATACGGGTCTTACGATGGTGTATTATAACATGTATACACAATTTTAGCTCAATCGAATGAACCGTTTAAACGCTAGCGCACTTTCATGAATTTCTCCCCATAGGCCATGATGTAAAAGAAATGTTTGTCGTAGCCCTGTAGAAAAACTATAAGTCCTATACACACCCAAATCAATACCATCAATACCGGTCTTGCGACGGTGGTTTATAACACATATACCCAATTTGAGCTCCATCGAATGCTCCGTTCAGCAGCTATCGTGTTCACTCACATACACACGAACACACATCTCGTAAAAATAGCATAAGTGAATTCAGAAGACATCAAAACGTGTCCATACACCCAAATCTCGAATTCGAATTTTTTCATGATTACACTACTTTCCTTACAGGGTGCATGTTCGGAAAGTGAAAATATAAAAAACAACCTCCGCTCCTTTAAAACCTTATTTTAGGTTCGATGTGTTCCCGTTTGCACCTTGTGCGAAATGGCGTCGAACATTTTCAACATTGACGGAAGGATTGTTAATCTAAAAAATCTGAATTGAATTATGTTTTTCAAAAATCGAATGGTCACCGAATTCAGTAACATCCTACACGTCTCCATGTCTGTTCGACCTCACACATAAAGTTGCAACAGTGTCCAACAGTGCAACAATGATACTTTCATGGTTAGAATAGTGGCCACATTCTTCAGATTGAACAGTCATGCGAGAAAAACCAACGGGGTACTCTTTTAACCCTTTATCTACCGACGGAAACGTTAATTAAAAGTGTACCGTTATATTGTAGCGCTTTTTAAGTACCGTTAATTGAAATTGTACCGTTATATTGTACCGCTTAATAAGTACCGTTAAATTAAAATTGTATCGTTATATTGTACCGTTTATTAAGTACTGTTAAATTAAAATTGTACCGTTTATTAAAATTGTACCGTTCTATTGTGCCGCTTATTAAGTACCGTTAAATTAAAATTGTGCCGTTATATTGTACTGTTTATTAAGTACCGCTAAATTAAAATTGTGCCGTTATATTGTACTGTTTATTAAGTACCGCTAAATTAAAATTGTGCCGTTATATTGTACTGTTTATTAAGTACCGCTAAATTAAAATTGTGCCGTTATATTGTACTGTTTATTAAGTACCGTTAAATTAAAATTGTGCCGTTATATTGTACTGTTTATTAAGTACCGCTAAATTAAAATTGTGCCGTTATATTGTACTGTTTATTAAGTACCGTTAAATTAAAATTGTGCCGTTATATTGTACTGTTTATTAAGTACCGTTAAATTAAAATTGTACCGTTATAGTGTACTGTTTATTAAGTACCGTTAAATTAAAATTGTACCGTTATATTGTACTGTTTATTAAGTACCGTTAAATTAAAATTGTACCGTTATATTGTACTGTTTATTAAGTACCGTTAAATTAAAATTGTAAAGACACGTTTAACTGTTTATAAAAACCAGTCATCCAACGTATATAGCTTATGCTTAAAATAAATAAAAACTTTGTGAAAAAAAAATAAAAACATACATAAAAGGTTACTTCAAGGCGTAACGATCGTTTCGACAGAAAATTCGTTCGGTCTTCGTCAGACAAACCCTTCCGTCCCGTTTGTCTCACGAAGACCGAACGATTTTTCGGTCGAAACGATCGTTACGCCTTGAAGTAACCTTTTATGTGTGTTTTTTTTCACAAAGTTTTTATTCATTTTATATTTTAACACCCGTTTTTTGAGTGTTTATTTTCATAGCTTATGCTTATTAATGTTTTCGTAATTTTGTTCATTATTACATTGAATCAGTACTGATCCTTCATTGCCTAACTACAACGGGAGAAAAACAAATAGGTACTAGTTGATATTCTTGGCGATTCTTAATTGGGCAAATAAAGGATTAAACGGATCACCCTGAAAACGTGATTTTCCTTTAAACACAAAGCACACCTCACTCTACTCGGATGAAAAAAGAAAGCGACACGACCTCCGAAATAGCCACTATTCTAAATATATGCACGGTGGTTGCTCGGTGCGACAGGGGAACACGTTTTTATTCTTTCTTCCTTCGTCGAGGAAACATATGTACGTTTGTCACAGTTTTTGTTTGTTTTTTTTTTCATATTTTTGGCAAGCAGTTTTCACCCTCAACTCGCACACGGTCTCCTTTTCGGAACGAGGCTTTCATAAAAAAAACTTGTAAATAAATTTCGTCGAGCGCGTTTTTTTTTCTTTCTTTCTTTCTTTCTTCAAACCACTTCGGTGTATTTAATTCCGGACAAGGATTTTTGTTCTACGCGGCGAAAAAGCCAATCACTTTTTTTCAAGGATTGCCAGACAACAGACAGGGAAAAAGTTGCCAAAGTGAGTCATTTTTGGCGATGAATCGCTAAGTTCGGATCCTCCCCCCCCCCAAAAAAAAAAAAAAAAATAAGTCCTTTTTCGTTCTACGTGGTGAAACAGCAAATCACCTATTTTCAAGGGTTGCCAGACAGCAGACAGGGAAAGACTCGCCAAAGTGAGCCATTTTGGGCGATGAATCGCTGAGTTCGGATCCCCCCCCCAAAAAAAAATAAGTCCCTTTTTGTTTGTTCTGCGCGGCGAAACAGCAAATCACCTATTTTCAAGGGTTGCCAGACAGCAGACAGGGAAAGACTCGCCAAAGTGAGCCATTTTGGGCGATGAATCGCTAAGTTCGGATCCCCCCCAAAAATAAGTCCCTTTTTGTTTGTTCTGCGCGGCGAAACAGCAAATCACCTATTTTCAAGGGTTGCCAGACAGCAGACAGGGAAAGAGTCGCCAAAGTGAGCCATTTTGGGCGATGAATCGCTAAGTTCGGATCCCCCCCCCCAAAAAAAAAATAAGTCACTTATTGTTTGTTCTGCGCGGCGAAACAGCAAATCACCTATTTTCAAGGGTTGCCAGACAGCAAACAGGGAACAATTCGCCAAAGTGAGCCATTTTTGGAGATGAATCGCTAAGTTCGGATCCCCAAAAATATAAGTCCACGAAACTCGGGGCAAACCTTGTTTTTGTTGTCCCCTATCAGCGGACAACATCCGAATAAGCTACCGAACAGGGTAGAAGGATGAAGTGTGTAAGTTCGGCGTTCGGGCCTACCGCGCGGCTGTCGATCTAATGGTCTGGAGTTTGGGACGATTTCCTCCGAATGTCGTCAGAACCTCTTAAAAAGTCCACCGCCCAAAGCATATAACCCCTGTAGGCACATGCAGGCGCGTAGCCAGGAAAAGTTTTCGTGGGAGGGGGCATATGAGTGTATGTGTGTATGTGATTGTGGCAACGCTACACTAGGGCGATCTGCCAAGGGGGGATGCCTTGGTAGGAGAACTTTCTAAGGGGTTCTAACGCGTATTCACGTTACATCTGGAGAAAACCTACCAAAACTCCAGACCGTTAGACCGACAGCCACGCGATGGGACCCGAACCCGTGACCTTCACACTTCGGCCATCTACCATTTTCAGTGGCATAACCACTGTGCCATGGTGAGACTGGGGGAGCATATGAACTTATATGTGTATAAATAGCCGGATTTCCGTTCTTTCATTAATCTTGTGACCACTAATCTCAGAGCCTGTTTATGACCAATAGGGGCACCGGGCATGGATGGCACTCATAAAATTCACAGAATTTTATCGTTCATAAAATTTTGATATAATGAAGAATATTTCAGAACAACATTTGATATAGGGGCCCTGGGCAAAGTTCCGATTCGCCCAAACGATAATAAGGCTCCAATCCAAGACTAATCCAAACATTTCGAAGGGATATATTGCGATATCCCCCGGTTATATCCCACTCTCCGCGCAGCCAACCCGCCAAACTGTCAAAAACCACTTTCCCCTTCATGCCCCCCCTCATTTCTTCCTGATTCTACCATTCCTCTCAGAATGCTGTTTAGGTAACAAAAATCCTATAGATGGTCCCTTATGCAGGAGGAAGAAAGTCCACCCAGGGTCAAGTTAAGTTGAATTCTGTAATCCCACGATCTCGTTGCCGACCTATTGAATTAGAAAGAGTCATCACTCACTCTGCTCTCCCCAGCATTTTCCACCCCACTCTGGGGTTACCGCGGGTTCTGGGACGACACCATATCCCCCACCCCTGGCTACGCCCCTGGGCACATGCTCCCCTCGTGTAAGCTTCACATCACACAAAACATCCAGGACGGCATCCGCACTAAGTGCCCCCCCCAGCCCCACGTAGTTCTGGGACCTGGTCCTACGTTGAAATCTTTTAAACAATCGATGCACACACTCTCTAAAATACATTTCCGTACATTACGAACTGTTTTTAAAGAAAGGAAGAAAATAATAGGAGTTCAGTTTTTCTAAAAAATTTTCCGAACGCTTCCGCTTTTTCGACATTTGTCTCGGCCAATCAAAATGGCAGGCCACTGACCCGTTTAAATCCCATCCGCATGCAATTTAGGGACATCTTAGCAAGAAGAAATAACAGTAATAATAAAAAAGAAAGAGCTATAAAATCTCGTATTTCTTTGTCTCTTTTCTTTTTTTTTTTCCTCCCGGTTGTGATTTTCTCTGTGTTCTCTTTTGCAGCAACAAAAAATTCGGATCGATTTTTAAAAAAGTGTAGGTCACGGAATTCCCCAAAGATGTGTCGTCAATTTTTTTTTTTTTTTTTTTTTATTCTCTGCTGAAACAAAAATGATTTTTTAAATTTTTATTTTTAGCTAAATGCTAGGAAGACATGCTGGGTTACGTTTCGGTATAACGTGGGTGATGAATGATGGAGACCGACATGGTTTGTTTGGTATGTTTTTTTTTTTTTTTTTTTTTTTAAGAGAGGGGGGGGGGAGACCGCCATTTGTGTGTTTTAACAATTTATCGCGATTAGCACTGGAGTGTGCGCTATTCATTTTAATACCGGGGACACGTCTCGACGGTTTTGCCAAATCCCGAGCCTGGTTATGGCCAACAGGGGCCCCGGGCATGGATGAATTTGGGGGGCCCCCATTTATGAAGTTTGTTATATTTTTCATAAAATTTTGATATAAAAAAGAATATTTCTGAACAAAATTTGAAATTGGGGGGGGCCTTTTGAGCCGGGGGCCCTGGGGAAAAGTCTCTATTTGCCCATGCGATAATAAGGCCCTGGCCACAAATCGTATTTTTTCAATTTTTCAAAGTACATAGGTTACGGCCAAAGCCCGAAGTTTGGCCAGTTCGCGATTTGGCTGGCCGATTCGCGTTTTGGCTAAGAGGTTTGGACAAAGTCCGAAGTACTTCCAATTAATATTGTTTATTACTTTCCGAACATGTACCCTGTAATGAAAGTATTGTAATCATGAAAAAATTCGAATTCGACATTTTGGTGTATTGACACGTTTAGAGGGCTTCTGAATTCATTTATGCTATTTTTACGAGATGTATGTATGTATGTGTGTATGTGTGTGTGTATGTGTGTTTGTGTGTATGTGAGTGAACACGATAGCTCCTGAACGGGGCATGCGATTGAGCTCAAATCAGGTATACATGTTATAAACCACCATCGCAAGACCGGTATTGATTTGGGTGTGTATAGGACTTATAGTTTTTCTACAGGGCTACGACAAAGATTTCTTTAACAGGATGGCCTATGGGGGAAAATTCTTGAAAGTGCGCTAGCGTTTAAACGGTCCATTCGATTGAGTTTCAATTTGGTATATATATGTTTGAATGATTCATCGATTCAAATTTATTTAAATGCTGGGTCTTGATCTTAATCGTAAGTGTTCGGAAAGTCGAGGGGAATCACTCCTGATTTTTATATATATTACAAGCTTTTTTAACTCAGAGATGACACTTGTACAACTAACTGTACTCGTTTCTAAAACAATTGTACTTTTAAAAAAAAGAAAGGAAAAGAAAAAACAATACACAGAAGTACTCATTTTTAAATACTTCATTTTCAACAGTGTGTAAAACGATCTGCTCTTGTTACTTTCCGAACATGTACCATGTAAGGAAAGTATTGTCATCATGAAAAAATTCGAATTCGAGATTTTGGTGTATTGACACGTTTTGGGGTCTTCTGAATTCATTGATGCTATTTTTACGAGATGTATGTATGTATGTGTGTATGTGTGTGTGTGTTTGTGTGTATGTGAGTGAACACGATAGCTCCTGAACGGGGCATGCGATGGAGCTCAAATTGGGTATATAGGTTATAAACCACCGTCGCAAGACCGGTATTGATTTTGGTGTGTATAGGACTTATAGTTTTTCTACAGGGCTACGACCAAGATTTCTTTTACATGATGGCCTATGGGGAGAAATTCTTGAAAGTGCGCTAGCGTTTAAACGGTCCATTCGATTGAGCTCAAATTGCGTATACATGTTATAAACCACCATCGCAAGACCGGTATTGATTTTGGTGTGTATAGGACTTATAGTTTTTCTACAGGGCTACTACAAAGATTTCTTTTACAGGATGGCCTATGGGGAGAAATTCTTGAAAGTGCGCAAGCGTTTAAACGGTGCATTCGATTGAGTTTCAATTGGGTATATATGTTTGAATGATTCATCGATTAAAATTTATTTAAATGCTTGGTCATGATCTTAATCGTAAGTGTTCGGAAAGTCGAGTGGAGTCACTCCAGATTTTTTTTTCTTCCTACTTTGGCCGATCGTCCCAAGCCAGTTCGCGAATCGGCAGGCCAAAGCCCGAAATCAAGAAAAGATCGGACATTGGCCGGTTAAGTTTACGGCTACGTTGGCCAAAACCCGAAGTGACCGGCCAGTTCGCGAACAGGCCGATTTCGGGCTTTGGCCGTAACCAGGGGCGTAGCCACGGGGGGGGGTAGGGGGTCATATCCCCTTGTATTCCCTGTGCTCCCTGTATTTGAATTGTATTCCCTGTGCCCCCTGTATTGTGCTCCCTGTATTTGAATTTTGGGGTTGTGAAAAAAATTCTTTCGCGAGTTTTGTATGGGTTGGTTATTATTGGTGAGCTAAGCTGAATTTTTCACTCACTCGGGTTTATGGGAAACTCGAACAATCGAGACCACTGTATTCATGCGCCAAAATTGCCATGTCGGGCGATTTTTCGTCAGCGTTGTGAATTTTTTTGTTACGGCAAGGGCTATCTGTCCAAGGATGGGTGGGAAGTGCCTTGGGCGGCGGACTTTTCAAGGGGGTTCTAACGCGTTATCACATTACATCTCCACAAAACCGACCCAATAAGCGTTCGATCGACAGCCGCGCGACAGGTCCGAACCCGGGAACTTCGCCCTTCAGCCGTCTACTTTTTTGAGGGACTTATCCACTCGGCCATGGTGAGGCTTGTTGGCAGCGTTAGCATCTAACCAGTGAACGAAGGTGCAATATGAATATAAAATAATTTAAGCGTTAAAATTAGAAAGAATATGCACGGACGGTAGAATATGAAAGATCCTATTGTTACGAATTTTCGGGGCAACCCACTGTTCTGTGGCTTAAAATAGTTTAAAATTCGTATTCTACGCTTCAAATAGTTAAATTTTGCTTTTTTTGGCGCGAAATTTTGCGATATTTCACCAAAAGTCGCCAAGCTTGGCGACATTTTGATCATTGGGCGCGATTTTCCCAATGGGGCCTGGAAGTTGGTTTTCCTGCATTAAAAACACATAAAAACCTAACATTTCTCTTCTATGACGTAATCTGACCGATTTATGCTTAATCTTCGAGAAATAGTCTCTTCGGGAAGTTTCTCATAACTTCTGCGCCACCTATAAATAGGAGTGTTTCATCGGCCCCAGTTCAGTCCGAGTTGATCTCCCGTACAGTGAGTTTGCTGTATTACGCTTTGTATTGACGCTACAGAAGCAGTGTTTTGACTTGCTTTTCGAAGCTGTTTTTAAAGTGCTGTGTGTCAATTCTTGATTGCTGAGTCTTGAGAGACTGTCAATGTTATCTCTCGTATATTTTCACTGAATTTTTGCCTGTGAAAGTGTTTTATTTTGTGTGAGAAATACAGCATTTGTGAGAGCTTCAGATCTAAGAGAACTGTTAAAAGCACATCACTGTTGGATTGTGCTTGTGAATTTTGTACAGCGGATGGTTTCGACGAAGTTCTAGAAGCCATAAAGTTTGTGTTCCATCCTGACAAGTGGACTTTTTACGAGAACTTTCTACACCAATCGAACTTTAGAACGACGAACCCAGAAACAAGCAGAGTATTTTTGCAACAATATTTATACAGGCACCATGCTTCTATACAGTATCATGGGTATCTGAACACGGAAATATTCGAGATATAGAGATGACTTCGTGTTTAAAAAAAGTTAAATCGTTTTGGTATTTCCTGAAAATTTGGAGATAAACCAATATTCGACTTACGAGTGTCCGATTCATCCCGAGTTCACTGTAACTATAAAAAAAAGCTGTAAAATTCCCAGATCCGCACAAAAGGGCAGACTTGGTGTCGCCTTTCCAGACAGTTTGTTACAAAGGAGCACCCCCTTCAAAGAGCTGCCGAAATGGATAGCTCCTACGTCAGCGGACCTGAAGGTGCGGTCTAGCGGAGACGTACAGGTGCCAGGTACGGACCCATTAGGATTGGACCCTTCAATCCACCCCCGTCTTTGGAGAGATCCAAAAAGGTGAGGGGGGATACTAGGATACTACCTTCAGGAACGGCCTACCTATTGGGTTTAAAGCCTGTTTTAGTTCCTGAAGTGTCCTACTGTCTGCTGAACCCTAGCTCTAGGCTCAGGTCCAGCAAGCAGCGGTTTCCCTCATTTTAATTTTATTTTTTTACAGCACAATTTTTGGATTACAATTGGTAAAATACATCAGTGTTGTACAATATAAAGGCAGTTAGTTTACAATGGTTTACAATTGCTCACAATATTGTTCTTTAGTAACATTTCACCATAGATACATATATTTAACACGTTCTTTTTTTTTCCTTTTTTACAATTTTGAAAGTTAAAAAAAGTAAATAAATATCTAAAAGTAAACAAAGGTGAGGGGGGGGGGGAGAAACCGGACAAGAGAGCCCCGGTGCAGTTGGGAGTTCGGAGCGAGAGCTGAAGAGGTGAGGTTCTAGAGAGAGATCCTCCGCCGAAAATTTTTGAAGTCCGATCGAAGGACTGTAGGGCGCTACCCTGTAAACTATTTTTTGCAAGTCCGGTTGTGGACTGAAGGGCTCTGCCCGTGTGAAAGGACTAGTCTTCTATTAATAATGTCCAACAAACTCTTATTTACTTGTATATAGCAGCATATTTAATCAAGATTGTTTTAAATTGTAACTAAATAAATTATTATCCTGTAAACGGAACTTAGCTGTAATTCTCAAACGCTACCATTCCACACTCAAGGCGTTACAAAGCATTCGAACCAAACCGATAAAAATTTCCGCTCTATAACGGAATAAAAAACTTCAAATCTCTTGGGCTTTATCGAAACGCGTGTAGTTATTTTTGCGACGTGATTGAATAATGGGTGGGGGCGGAGGGTGGGGTAACTATTCTTCACGTGACGTGACGGGTTTCTCTAACAGCCGGGAACGTTGCCAAATACTACAGGGAAATGAGAAACTTTTTCCCCAGTTACGTACAACGTTAGGTCTGCAAGTTTATGGAAATAGCTTTCAACTTTTTACAAAGATTTTTTAAAATGTTGCGCTGGCAGTTTAATACTTACCCAGCTTCTTTAATACATGGAAATCTATTTTACAAGATTTTTCGGTTCCTAAAATGTTGATTTTAAATCGGGAAAGGAAGAACGAATAAATCTTATTCTAGATATAATATTGTTGCAGAAAATTGTGTTTCTTTCCGGGTTCGTCGTTCTAAAATCCAGTAGGTGTAGAAAGTTCTAGTAAAGAGTCCACTTGTCAGGATGGAACACGAACTATATGGCTTCTAGAAATACGTCGTACTATCAGCTGTACAAAATTCGAAGGCACAATCGGCCATTAGTTCGTTTATAACAGTCTGCTTAGTACAATTACGTTCACAAATGTGCCATTTTTCACATAGCATAAAACACTTCCAAAGGCACAAATTCAGTGGAAACATGCGAGGGGTATCACTAACAGTCCCTCAAGACTCAGCAATGAAGAACTGACACACAGCACTTTAAAACAAGGCTTTCAAAACAAGCGATAATACCGCTTCTATAGCGTCAATACAAAGCCTTAAGCTTTCACGCACATCTGCTCTCTGAACAAGCAGAAGCAAGACTGACTGGACCGGAGCCGCCCGGCCTATTTATACTTTCCGACGTGCATTCCAGAAAAATCGGGACCTCTCTAAAGGGACCCCGAACAAACGAGTTTTGATTACGTCATAGAAATATTAATGAATACAAGGCTATTATGTGATGCTAATGCAGGAAAAACACCTTTACAAGCCCCATTGAGAAAATCGCGCCCAATGTCCGAAATGTCGCCAAACTTTGCGACTTTTTGGCGAAATATTGCCAAATTGGGCGCCAAAAACAAGCCCCCAAAAGTGATGTTAGTTAAGGCCTACGAGCAATATTTCTCGAGATTTCTAGAAAACGCTATATTAGTCAATGGGGAAACCCAAAACTCTATATCTCGCTTTCTAGTGAACCGATTTTGATGCAGCAATATCCAAAATTTAACTATTGAACGCGTAGAATACGAGTTTAAAACTATTTTAAACCCCAGAACAGCGGGTTGCCCCGAAAATTCGTAATTATATGCTGGAGAACAATAGGTGTCGACAGCATACGACAAGGAAGGCATTTGCCACTCCCTGGATCTTTGTGTGCCCTTTTCCCCTTGCTTTTTTGTTCTTTAGAACGTGTTAAACAAATGTGACATATAATCTTTGCCCCTCCCTTGAAAATATTCTGCCGACGCCCATGTGGAGAACGTGCCATCTTTTAATAATCTTGCGAGAAACATGCGTTCAGACATCGCCCTTAAACTAGTCAACGTGGATTCACGGTCGGTCAAAACAGATAAATACGCACAGTGTACATACATCATCATCATCAGGCATCATCATGAGGCGGCGGGTCATCAGGCGGAAACTAGTCAAAGTGTACATTGTCATTATGATTAAACTTCTCCAACAAAGAACGTTATGCAGCTGAAATGGGTTAGCCAAATGGACGATCCATTTTGGCATACGGACTGCCACACCATGCCCTCAAGGCAGCCCTCAAAGTTTAGTTCAAAAAATGTCCACTAGGTGGCGCCTAACATGGTAAAATAAACTCAAAAAGGAGCTCAAATGAGTTAATAAATGTTCAAAAACTATGAAGTTAGGTGAATAAACGTTGAAGTTATTGCACATTTCGAAAAAGTCATTTCCATTGTAAATTTGCTGTTTTTACATGAAGCGCCACCTATTGGACATTTTATGAACTATTTTTTTTTTGGCGAAATTCCTTGAGCACATTTCATGTTCAGTCATACAAAATTGGGCGACAATCCGTTCATTCGTTTTAGCTGCAGAACCTTGTTAATAGGGGAGGTTTAACTATAACTACCCACAGTATATTTAAGAATAGTCGCAATCGATTTTTTCGCCAAAATAGCTAATGCAAATAATTTCCTCCATTAGAATATATCCTTCATTTTGTACGAGGATGTAAAAATGTATTTATCCATGAAATCTCATTCATTAACCCTTTGAGGCACAACCCTTTCCCAATGCTGAAAAAAGGGCAGCCGTTGCCATCGTTCGACTTAATGACCAGCAAGATGGCGGACGATCGAAACGTTTATCGCGTGCCACAGATCTAGAGACCCCTTTTTTGACGCAGCTGGCTGTGCCCACAGTGTGTTTCTAGTTCTGTGTCACGCGATGAACGTTTCGATCGTCCGTCCTCTTGCTGGTCGTTAAGTCGAGCGATGGCAACGGCTGTCCTTTTTTCAGCATGGAGCAATCTATCCAGCTGTTCTCGCATTCTTCCATTTTAAGCAGATGTCAGTGCTGTTAAAAAGAATCGTGACCATTTTTTCTACGGGAAATGACGTGCTCAAAAGTAAAGGATTCTTGTGGAGCTGTGTCACCCGCACCTATTTTTATGGAAATCCAATCTATTCTTCGTGACTGGCAATAGTCGAAACGTTAGAGTTTGGTGTTCCCAAAGCGGGAACATTGCGCATTAAAGGGTTAAGAGAAAAGTAGTGCATGTGCAAGTTTTTCTACTTGCCTTGTTTTTTTGAGCGCAGCATGTTCCATAAAGAATGTCCCATTTATAAATTTTGGTAGTATCGATTGTAAGCGTTGTAAAGTGATGGTTTAGTGTCACAGTTTAAGCACCGCTTAAACCAGGGATGGGCAAACTTTTTCGGCCGCGGGCCAAAAATCGAAAAAAAAAAAAAAGTTTGACGGGCCAAGATAATTTTTTCTAAAATTTTAAGAACAATATACAAGTATTACAATATTAAATAGGTTAATGTGATGAATGAAATTGCAATTTCATTTTTTAAAAGTTCCTTATATTGAGGTTCGAAGTGACATTCACTGATTCTAAGGTACGAGGCTCAATGCTCATCTGTCAGTCTATTTCTAAAAGAATTATCTCTAAGGTTCATAGTTGAAAACACTTGTTCACTTATATAAGATGAAGCAAACATAGCACTGATTTTCTGGGCGTGAGGTATTACATTTGGGAAACTTACTTTCGATAAGGATTTGTAAAACTCTAACTTTGGCCTATTTAGAAACAACTGCTTGAGAGGATTGTTAGATTGCAATTCAATGAATGCAAGCTGCAAATCGGACCTCGCTGCTTCACAATTGACGTTGAAAGGCATGGTCAAAATATCCAATTCTGTTTGAATGGCACTGAAATCTTGAAATCTGCGTTCGAACTCAAAATGCACTTTTTTTCAAGCCATCTTCATAATTCTTAATATGGATGTATAATATATAAATATATATATTCTTTCAATTTCCGTCGGACCGGCTCATTAAATTTCCACCCGCGGGCCGGATAAAACCTTCCGGCGGGCCGGATTTGGCCCGCGGGCCGTAGTTTGCCCATCCCTGGCTTAAACAGTTTCTGATCAGCGCATCAGAGAGCACTTCTTTTTCTTTCTTTTTTTCCCCTTCACTTGCAGCTCAGCATGCACGGAAAATAGAAAACAATCACAATTTCCAGGAAAATATTTATAAGTTTTGCTTCTATGCAAGGTTTTTTGAAACGTAAATGTTTTTGTTTTCTACCTCTCATTACAACTCATTGTTGGAACTAATGATAGCCGAATTAAAATATATTAAAATCAGTATAAAATAAAACTAAAATTAAGAGTCATTAAAAATAAACTACCTACATTCCAGCGCATAATAAAAAAATGCAACACTGGTACAATTATTTCGACTAGAAAATAATTTTCTTCTGTATTTTCGCGCTTAATTGGGGGCTATTAGAATTGTAAATCGTGCAGCCCGTATTTTAATGAAGATAATTTCACGAAATTAAAATATTTTACGAGGGAAAAATGGCTTTGATGCAAAACAGACTCGCTAAAATTTTGAATAATGCAAATATTATTCGTACAGTAATTCTTCGTCAGAAAATTTGTTTTCCATTTTGTTTTTCATTAGGAGATTTCTTTTTTTATGTAGCTTAATACCCTTTGGTTACCATTCACGTAACCCAAATCAATGACTTAACATGTTTACTTCAATTTTAATACGCTGGCTGCAATGGTTGCTTCGTTTATGACATTATACGTGAAAATTGCGGTTTGGTAATGGGAGCTATGTGCCTCATGTTCATTTATCTGTTCTCTTTCGCTCACTACGTGGCGATACTTGTCCATTGAAATCATAAGGAATTACGACGTTTGAACGATTATACCTGTTTACTCTTATTTTCAGTTATACAATTGTCATGTTGGTATGGTTGTGTGAGTTATTTTCAGCGCTTATTTCCTGCACTTAACCCTTTGAGGCGCAACCCTTTCCCGATGCTGGAAAAAGGGCCGCCGTTGCCATCGCTTGACTTAACGACCAACAAGATGGCGGACTATCGAAACGTTCATCGCGTGCCACAGATCGAGAGACCCTTTTTTGACGCAGACTGGCTGTGCCGCACAGCCAGCTGCGTCAAAAAAGGGTCTCTCGATCTGTGGCACGCGAAGATTCGATAGTCTGCCATCTTGTTGGTCGTTAAGTCAAGCGATGGCAAAGGCTGCCCTTTTTTCAGCATTGGGCAATCTATCCAGCTGTTCTCACATTCTTCCATTTTTGTCAGTGCTGTTAAAAATAATCCTTTTATGGGAAATGACGTGTTAAAAAGTAAAGGATTCTCGTGGAGCTCTGTCACCCGCCACTATTTTTATAGAAATCAATTCTATTCTTCGTGACTGGCAATAGTCAAAATGTCAGAGTTTGGTGTTCACAGAGCAGAACACTGCCCGATAAAGGGTTAAAGCGATTATTTTCAGCTCCTTCCGACAAGGTTCAAGAGTGTTTATGATTTCGGTTTGTTTGCCTCTGATGTAACTGTCTTAAATAGGCGTGCACCAATTACTACAAAATTAATATATAGGTTACTCTTGCCAGCTGTACCATGCGCCCTGTTCAAGCGCGCATAATGAGGCTTTTGCAGTTCCTTGACCTGAGCACACAAAAGGATTCGAATATGCAGGGTGTCCAGTGTTGGCGTTGCCCAATGGCTATTTCTTTAACCGTTAGCCAGAGACACATAATTCCTGTTACAAAAAATGCTTTAAATTGTATAATCTATTATACCAGTAACCATCGAAGTTACTAAATCAATTGCTATAAAAATTACGATATTTAAAATTTTATACGATCCAAAATTCCCCGAGTGACAGCTGCTTAAAGTTAGAGCACTTTTCGAGCTGCGAAATAGGGGTTGTACACAAAATGAATTTGAGAAAAATTAATTGCACATGGTTTTGAGCTTTGTAATATTTATTAGCAATTTTATTAACTATTTTATGATTGTAGATTCTAATAAAGAAAATAAACGCTTAACTATGTGTAACCAATACATTAACATAAAAATATAGCTTATACTGAAAATAGAATTTTTTAAATGAACTGGCGTTAAATAACTCCCTTTGACTGCAATCCAAATAGGCACCCGTGTAGAAAACTCTTCCTGTAGTTTGCGTAGCACACTCTTATGTTACACATCTGCATGCTACACATACACGATTTTAGTAAGTCTGACCTCAGATAGATTTTAATAGAGCTTGACTATAACCCTCTGTTTGAAGATCAGTATTCTAAAATTAGTTTTGCTTCTTTTTCAGAGTTATGCCAAAAAATGAAATTAAAACCTGTAATTTAAAATTTTAATATGTATAGGGTCCCTTAACGGCTTACCGTAACGGGACATTTTTAAACATGGAAAAGTAGGGACTTATGTCCAAATGTTTACTGCTTCGTAAATCGGTGAATTTTGGTCGTAGAAGGACTATTTTTTTTTTAGTGTGCATGAAATTGTATAAAAAAATTCTAAATATAACTGATAAGACGGGGGGGACGTATAAAAATTTAAATTTCGTAATTTTTATAGGAATTGATTTATTGACTTCGATTGTTTCTGTATAATAGATTATACAATTTAAGGCATTTTTGCAACTGCAACTATGTGTCTCTGACCAACGGTTTAGGAAATAACCATTGGGCACCGCTAACACTGGACAACCATAACTATTAGGGCTGTCATTCTTTGAAGGATATTTTAGAGATATTCGTCCGTTTCAAGCACAATGAAATTGGTGCTTGTTATTAAGGATTACAAAATAACGCTCTCCATCTCTGAAGAAAAAAATTATTTTTACTTCGATTTAAATCATTTCATCAGGTTTACTTTTGGAATTTATGACGTATAATGGAAGAGCATTGTGCTGCAGTTATGTGAGAAGTGTCACTTTGCAACATAATCGTAACAGATACCATACCATGCACAGATGACTACACTTTATTTTTTACGTTTTAAACGATGCAGTCAAAGGATGGTGATGGCTAAGAGATCATTTGCCAGGATGGTCGGAAAATGAGTCTCTTAGTCCCTACTGAGAAGAAATTAAATCGAACAGCGAACAGCGAAGGTTGGCGAAAAAGATAAACTCGGCACATCAAAGAAACGCAACGCCCAAATGCAAACCAACAGTACTTTCATTATAAACGACGCCGAAAGACCATAGGATAATCTTAGTCCTTGGAGAATATGCAAGAGATAACAAAGAGAGCAGGGCATCCAACTATTGAAATAAAACCAGCCAAATCATAGCAAACCCTTGCGACCGAAAATTAGTTAAGCAAAATTTTAACCGATATCAGTCCATATTTGGAAATTGAATTGTCGCGTAAAGAAATAGATGAAGACCGTCAAACGTAAATGTTTTCCATGAGGAAAGGATTTTTTTTTGGCTGCTAGGAACTCGATAGGAATGCAACCGACTTCGAACTATTACTGGCTAGGATGACAGCCTTTACTAGAAAAGTGTGAAAGCAATAATTTAAGAACAAAATTCAGAATTAGAAGCTTTTAATGGCATGTGAATGTGCGGGGAAAAATAAATTACTTTAGAGGTTTGTTGAAACTTCGAGAGATTTTGTTTGTTATGGAGAGCTTGCACGAAGGGGCATCTGCCTATGGCAGGTGTCTTGATCGGATGACTTTTTAAATGGTTCTAACGCGTATTCGCGCTATGTCTGGAGAAAACTGACCAAAAACTCTAGATCCACAGCCGTGCAGCCGGAACCGAATGCTGATGAACTTTGAGAAAAAAATTATAAGTTCAAAATATGTGATCAGGGATCACACTATCGAAAATTGTGTATGCAGCATTTATAGTTCTGCTGGAGCAGCAACAGAAAGGAAATCCACTTTCTTTACACAACATGACGGCCTGGATCCCACCCCAAAAGGAAATTTCGGAGAGGTCCAAACGGTGTAAAAGGCAGAATATTTCACAAAAAAGATTTAATCATGATAATTTTGCTGGCGAAAACCAAATTTCGGAGGAGGGGACCCCCTGGACCTAATAGATAAATGCGTCCTTGATGACGATCTGTGGCATGATAGAGACATCCATCCACTTAACCCTTTGAGGCGCAACCCTTTGCCAATGCTGAAAAAAGGGCAGCCGTTGCCATCGCTCGACTTAACGACCAGCAAGAGGGCGGACGATCGAAACGTTCATCGCGTGCCACCGATCTAGAAACCCTTTTTTGACACAAAGGGTCTCTCGATCTGTGGCACGCGATGAACGTTTCTGCCCTTTTTTCAGCATGGGGCAATCTATCCAGCTGTTCTCGCATTCTCCCATTTTTCAGCAGATGTCAGTACTGTTAAAAATAATCGTGACCATTTTTTTACGGGAAATGACGTGCTCAAAAGTAAAGGATTCTCGTGGAGCTATGCCACCCGCAACTATTTTTATAGAAATCCAATCTCTTCTTCGTGACTGGCAACAGACAAAACGTCAGAGTTGGGTGTTTCCAGAGCGGGAACACTGCGCGTTAAAGGGTTAAAACCCAATACCATAAGTATATAGACCTCTATAACACCTTAGTTGAAAGGACGGAAATCAAATTTAAACTTCTTTTTACAGGGTCTTTCAAAATTATATGAATGATACACTGAGCCAAAACTTTTTCTCCGGGAGGGCGGGAGATGTCAATAAATTGCCAAGTCAAATACCGGTTTTAACCAACTTCAACTTTAAAAAGTTGGTCCACTATATCACCAACTTTTTACTCCTGCCAACTGCTTTTGCATAATTTTTGCCAAGTATACCTGAAATAGAAAGTAAATTATAGTTTTTGTTAACATTTTTTTTTTACGAATTTTAACAACTACGTATCTCATTTTGCCAAGTTTAATAGAATTTTGCGAGTGTTAGAGGGAGAGGCTCCCCCCCTCCTACCCCCCTTACAAGAGCCCTGGTGATACACAACTTTTTTGATGTGATCTACAAAATCTCGGCAAGTTATCGACACAACAGTGCAGCGCCCAATTAAGCCCAAAAGAGGCTGTTATGTTGGATATTGTTCTGGAATCGGTTCTTTTTGGAATCGTTCTTGTTATTTATAGAAATGAAAGTTGATTTTTTCCCCCCATGATTTGGCGAAACAGTGTTCATAAACGTTTTTCTGGGAAAAATAAAAAACAGTTCTTTTTTGTTCAGAGTTCAATTTTGTTTACAGATTCCCACGTGTTAAAACTGATGTTTCTTATCTCCCCGAAGTCGTAAATCGATAATTCGTCAGACGGAGGGAAAAAGTCGTAAAGTGCAATTCGCAGATTGCATATCTGTGAATCTGGGGACGGAACTGAAAAAAAAAAGAAGAACCACGAAACGGTATTAAATAGAAATATGTCAAAACATAAGTTTAATAGATTAAAGTTGTTGCTAGTTTTTTTTTTTCTGTTTTTTCCACAATTGCTTTACTAAATCGGATGTAATCAATGTTCGCTCATTTCTAACAACTTCCAATATACAGTGACCTCTCACTTGTACTACTCTTAGCAGTGGCGTAGGCGGGGGGATAGGGGGGGGTCACCAGGGGGGGATATCGGGATATATCCCCCCCCGAAAGTTTTGTATTAGTGATCACAAGATTAACGCCCTGCAGAAATTCCATCTATTTATACACATATAAGTTCATTTCCTCCCCCCGAAAAATTTTCCTGGCTACGCGCCTGTCGCAACCCCCACCTATCCCCCCGCCCAAAATTCGTAAAGATATGTAATATATTTTACAAATTTTGTCAAAAGACGCTCTTGGTATTCCAATCTTTACAAATTTTTTGTAGTTGTTTGTAGTCCAGGCACCAATCTAGTTTTTTTTTTTTTTTTAATATAGGTTAAAAAAATTAATGTATACAGTTTTAAGCTTGTATAATGTGACGGTCTCTCACTTACGCGACTCTCTCGATACGACTTTTTTCTATGGTCCCCACGAAAGTTGTATTAGTAAGAGTTCACTGTAGTTAGAAAAGTGTTTATGATTTCGGTTTATCTGTCCGTCCGTATTCTGACTGATTAGGAATCGATTGATACGAAATTCATGTATGTCCGAAGTGTATGTATATTGGTTCTACGTACACTATTGAAAAGAGTATATGTAGCATTTATAGCCATGTGTGCCGGCAGCATAGGGCAAGAGGGGGCAATTCCCCCCCCTGAATTTTTGTATGCAGTGTTTTCGCTTGCTTTTTTGCTCTTTCCAACATGGTAACCATACGTTGAAGTAGTTTTTGCCCCCCCTTGGTAGTAGTTTTCGCCCTTCCCTGGAGTAGTCTTTGCCCCCCCCCCCTGGGATATATTCTGCCGGCGCTCATGTTTATAGCTCTATGAAGAAGTACGCAAAAGAATTAAAATACATTACTCTCTATGGACTGTCAATCTATAAAGTATCTTTGTTCGGCTCTTTCCAACAAAACAATGCTGATAGATGTTGTTGAGGCTTACAAACCAATGTTGTCCATCGAAAAGTATGTATGCAGAATTTATAGTTTTATAGGAGCACTTGGGAAGGCCTACACCAACCACTGACCGTTTCTGAGAAATGGAAATGTGGGTTAGGGCCAATTATCTACACTAGGGATCTAGGTCGGGGGTGGGATTGCCCTTCGCGGGGGACTTTCTAAGGGGGTCCTCACCGGTATTTACGCGAAATTTTGGAGAAAACTCCGAACTGTTAGGTTGCTGGACGCGACCTGGTTTCGAACCAGGCACCTTCCGTCTCCCAGCTCAAAGTGCTAGTGCAGTGGTTCCCAACCTTTGTTTAATCGCGACCCCTTTTAGATTTTTGAAAAGTTTTCGCGACCCCCCCCCATCCGCCATGTTTGACCAATAGAAAAATTAATAATGAAAAAATATATCTTGAAATTTAGAATTGATATCTTTTTAACAGATACTGATTATTAAAAGTATGATTAGACATCTAATTTATTACTGGTTTTTGTCTTAATCTGCAAAAGAGTTGAAAATCGAACTTCACGCAGGTAAGTGTGGATGCAAATGGCTTAAACATTTGACACGAAAGCTCAGAAATTATCGGATATGAGCAACGCACAGCACATCAAATTGAGTTAACGGTTCTTCTTGGTATAAATCACTTGCGGAGGAATCTTTTTGCAAATTCAAAAATTCACCCTGCACTTCCTCAGGAAGATTGGGGACATCTAGAGATGTGTGAAATGGATTTCGCACGAGTGCAACCTCTTGTTCATCGAACTCTGGGAAATATCTTTGAATTTCATATTCAAGGGCTTCAAGGTGGCTACTAATTACCCCCTTTAAATTAATTGCAATTCCTATTTCCGATTCTTCTGTCTTAATGCACATGTTCTCAAGCATTAGTTAACACTCCTAGATTCACCGACGTCAGTTTTTGTAGCTTTGATACAAAAGCGCTGACGAGAATAAGGATTTTTTCTTTCCAAAGGAAAAGGGAGAAATGGTGTCTCATGCCAAAGAAACGTGAAAATAGTTTACTATTAATTTCCTACAAAAGCGATCTGCGGCGACCCACTTGGGGTTCGCGACCCCCCGGTTGGGAACCACTGTGCTAGTGCTATGCCACTGGTGGGATAACAGATTTTAAGAACCTTTGGCACAAAATGGATTACAAGTTGCTACACGTATATACTTTGATGCGAATAAATGACGCAATCCTTCATGTATTAATCGCCTTTGACAGAATTTTAAAAAATAAGAAAAGTTAAAACGTGCGACATAATAATAGGGAAGTATTGATAGTGCTTTCTGAGTCATTAATGATTAATCTATTAACCGTTGCGTGCACCTTTTCAATTTGTTGAACTACATAAATTAGCTCTGACCACGCATTACTTTTGTAGTTTATGGTCATGCGTGAATTTTCTGACACCTCGAATGTCATTTCGATGCAAATGAAGTTCAGATTGAAAAGAGCTGTTACTTACTGAAAAAAATATGTCATGTGCGCAGTATTAACCACGTTCAAAAAGTGAGTTTTTACAAAAATAAGTGAACACGTATTGTATTTGTCTCTATAACGATTTATTAAAGTTTCAAAGAATGATGTTTTGAATTTCGGATAGCAGGTAGAGATTGAGAATATAGTAGGAACTCTTCGAAATAATTCGAAATTCTTAACTCCAGAATTTCTATAATTGGGCGGAAATTGGAAATAAATGTTAAAATAAAACTTTAACATAACAATAATATTAATAAATCCGCATTCAATCGAAAAGGCTTAAACGCTTATGTTTACAGAAGGATTTTTCTTCTTTTCTTTTTAAGAGTAAAATATTTCAGTAAATGTGTTTTATTTTTATGTCTTTTTCCTATTCGAGAAAAGCAAGTATATTTTTTTTGCAACTTTACCTGATTATATTTTAAATTCATATACAGTATTTATATATAATGCATCGATTCCGGATAGGAGTTCTACTTCCATAGAGATTCAACGGTTTAAGATTTTTTTTTTTAATTTTATCTTCCCTATAAAACTTTCTTAACCCTTTAACGCGCAGTGTTCCCGCTCGGGGAACACCCAACTCTGACGTTTTGACTATTGCCAGTCACGAAGAATAGATTGGATTTCTATAAAAAGAGTTGCGGGTGACAGAGCTCCACGAGAATCCTTTACTTTTTGCGCGTCATTTCCCGTAAACAAAATGGTCACGATTATTTTTAACAGCACTGACATTTGCTGGAAAATGGAAGAATGCGAGAACAGCTGGATAGATTGCCCAATGCTGGAAAAATGCCATCGCTCCACTTAACGACCAGCAAGAGGGCGGACGATCGAAAGGTTCATCGCGTGCCACAGGTCTAGAGACCCTTTTTTTGACGCAGCTGGCTGTGCGGCACAGCCAGCTTTCGTCAAAAAAAAGGGTCTCTCGATCTGTGGAACGCGATGTACGTTTCGATGGTCCGCCCTCTTGCTGGTCGTTAAGTCGAGCGATGGCAACGGCTGCCCTTTTTTCAGCATTGGGCAATCTATCCAGCTCCATCCATCCAGCCTTGGGCAATCTATCCAGCTCTATCCATCCAGCCTTGGGCAATCTATCCAGCTCCATCCATCCAGCCTTGGGCAATCTATCCAGCTCCATCCATCCAGCCTTGGGCAATTTTTCCAGCATTGGGAAAGGGTTGCGCCTCAGAGGATTAAACATTTCAACGAGCGTGTCGTTTTGAGCAGTAGATTTTCGTATCATCCAATCTTGTAAACAAAGCTCCTAGTTTTACAGTGACAAAAAAGATATATAATTAAAAGAAAAAGAAGACAAAAAGAAAGGAGATATGGATACACGAAGACTATGTCTTTCACGGTGGATGCCTAGAAAAAAGAAAGAAAAAATAAAGAGGAAAAATAATCCTCTCTTTTCGCGGGAAAAGATCATCCCATATCACTTTTCTTCCAAAACATGCGCATTAAAAGTAAAGAAAGAAGTTCTGTGTATAATTAGATACCTTCTCCTCATTTCTTGATATGCCTCTCGTGTATTCTCTCGGATGCTTCTTAGAGGCGCTAAGTGGCTATTCATTAACAGCATTTCGCCGTTTGGATGCACATCAGAGAAATAATAATGAACAAAAATTCAGCCTTGGGTTTTTTTTTTCTTTCAATTCGGAAAAAAAAATACAGCCATGAAATATTTAATCTGCAGATACAGATTTTTCCAGCCCTGGAATACGGGTAACTTTTCGCATATGCCCAGTGGGGCATGTTGCTTAAAGAATGATATGCCCGGACAAAAAAAAAAAATCTGGAGTGACTCCACTCGACTTTCCGAACACTTACGATTCAGATCATGACCAAGCATTTAAAGAAATTTTAATCGAAAAATCATTCAAATATATATACCAATTGGAAGCTCCATCGAATGTGCCGTTTAAACGCCAGCGCACTTTCAAGAATGTCTCGCCATAGGCCATCCTGTAAAAGATATTTTTGTCGTGGCCCTGCAGAAAAACTATAAATCTTATACACACCAAAATGAATACAGATCTTGCGACGGTGGTTTATAACAGATATACCCAATTGGAGTTCCATCGAATGTACCATTTAAACGCTAGCGCACTTTCGAGAGTTTCCCCCCCATAGGCCGTAATGTAAACGAAGTATTTGTCCTAACTATAAAGACCGTGGGGGCCACATCCGGATCGCGGGCCGGAGGTTGTACATGCATAAAACAGACTGTCAGTTTCTTTGACTCACAGAAAAAAAATTTCAGTACAGAATAAAATTTTTACCTGTTATTAATATTCTTAATTACAGTGCAGCCTCTATATCCCGAAAACCTTCACACGTCGAATAAATGTGTTCTCCTTTTATAAACGGATACCCTTTTATTTCACCTCGTTATCTCGAAAATTCGATATCGCGAATTTTTCCGGTGTCCCTTCGACTTTGAGATGTCGAGGTTATACTGTGGATCACACATGGGCCAGAGCCGGCCACGGCCTTGGATACGGGCCACGGAAGATATCAAAACCGGGGGGCGTAGGGGGGTCATAACCCCCATGAGAAATTTTTGCCATACAAAATGTATATTCTTCACTACATTATCACACGCATGCATATATATATATGAGTTGTAGTAATCGTAACAACCCCCTATGAAAAATTTCTGGCTACGCCCCTGATCAAAACCTATATAAATAATTAAAAATCCCATATAAATTCCAATTATATAGGTCGTAACATTTTGAAGTTTGGCCCGCGACTTCGGTAACTTTCTGAAGTTTGGCCCGCAACGTTTCAAAGGTTGCCCATACGTGCAGTAGATGAATATGAAATAATTTTTTATATGTTTGATCAAGCATTCAAAGATAAAAAAAAATAATCTGGAGTGACTCCACTCGACTTTCCGAACACTTACGATTAAGATCATGACCAAGCATTTAAATCAATTTAAATCGATGAATACTTCAAACATATATATCAAATGGAAGCTCAATCCAATGCACCGTTTAAACGCTAGCGCACTTTCAAGAATCCCCCCATAGGCTAAATGTAAAAGAAATCGTTGACGTAGCCCTGTAGAAAAACTACAAGTCCTATATACATCAAAATCAATACCCGTCTTACGATGGTGGTTTATAACATATATACCTAATTTGAGCTCAATCTAATGTACCGTTTAAACGCTAGCGCACTTTCAAGAATTTCCCGACCATAGACCATGTACAAGAAATCTTTGTCGTAGCCCTGTAGGAACACTATAAGTCCTATACACACCCAAATCAATGCCGGTCTTGCAACGGTGGTTTATGACATATATACCCAATTTCAGGTCCATCGAATGCCCCGTTTAGGAGTTATCGTGTTCACTCACATACACACAAACACACTATACACATACACACATACATCTCGTAAAAATAGCATCCATGAATTCAGAAGACTTCAAAACGTGTCCATACACCAAAATCTCGAAGTCGATTTTTTTCATGATGACAATACTTTCCTTACGTGGTACATGTTCGGAAATTAAAAATTACATCCTCAGGGCATGTCGGGCAATAGACTTTCCCAAACCTCGTAAAATCTCGTACACTTATCTCTAATTTCACGGAAGTACGTAAGTGTTTAAGTTTTCGGTTTGTCTGTTTATCTGTCATTGCTCTAACTGTTGTGACAAGGCATCGATTACTAAGAAATTTATATAGGTTATGTACTTTACCCTGTATCCTATTGAAAAGAATGCATGTAGCATTTATAGTCCTCTTACAGGAGCGCACAAAAGTATTCCAATACAAGATCGCTCTTTGGGGAGTCATCTTTTAAGCGTATTTTAGAGGTATCTGGTTATTTCAAACGAAACGAAATTTCCCTCTGTTTTTAAGGATTAGAAAATAAAGCTCTCCAACGAAAATAGCGTCTGTAGCATTTACAGTTCTTTTGCAAGAGAACTCAAACAATTCTAATACGGAACGCTGTACGGCACTTTAAAGAGAATCATATTTCAAGCACAATACAATAAGTATATAGACGTTTATAGCAGTTTATTGTTCATTTAAAGGATATAAATAACATTTAAACCTTTTTACAGGATTTCGTATAAGTACATCAATATACACGGCTTTTTTGAGGTTATCGCAAAAGTCTCGCCAAATTTGACGAGAATGTATCGCTCCGTTTGGCGCAAAAAAGACTGTTGTATTGAAAGCGCTTTTCCAAAATTCATAGCCCCACCAGTGGCGGAGCGCATAGCGCTCTGAGCTGGGAGACTGAAGATGCCTGGTTCAAGCCCAGGTCGCGTCCGCCAACCTGGCCTTTCGGAGTTTTCCGTGGTTTTCTCCGAAACAGCGTAAATACGGGTTAGGGCCCCTTAGAAAGACCTCATACGGAGGACATCCCCCTCGGCCTAGATCCCTAGTGCAGAGATAATTGGCCATAATATCACCAGGCCTGTCGAGAGGGGGGATTCCTCCCGGGCCCGTGTTTTCTGGGGGCGCGGGCGAAACTTTGAAAAAAAAATTCTGTATAGACAGAAATAGAATTCAAGAAAACCAACACCGACTGGAAAAAGTAAAGACGAGACGAGATCCTAAACGAAACTGGATTGCTGACGTCATGTACGCTCTTTTATTTTTTTTTGGGGGAGGGGGGAAAACGCACCACCCTTTGTGCTCTCATACGCGAGGAATCACCATGACAACTCCAGGCCGGCAGGTGCAAACTTGGTAATTTCCAAGCGCGAGAAAATTCATTCATCCCCAAAATGTTCTTTGAATAAAATTGTTCAGAACTGCTCTCGGAATGTGGATTTTTCAGTTGTTTGCGGTGAGTTTACTTACCCTTTTACACTTCCTATTATCATAAGTGATTATTTATTTATTTTTTTAAATAATTATTAGTTATAAAGTATGTTTATTTCGTCAGTGCTTCATGAATAGGCTTAATTTCTCACAGCAAACATTTGAGGTTAAAATTATCTTATTGCTAATGCAACATTTCATTGAAGCTTTTTTATGGGGGGGTGGGGGCAGATATCCACGCTCCGGGCCCGAGTTTGTCTCTCGACTGGCCTGAATATCACAAACAAACAAAATTCGTAGCCTGTGGGTGTGTGTAAACATTCTTTTCAGGAATCCTACGTGATCTCGGAAAAAAAAAGGATAAAATTCTTGCTCTAAAGTACCACACTCAGGAAAACCTAAAAATCTGTTTCACAACATTTTTTACTATCGTCCTTTAAGGAAGGTACATGTAAAAGGGGGACAGTGGTCATTTTCTATGAAAGAGAAAAAAACAATGCCTGTAAAATTCTTGCTTTAAAATGTAACCAATAGAGTTACAAAGTCGTAGAAAATATGTTTGAATTTAATATTTTTTTATGACAGCAATTTCTGGTTGATCTAATATGTTTTTAAAAAAAAATTTTTCTCCGTGCGGAGAACAGGCACTGTAATAGTAGTAACACGCATATCAGAATTATAAGTTACTTCCAAAACAGCCATTCTTATTTTTGTTTGTAGGCGTTCTAGTATATTTTTCAGTTTTATGCCCTTTTTTATATGCTTTTATAGTTATTTTTTCCTCGTGCGAAGAACGAGCACTGGGCTACTTACTGATCTTCGCATCAAACTTACATACTTTCTTGGCATCCAACTTGACTTTCTTCGCAATCAAACTTAAACTTTACTGGAAACTGACGCTTCCGCTTAAAGTGCGTTTACAAAAATGACTTTTATTTCGAAACGCTAGGATGCAGGGACGAAAATGCGAAAGTGAGGTCGATCTCATTCCATCTGGTTATAATCGAACGCAGACGATTAATTTACGATCCAATAAAGTGGGCTCTCATGTATGGGATGACCATCTTCTCGTAAACATCTTATCTCTTAAGCAGATGGAGTAAGCACCGAAGAGGAGAGGTTTCCTGCGCCACATACGCTGGAAGTTTTTCTTAAAAAGGACTAGCAATAAAAATTGTATCTAAATTTAAACTGCATGTTTACATTTTTACTTTCCGAGCATGTACCCTGTAAGGAAAGTATTGTCATCATGAAAAAATTCGACTTCGAGATTTGGGTGTATGGACACGTTTGGAGGTCTTGTGAATTCATGGATGCTATTTTTACGAGATGTATGTATGTATGTGTGTGTGTGTGTTTGTATGTATGTGAGTGAACACGATAGCTCCTAATCGGGGCGTTCGATGGCGCTCAAATTGGGTCTGTATGTTATAAACCCCCGTCGCAAGACCGGTATTGATTTGGGTGTGTATAGGACTTTTTTCTACAGAGCTACGAGAAAGATTTCTTTTACAGGATGGCCTATGGGGAGAAATTCTTGACAGTGCGCTAGCGTTTAAACGGTACATTCGATTGAGCTCAAATTGGGTATACATGTTATAAACCACCATCGTAAGATCAGTATTCATTTTGATGTGTATAGAACTTATAGTTTTTCTACAGGACTACAACAAAGATTTCTTTTGCATGATGGCCTATGGGGAGAAATTCTTGACAGTGCGCTAGCGTTTAAACGGTACATTCGATTGAGCTCAAAATGGGTATACATGGTATAAACCACCATCGTAAGATCAGTATTCATTTTGATGTGTATAGCACTTATAGTTTTTCTACAGGACTACGACAAAGATTTCTTTCGCATTATGGCCTATGGAGAGACATTCTTGAAAGTGCGCTAGCGTTTAAACGGCGCATTCGATTGTGCTTCAATTTGGTATATATTCTTGAATGATTCATCGATTCAAATTGATTTAAATGCTTGTTAATGATCTTAATCGTAAGTGTTCGGAAAGTCGTGTGGAGTCACTCTAGGTTTTTATACATGGTTGTGAAGAAAAAATTACGTAAGTGAACAAATATCAAAATAAATATTCTCCCGTAAAAAAAAAAAAAAATTTAAAGACGGAGACTGTGCGTGCGTGTGTGTACACGCGCGGAATTGTGTGTGTGTGTGAGAGAGAAGGGGGGGGGAGAGGTCTTATACTTAAAATGATACTTTAAGGGAATATATCTAATCTTCCGCAATACATTTTCGGCTCAAATGTGTCACTTCAAAATGTCGACTTAGTGCTGGTCGGAACGAACTTTCCTCGAAATGAACTAATGGAATCCTACTTTGTAACATTTTTTTATAAATGCGACATACTAGAGGAGGGCGGGAAGAGGGTGGAGAAAAAAGTGAGGGACATAATTTTTTGTTTGTTTGTTTTGTTATCTACACATGAAGATTTCGATGGCATTTAAACTGCAATGGTTACTATATTAAATTAACTACAAGACCTATTTTTTTTTAAAGTCGTTAAATAAAGAAAAATAAATAAATAAATAAGACCGATCACAAGATGACCTTGGAAATGACCTCTGATGAATAGAATTTTCAGTGTCTTGAGAGTAAAACTTAGGTGACCGTATCTTTGAACGTAGAATTGAGGACATGTCCCCAATTCCTAACCGTTTGACTGCTATGCAGCGCTATTGCGCTTTTGGAATGTACAACCCCCCCCCCCTTCCAAAAAGAATCATTCGAGCAAGAGAGAAATTTCCTACGTTGGTTTCGTACATTAAAAATTATTTATCATAGAATATGAGTTAGGCTATGCATAAATATGACATTCCATATTTCTATTAAGTTGTGCGTTTTTCAAAAACTCAATTATTTTTCGCAAATCTGAAATAAGAAATTTCTCTCCTGCTCGAATACTTTTATTGTAGGGTGTATGAGGATTTTGATGGATAGCAGTCAGACAATTAAACAAAATTGGGGACATTTTATAATTAATGAAATAATGAACAATCATCTAATTAAAAAACAATGTAATAATTAAAAATTGTCCTCGATCGCTTCTATATTTTTTAAGGACAAAAAAAAAAAAACCACAGAAATCGGGGACTGTCCTCGAAAATTCGGGACATATGGTCACCTCAGTTAAACCCGCTATTCAGGTTACCTGACTGAAAATGTCATGGTATTAGGTGACGACAGCTGGTAGAAGTATAGATGCCTGTTGCTGAGACACCCTGTATCATTAGCACATTCAATTAGGGGGGGTGGTTCGAGGGTAACCCCTACCCCTAACCCAACCCTCACCCCCAAAATGAACTGACGCTGGTAAAGTTTTAGTTCATACCAGCATTGTTTTCATGTTTTATTTAAACCTAATTAACACTAATAACGAAATTAACTAATTATTCAGCACAAGTAATGAATCATAACTAATCAGTTTTTAATTTATGTACCTATTAATGTGAGCATAACTACCCTCCCGCCCCCCAAAAAAACAAAACCTTTGTGTATGCGCTACTGCTCCTCAAAAAAAAAAATCTGATTCATAATTTACGGCAGTGGGACCGCGGACAGACGGAAAGACAGGCAGATAGGCACTAAAGATGAGACGGACTCAGCCCGTGCCCGAACAGGGCTCGGGTTCGGGAGAAATTTCTCCTTAATTGAACATACCCTTTGTAAACAGATTTAAAAAATTGATTCATGGGAGCAATAAACTAATTATTACTAATTGATAAACTTATAGAAAGAATTAGAAAGTGCATTAAGAGTTTGGTATTTGTCTTTAATTTGCACAAACGGCCAAATTTATGATATTCTGTCAACGGAGCGATTGACATTTATTATATCTATTAGCTGAAATTTCGGGCTCGAGTTCTGACTTAACCCTTGGAGGCGCAACCCTTTCCCAATGCTGAAAAAAGGGCAGCTGCGATGCCATCGCTCGACTGAACGACCAGCAAGAGGGCGGACGATCGAAACGTTCATTGCGTGCCACAGATCGAGAGACACTTTTTTGATGACAGCCAGCTGCGTCAAAAAAGGGTCTCTGGATCTGTGGCACGCGATGAACGTTTCGATCGTCCGCCCTCTTGCTGGTCGTTCAGTCGAGCGATGGCAACGGCTGCCCTTTTTTTCAGCATGGGGCCATCTATCCAGCTGTTCTGGCATTCTTCCATCTTTCGGCAGATGTCAGTGCTGTTAAAAAGAATCGTGACCATTTTTGTTACGGGAAAGGACGTGCTCAAAAGTAAAGGATTCTGGTGGAGTTAGGTCACCCGTGACTATTTTTATGGAAATCCAATCTATTCTTCGTGACTGGCAACAGTCAAAAACGTCAGAGTTGGGTGTTCCCAGAGCGGGAACACTGCGCGTTAAAGGGTTAATTATTTTCGATTATTTATTAGTTTTCTTCAGTGTCTGTTGCAATTGCAGTTTCATATTCTAGCTCTGTGATAGCGCGCTTATTCGGGAAGCGTTCACCTCTTCGAACGTTCGAAGCTTTCAGTTTGACGGCACACTCATGAATGAGTGGAGCGCATTCCAAACAGTATTTATAAAGGCGAAGTGTAGTCAGAGTATGCTTCTCGAAGATTTGTAAGACAGTTTCAGTGGGCAACTTTAACGTAGATTTAGATTCCAAACACGTGACTTGTGCAACCAGACAGACAAACACGGCACACTGACGAATTAGGATGCACTTTTCTGCTGAATGGAATAAGGAAGAAAAATAGGGACGACGCATGGATTATAATACGCTTTTAATATGTGTCGGCACGAGATCACCTCCGCGCACACAACACCCGGCAATGGAAGGCCGGTCGAATAGGTACCTTTTGGCCGAGCCGGATTGCGCCTCATTCTACCAACCATCAGTCCCTGGGTTTAAACCCAGCTCAGCGCCGCACGCTCTCCCTTCATTGGCGACCCGGACAACGAACACGCATTCTCCTTCTCGCCTGCAGCGACAGATGGCGCCAGCACCGCCTTCTTCCATCTCTCGCTCGGCTCTTCCAAAGTCCGCAACGCGCGGCAGCAACCTCACAAAGTCCACAACGAGTGGCAGCATTCCATAACGCTTGGAATATCGTTCGTGAGCCTCCGACTGACTCTCTAGAGGGGGGGGGGGGGTAGTGTGGAGGCACGAGATCGCCTCCGCGCAGGCGCGTAGCCAGGAAAAAATTTCGGGGGGGGTTATGCGCCTGGAAAAAATTTCATTTCGGGGGGGGGGGGGGGATATGAACTTATATGTGTATAAATAAACGGAATTTCATCACTAATCCAAAAATTTCTGGGGGGGATATATCCCGATATCCCCCCCCTGGCTACGCCCCTGCCTCCGCGCACACAACACCCGGCAATTGAAGGCCGGTCGAATAGGTACCTTTTGCCCAAATAGGTAGCACGCCAATTCGTATTTAAAATATGAAAGTGTGCCATTTTTTTTTTCTTTTCCTTTTTGTAGCGTTTGTCGGGAATTGCATCTTCCCCTGGTGATGAAATGAATGAATCTATTGAATGATGGACTATTGAATGCAATCGAGATAATCGATTCTGAAAAATCCATCCGAACGCTCAGAACACGGCATTCGCACATGATATTCGAAATCGAGAATAATATTCGAGTAGCGAACATTTGCGAATATTCAGTCTTCGATTAATCAATTAATTATTCTATTCGAATAGTAGTAATCGATGACGCAAATCATTCGAATGGCTCATCACAGCAGCTTCACCTTCTTGTTCTGTAATAAATAACGTGGCTTCCTCGTGCAGCGTTCTCTCGTGGAACACACAACGTTCGAAAAGCTGTCGGGATGATATTCTGAATCTGCCAGAAGAGCGAAAAAGGAAAGGAAGTAGGATTTTCTGGGAAAGAGATCAGAGCGCGTGTCAAAAATAATGAGAACCCTCCTTTATCCTTGGCTGTCATCTCGAGTTGTCGGCTGTTGTTGTTATCAGGTGGTTTTCCGCTCCCGTGGGCAGGACAGAGAACAACAGTTTCTAAAACCGAAGAGATTATCTCTTCTTCGTCAATGTGCCTATGCCTCGACGAGGAGTGCTTGACTAAAAGTTTTGTTCATTGTAATATTTCCCCATAGGCGTAGAGTTATATGGGCCCGTAGGGCTCGAGCCCCCCCCCCCCCAATAAATTGTGAATAGGGGCTGAGCCCACCCAATCATTTATCACTCAATACAGAAAACTCATTTATACTAACACAAAAAAAAGTATTTCACGCTATTTACAAACGTTTATAAAAAAAACCTTTACTTGTACTTTTAAAAATTTTCTTCTTTTGATTTCAATCATGATTTAGTATTCATTGTGACGCCACGTAACACGCAATGTTACCATAAGCTGCCCTCGCCCTTGTCTGGTTCATTAAAATCAGATGATGCAATGTAAAGTATGAAATGAAGAAAAGATCAGATGTGTCTAAAATGCACTCTCTCATCGAAAATGTTTTTTTTTCCTCATTTGGATTTTTTACTTTGCTTCCATTTTTAACTTATAACATGGTAGGAAGATACTAACATGGATGCTTACCTTACATGGGTGTAGAATTCTATGGACCCATAGAGTTCGAGTCCCTCTAATAATTTACACTTATATATAGTAAGTGATAGCTGCCCACTACTACGGAATATAACTAACCACTTTTTGTAAACAGTCTATTTTTTAATTACTTTTTTCAAAATAGCAACCACCTCGGGGGCGCAGCACAAAAATTTTGCTATATTTTAAGCCAAAAAATCATGTAGAAAAAGTGGTTAATTATATTCCGTAGTAGCTGGCAACTAAGTTACATGTACGTGAATCAGTGGCCTAGCCAGGTATTTTTCATGGGGGAAGGGAGGGGGGGGTGTTACGACTTTTGCAACTCGCATATATGTATATACGCCACTGACGTGAATATATGGGGTTGTGGGGCCCGGCCCACCCAATAATTTTGAAAACTTTACGCTTATGTATTTCCCCCGACTTGGTGTGCTTATGGTTTCGGTGTTGTGCCTACTAGAGTTGAGTTCGGGCTCACTATTTAACCCTTTGAGGCGCAACCCCTTTCCCAATGCTGAAAAAAGGGCAGCCGTTGCCATCGCTCGAGTGAACGACCAGCAAGAGGGCGGACGATCGAAACGTTCATCGCGTGTCGTCAAAAAAGAGTCTCTAGACCTGTGGCACGCGATGAAAATTTCGATCGTCCGACATATTGCCGGTCGTTTAGTCGAGCGATGGCAACGGCTGTCCTTTTTTCAGCATGGGGCATTCTATCCAGCTGTTCTCGCGTTCTTCCATCTTTCAGAAGATGCCACTGCTGTTAAAAATAATCGCGACCATTAAAGCCAGAGTCCGAGCAATATTATTCAACCCTTTAACGCACAGTGTTCCCGCTCTGGGAACACTGTGCGGCACAGCCAGCTGTCGTCAAAAAAGGGTCTCTAGATCTGTGGCACGTTTGTGTGGGCGGACGATCGAAACGTTCACTGCTGTGAACGTTTCGATCGTCCGCCCTCTTGCGGGTCGTTCAGTCGAGCGATGGCAACGGCGGCCCTTTTCCCAGCATTGGGAAAGGGTTGCGCCTCAAAGGGCTAAAAGAAAATCTGAAACGCCCACACTTTCGTAATTTAAACACCACAGAAGTAAAACAAATCTGATTTGGACACCACTTGACTTCCTTGCAGCCCTACCCGAGCCAATTGGGAACCCTAGGTGTAAGGTTTTAACAGCTCCCCCTTTACAAAAGAATCACCTTTACAAAACAAGTACCCCTTTTACAAAACAAAATAGTTTGTCGACCGGTAAAGATTTAAGCCAGAAATCCCCAGTCAACAAGCTTGGTCAAGAAGCTTTAACGAACACTGGCTGGTTGGTTAATGCTTCTTGACCAAGTATCAGGCGTGGACTGGCTCTAAAATTTCGGCAAGGAAAACGTTAGTAACGGTCCAGACCATGAGAAGAAAAATGAATTTTTTGGAAAGCGGGGAGGGTGGGGAAGGATTTTTTAAAAATGACCGAAATTGTATTTGTCTGTCTTTGACGCAGCTGGCTGTGCCCGGTACAGCCAGCTGCGTCAAAAAAGGGGGTCTCTAGATCTGTGGCACGCGATGACCGTTTCGATCGTCCGCCCTTTTGCTGGTAGTTAAGTCGGGCGATGGAAACGCCTGCCCTTTTTTTCAGTATTAGGAAATCTATCCAGCTGTTCTCGCATTCTTCCATTTTTCAGAAGATGTCAGTGCTGTTTAAAAATAATCGTGACCATTTTTGTTACGGGAAAGGACGTGCTAAAAAGTAGAGATTTCCCGTGGAGCTACGTCACCCGCAACTATTTTTATAGAAATCCAATCTATTCTTCGTGACTGGCAACAGTCAAAACGTCAGAGTTGGGTGTTCCCAGACCGGGAACACTGCACGTAAAAAGGGTTAAAAAGTCCTCCGACCAAGGCATCCACCATCCTTGGGAGATAGCCCTTGCGTGGCTTTGCCATAACACAACACAAGCTCAAACTCAGTCGTCTATCAATATTCAGTGTTTTGTTTTATCTTCTAGGTCATTGGTGGGTCCTGCATTAATATATCCCGCGGTCGTTTCAACAGATCAGGCTACCTCAACGGGCTTTTTTATTTTTAACCTCCATATGGAATCATTAGTTTGAGCTAATTGTTCTTTTCCCTGCAATTATTTTTTCTCCATTCCCTATTTTTTTTTTTTTATTGCGCAAGGAAATCACTCGGTTACATAAAGCACATCTGTTTCGGGGTCGTCAGAAAGTGTCTCTTCATCTGTCCTTCAGAACACATGCTTCGCGTTCCACGGTGTCTCTGGTTAATTGTCGCACAGATCCAATTTTGGTTTTCGTTTTTTTTTTTTTTTTTTTTTATTATTATTCTGAAGAGAATGGCAATAAGTGCTTTCCAACCTTTCGAGACTGAAGTTTAGGCGAAATATCTTATCGAGAATAGGGTGATTTTCGACGAAAAATTGCAGACTATTGCGCAAAAAAATTGCGCACACAAGAGTTTACTAAACATTTTATATTTGAACAGCTCACATGTGTTAAAAACTTTTTACAGCAGTGTGCAGAAACATATTAAATTCCCGTTTCTAAAAAATGCAACGCCGTAAAGAAATCCTCAGAATCAAATGAAATTTAATTCACAAACGACTTGTATTAACCCTTTGAGGCACAACCCTTTCCCAATGCTGAAAAAAGAGCAGCCATTGCCATCGCTCGACTTAACGACTAGCAAGAGGGCGGACGATCGAAACGTTCATCGCGTGCCACAGATCGAGAGAGCCTTTTTTTAAACGCAGTTGACTGTGCGGCACAGCCAGCTGTCGTCAAAAAAGGGTCTCTAGATCAGAATTCTCGAATAGACAAGATTTAAGTGAAAATAGAGCTAAATAGAATCTAGCGAATTGGGAGCATTGAGGTGAATTGAGGAGTTTACAAATTATTGTCTTTAAAGAGTATTTTTCGGAAATTTTTAGCGTAAAAGAATTTAAATCAGCCGATAAGAAATTTAATCACTAAAGGAGTGTTAATTTTAATCAATAGATTTAAGCGTGTATGACGTTACTGTTTAACTGCAGCAAAAGATACCCCGGTTGGTTGAGCGAGTTAATTTAGATCTTTCGCAGAGTAGTTTTCAAACGATATCTTATTAAAACTTGCAAAGACGTTGACAATTTTTTTTGCATTATAAAGGACCCCTATGGAGGAACGTAATCCAACATTAAAATAAAACTATACTCCCAAAATGCATATGTTAGAAAACCTATAAATATTTTTAAATAAGCAACGGATTAAAATGCCACTAATAATAATAATAATAATCGTGAATTTCTTAGTTTATTTTCATAGAAAGTTTTAATCAAAGTATCGCCTTCTTCTGTTAAAAAAAAAAAAAGAGCAGGGATAAATGCGTTAAAATTGTGGCGTAATTTTTACGTATATTAAAACATTTGACGTACAAGCGATCCTCACTTGCGAATTGTAAAACCGGTACCCATTTAAAACCTCTATTGATTGGTTGAAAAAAACCTTTTTTTTAATCCTTTCTGTGGCAATGCAACAAAATTATCTCGTGCCATGATTTATTAATGCAATGGCGTAAGCTGTCAGAGTTGATGCTATTAAATACTAAACATTAGTTTGCATTAAAATTCGTAAAAAATCATCTAACTTATATAATTTTTTCGTTTTCATTTTGAAAGAGGGAGAAAAGAATGTTTCACGATTTGTCAAAATATCAAAAAGTTATGACGAATAGAATTCAAGATGCGACAGTTTAAAAATTATTTTACGAAAAAATTCGCCAAAACTGATGCTTAGTAAAAAAAATCCTAAAAACCGGTAAATTATGTTACGTATTCAGAACAAACTGTTTTTAAAAGAAAATTTTCTCCTCTATCCGATGATGCATATGCCGTTTTGCTGCGAGCGTTATTTTCCGCCGTCATTACGAATTAGGTGAGAAAAAATGCCAAAAATCGCATAAAACATAAAATTAAAAAACATTCTTGGTCGAATTTTGAAAAAAATCGCTTCGAGGTGCACAACTCATGTTTAGAACTCATTTGTTACTAAGGCGAGCGTGTAAGGAAAAGTGAAAAAAATAATTTAAAATTTATTGCTGCGCGGGAAATGCTTTCTTTTTTTTTTACCGCTAGGATCGCTGCACTTTATATTTCCAATGTTTACATAACTGAAACTTAATCCCAGCAAGCATCTATGGAGAGTGTCCACTCCTATCGCATATCTCCGCTGAGGCGTAGCTAGGGTGGGGCAGGCGGGGCAAGTGCCCGAACGAAAGGAGGGCGCCAGAAAGGAAATTACAAATCAAATCTGTGAATACGATGTTTTTTTTAAGTTAACTTTTATGTTTTCTACATATTTTTTATATGGTATCAGGTATCAAATGACTTGCTACGAAAATCGATGCTTATTTGACAACTCACGTTTCAAGTACTTGATCCCTAAAACTGCTGCACCCACACTCAAAATTTATGGGATCATAAAATGCGGGAAATGAACAAAAGCGAAAGATAATGTTCATCAATTTTCATCATGGCCATCATCCATTGTCATCAACTGTTGCCATCCTGGCTGAACAGTAAAACAGAAGACCAAAACAAAGCCATTACAGACAGTGATGTAAACAGTGAGACAGAAACCAAGCAGTAAATGTATGTGAAGCTGACATAAAGCCAGAAGAAAATTCTGAAAATGAAGACTTTTATTTGGATTTATAAAGGTATGATTATTGTTCTAATTAACATTTTGTTAAGATCGCTTTTTCATAAGTTTGTAATTGTTAACGCTCATCCAGTGGCGGCTCGTCATTAATGGCCAGAGGGGCCTGGCCCCACCGACTAAGCACCGTTCTAAATCAAAGTATCATCCTATTATGCAAGACAGTTCTTTCAATAATTTACCTTCATTAAAAAAATGCACGCATTTTACTCTATTTTAATACTATCCATTAGAAAAAGCACTTAAAAAAGCGATAGTTATACGATTTTCCCCCTATCTAAGCCATGCATGGGCCATGGGCTGCCTTGCCCTGAATGGGGCGTCTTTTCTCTGTTCACCGGGTTGACCTATTTGGCATTGAGCACAAAAGCCGTATTGACGCGGCATTAACTTGGCCTACAAACGGTTTATTTGGCGCTGTCTTCTGGGCCCAGATCCTCGGGCCCTCGCATGACGATGGGGAAATTTCGGCAATCGGTAGCTGTTGGCGAAATTTTCCGCTTAGGAGGAAATCATTTTTTATTTGCTGATCGTATTTTTGCATTGCAGTCAGATATTTTTCTGTTTTGCTTTCTTGATTTTCGAAAAGCGATGTACAAATGTCTTTTCTATATACGTCGATATTGATTTTAAAATAAATAAATCATCTAAAAATTATGAAAAAGCAGCTATAAACATAAATATTAAATAATGAAATGTGGCTTTTTGTTTAGTAATAAAGTAAACTTTTCAATTTAACATAATTAGGTAAAAAATAGCAAAAGTTGTATAGTAATTTTAATAATCATTTGTCATTTGAGAAATTTTAAATACTTACGCTGTGTGCACGTGGGGATAGGTTGTTCTATATGTATATATATTTTCGCGATTTTAATGGGCACTATTTTTTTTTCGGGCCCCACCACTGAAACAGGTCGCAAGCCGCCACTGCGCTCGTCTGAAAATAGGGGGCAGGGAAGGAGGGCGCCGAACACATGTTTTACTCCGGGTGACAACTATCGCAGCTACGCCCCTGTATCTCCGTGCTTGCAATTTTATTCGTGCGCCAAAAATCATCACGCGCACGAAACTTCCGGATATTTCGTTTTCCTCGGAAATCCTACGTTAATAACTTCACTCCGTTCTCGTGAGTGACGATTATTTCCGACTTCATATACCAAAAGCAGTAAGGGAAGAAGATGATTATGGTGACACCCCGCGGATATTTTTGTAATGATAGAGGGATTCATTTCTGTGTTGTGCGTGGGGACGAGAGTCATTATATCGTGCCTCTGCTTTTGTTCTAAGGAGTCCACATTACTTATTATATTTAAAAGGATCATGCTGTGGTAGGAAATCGTATCCGTTACTTTTTTTAGTGGTTTAATTGCATATTATGCTAAGATACACTGATAGAAATATGGGAATTATTTCTATTTCACAGATTTGTACAGCTTTTTTTCCTGCAAGGAAATTGTTACTTTATTACATTTGTAATGATAATATTAATGTATGGCCAGGCGCGCACACAGGATTTTTGGCTAGGGGGGGGGTCCAACTTTTACGGTTTGGAGGGGACCAACTTTTAGGGATGTTCCAGATTGACAAAAATCAGTGATGAAAGAACTCGTTTCATTAGATGGAATTCATCAAAACTCGTCCCTCCAGTTCTCTAAGAATACACTACGCAATACAATAGGAAGCAAAATATTAATTGTTTTGAGAACAAGATGGTGTTTTATGTTCGCTTTCAGTTCGTTTTTGAAAAGTTGAGGAAAACGAGAAAAAAAATTCTTTTTTTATTTATTAGAACTGAAACTTTTGCTACCTTTTTTTGGAATCATTTTATTTACTATAGATACAGGGTAATAATCAATCGAAAAAAAAATCGAGGCCGATGGGGGGGGGGGGGCAGACCTCCTGGACCCCCCCCCTTGTGTGCGCCACTGTATATGGCCCATATTCAGGAGTCCTACACCTTCTGATGAGAATCAAAATTGTGGCGGGTAACTCCGGGAAGGACGTACGTAGCTGTAAACGGCACATTCAGTGACGTGGGCTGTCCTCTCCTGCCAAAAAAAAAAATAGCGCAAGTTGTCATTATCTCCACAAAGGGCTTTGACTTCTAATCAGGGACCGATCTACACACTTGGGGGCCCAGCCAGGGCACCGATACTTTTGGGGCTCCCTGCACAGAAATTTTCTGCAGAATACTACTTAATTAAATTCAGTTAAAACCAATTATCATTCCTAAGTCAACCCTATGTAAACATTTACAAATCAGTAAAATGCCACGACAGATACCACTTTTATGAATTTTTCAACTTTGAAATGTTTTTATGGGTATTGACAGTCGTCACACACCTTGGAAACGATAAGAGGAGGTGTCCTATCAAAATCGCGAATATCGAATCGAATGCATAATTTTTAACATTATAAGTTACATTGAATTAAAAATGTTGAATATTTGCGATGGAACGATCAAAGAAATCAGAAATCTTACTCTTGAGAGATAATTTTAGTAGTTATTATGATTACATAAAAGGAAGTTTTGGGGCTCCTAAAAATCAGGGGCCCAGGGCATGTGCCCCGAATGCCCCGCCCTAAATCAGTCTCTGCTTCTAATATAATTTATAAAAGCCCAACGATAACTTCAATTTGAAATAAACATTTGACTTTTAAAGTAGAAAAAAAACTGACAACTGTTTACAGATTAAAAAAGTTCTGATAAAATCCTAAATGTATGCGTTATTAAAATATTTAAATCCAATATATTTTAATACATTAAAATTTAATTGTATTTTGTTGTATTTGAAGACTCCTGATTTATTTCATTCTTCAGATAAAACAGAAAGAAATAAAGTTATTAACGTAGGAAAATTTAGTAGATATAAGACTTTTAATAAAGCATTGGTTGCTGTTCTGCCGAAATAAATCACTCTGCTGAATCAAGAAAGAAAAAAGTCTACAAAAGAAACTTGGAAATATAATGTATGTGCAGCTTTTAGCTTGTCATTTATTACGAAAGAAGTGGTTTCACATTTGCATTTAAAGTGTATCGAGTGTGGGCGGTAGAATATCTCAAAAAGCAGTAAACTTTGTAGCGAAGTGAATAGAGGGCATTGTTTTTTCACAAGCACTGTCTTAGAGTAGAAATAGTTGTTACAAAAATATTTTTTAACCCTTTAACGCGCAATGTTCCCGCTCTGGGAACACCAAACTCTGACGTTTTGACTGTTGCCAGTCACGAAGAATAGATTGGATATCTATAAAAATAGATGCGGGTGACATAGCTCCACGAGAATCCTTTACTTTTTAGCACGTCATTTCCCGTAAAAAAATGGTAACGATTATTTTTAACAGCACTGACATCTGCTGAAAAATAGAAGAATGCGAGAACAGCTTGATAGATTGCCCGATGCTGGGAAAAGGGAAGCCGTTGCCATCGCTCGACATAACTACCAGCAAGATGGCAGACGATCGAAACGTTCATCGCGTGCCACAGATCTAGAGACCCTTTTTTGACGGCAGCTAGCTGTGCCCGCGCACAGCCAGCTGCGTCAAAAAAGGGTCTCAAGATCTGTGGCACGCGATGAACGTTTCGATCGTCCGCCCTACTGCTGGTCGTTATGTCGAGCGATGGCAACGGCTTCCCTTTTTTCAGCATTGGGAAAGGGTTGCGCCTCAAAGGGTTAATTAAGATTCTGCTGTTAGACCAGGCAAATAAGACTTTTGCTGAACGAAAAATAGGGCAGAGCTGGAGATGATTTTAATCCACCGTCGGCATCTCAAGGGTGGGTTTCGCGAAGTAAATTTAGGTGGGCTTCACTTTTAGGAGCCAAAAAACCGCGAAATGTTGGCACTTTTTTTCAGTTTTTCGCATATACTTTGAAAATGGTGCATCGTACAGCAAAGTGATTCATTACAAAATTAAAGAGCATAAAATTCCGCATCTAATGAGTCCTTAAAAGTTAAATTCGGTTCAGCGGTTTAGCCACAGTCGATTGTCAAAAATGGGCAATTTTTGCCAACTTGGAGGAAAAGGGGATTTAACGCCTGTAATTCAAAAACGGCCAGCCCAAATGAATTTATTTATGTGTATTTATCCAGAAACTCTTTTAATAAGTTATTAATAAGTTTATAAAAGTGTAGTTAATAGGCTCTTTTAATGGGTTTTTCTGAATAAGTTATGTTTCTTGAACGACAGCTGGCTGTGCCGCACAGTCCGCTGCATCAAAAAAAGGGTCTCTCGATCTGTGGCACGCGATGAACGTTTCGATCGTCCGCCCTCTTGCTGGTCGTGAAGTCGAACGATGGCAACGGCTGCCCTTTCTTCAGCATGGGGCAATCTATCCGGCTGTTCTCGCATTCTTACATTTTTCAGCCGATGTCAGTGCTGTTAAAAATAATCGTGATCATTTTTTGACGGGAAATGACGTGCTAAAAAGTAAAGGATTCTGGTGGAGCTCTGTCACCCGCCACTATTTTTATAGAAATCCAATCTATTCTTCGTGACTGGCAACAGTCAAAACGTCAGAGTTTCCAAGAGTTCTGCTGTTAAGATTCAGAGTTCTGCTGTTCCTCAATCCAAGGGTTCTGCTGTTCCTCAGGTGTTCCCAGGGTGGGAGGGGTGGGAGGGTGTTCCCAGGGTGCGAGTTAAAGGGTTAAGGGACCCAGTAAAATTAAAATGATAGAACTAGATGGATGTTATATCGAAGGGAGATTATATTGTATTGGAATTCCGATTGACCGCAAAATTTTACCGTTATAGAGAGATTTATCGTCATAGCGACGTTTTACTATTAAATAACCTCTGTTGATTTCTCTGCGTTTTACTGTGTTCGATTTCCTAATCCAGACGAACCCAATCTTCTGATGTTCAAATTTCACGGGTCGGCAGCTTCCAGTGATTATTATCATATTATTTTGCATAAAGTAGCAAAATGAAAGTCATAAACGAATGAGTTAAACACTCATGATAGTCATTAGGAAGTCGTGAAAATCTCGCCCGGCCTCTTGATTCTGAAAACAGATTTCTTACGCATGGATTAACAATTGGCCGCTAATGGCTTAAGAAATGGTATTGATTCCCATATCAGATATAGGATACCTAAGGTGACCATACGTCCCATTTTGAACGGGACAGTCCTCTTTTAGGTGACTTGTCCCGTTGTCCCTAAGCACAGCTTCGGGACACCGTAATGTCCCGTTTTTAGAAAGAGAGCAACCTACGGTAACGATTTCAATGAAGGCCGCTCAAAATCTAAAATCGTCCAACGGCAGTCTCTGTAAAAAAAAAAAAAAAAAAAAAAAAAGACTTCCCTCCCTCCCCTCTCGGGACGCAAAGAAAACGGTGGGGGATGTATTGTTTTTGTTTGTTCTTTTAATGTTCTTTTTTTTTGTCAACTATTTCAATTTATTTCTTTTTTTTGAAGTCATGTTACCCTTTGGCTTATCCCCCCCCCCCTCGATCTTCACTTAATTTTCCCTTTTCACTCTGGTTTTCAAAGAATTTTTTTCCTTCCGAATGGCAATTTCTTTTTTTCTGTGTGTCCTTTTGTTTACATTTCTCACTTTCCCACCTTTCTGCCTTGTTTCGGATGTTGTTTTCGAAGTTGAAGGAGGTTCTACCCCTTTGTTTCACCCGAAACATACGTCTTGCACTAGTTCTTATAGTATATGCGTGTTTTAGCAAAGGTTTGTCTTTTCATATTATTTTGAAATGAACCTTAACACAAGCTTTTTCGCGCATTTTCTTAAAAACTAAAAGATACCCAGGCCTGAAGTTCAATCTCCCTTCACTATTACCTTAAAAACAGGAGATGTCCCGTTTTGAGGAAGAAAATAAACACATTATTTCCAAAAAAGTAATAGATGTCCCGTTTTGAAGGAAAAAACAAATGGTCACGTTACGGATACCCCTTCCCACCCATGGTCATTAAATGCTTGCGCTTGGCAGAGTCAATAAGTATCACCGATCGACGAAATTTAATTTCTTGTCCTTTAAATTAATTAGAATGTTTTTTTGTTATGGAATAATTTGATTTGAAATTTGAGCATTTGTTGTTGCTATTATAATTGCAAGGGTAATTTTTTTTTAACGAAATTAAGTTCATACTATTGTCGAGTGATTCATTTTATTGGATTAGTTTACGTGGATTAATCAGAATCAAAAGGAAGTTTTTTAACGATTTTCTTATTGTATTTTCCTTGCGGAATTATCATAATACTGAATCCTTTTTTAAGGTTCTCAATCAGCTTTGTTTTTTTAAATAATATCATCCATTAGCGCATTTCAATTAATTTATAGACAAGGGCGTAGCTACAGCTTTCAGACGAAAGGAGCCCAGCTATAAAGGGAGGGCCTGTTCTTACTATAAATTTAATTGACAGTCAATTTTACTGCAAATATTACGTAAAAAATTTCAACAGCACTACAATTTTTTCTTTATAGAAAACTGTCTTTGTTACTAATTTCAAATTATAGAACTTACAAAATCAATATAAATTTTTAATTTATATAGAATTTCCAAAATTTATATAGTGTATTATTATTATCATTACTATTATTTTACTGAATGCCATTTTGAGCTTTGGATAAAGTAGACACGAAGTGCTCTCAAGGAATTTTGAAAAATAAAAAAAGTTTAGTTCAAACAGTGCCCAAAAGGTGGCGTTACGCGTGAAGAAAACAGCCAGTTTAACAATGGAAAGGGTAATTCAAAATGTACAATCACTTTCAACATAGTTTTCGAGCATTTGTTAACTTATTTGTGTCATTTTTCGAGCTGATTTTTACCATACAAACGCCACCTAATGGAGATTTTTTGAACTTTTGAAAAAATCTTCCTTGGGAATATAGGGGAAGTTTAATTATAGCAAGCCTGTAGATTTATACAACCTACTGTATGAAACTTTATCACTTTGCTTTTTCCCAATGCTCAAAAAAGGGCAGCCGTTGCCATCGCTCGACTTAACTACTAGCAAGAGGGCGGACGATCGAAACGTTCATCGCGTGCCACAGATGTAGAGACCCTTTTTTGACGACAGCTAGCTGTGCGTCAATAAAAGGGTCCCCAGATCTGTGGCACGCGATGAACGTTTCGATCGTCCGCCCTCTTGCTGGTCATTAAGTCGAGCGATGGCAACGGCTGCCCTTTTTCCAGCATGGGGCAATCTCTTCAGCTGTTCTCGCATTCTTCCATTTTTCAGCAGATGTCGGTGCAGTTAAAAATAATCTTTTCACGGGAAAGGACGTCCTAAAAAGTAAAGGATTTTCGTGGAGCTATGTCACCCGCCACTATTTTTATAGAAATCCAATCTATTCTTCGTGACTGGCAACAGTGAAAACGTCCGAGTTGGGTGTTCCCACAGCGGGAAGACTGAGCGTTAAAGGATTAAGAGAAATGAGACAGAATTGTGTAGCGCAGAAAATGATTATCGAAGATTGTCATTCCTTAACCCTTTGAGGCGCAGCTGTTCTCGCGTTCTTCCATTTTTCGGCAGATGTCAGTGGTGTTAAAAATAATCGTGACAATTTTTTTACGGGAAATGACGTGCTAAACAGTAAAGGATTCTCGTGGAGCTATGTCACCCACAACTATTTTTATAGAAATCGAATCTATTCTTCGTGACCTTCAACAGTCAAAACGTCAACAGTTTGGTGGTCTCAGAGCGAAACCACTGCGCGTTAAAGGGTTAAACAGGCATGGAATGAGCGCCCACGTTCGAAAATGACCCACGTCTGGCAGCCCCGACCTCCAGAGTCTCACTCCAAAGGAAAACGCGAATAAATATCCCTAATCCATTTCTCCGAGATTACACCCGCTAATAAATTGATAATATTCATTGATAAAAGCAAATGCCCCGGACACAGCCGCATATACTGTATACGATCGTCGATAAAAACCAAAGCGTGTCTGCGGGTTTTCCTCTATAAAAGATTTTATAGTTATTGCGTTTCTCCGCTTTTAACGGGAACTCTTTATATAAGAGCGAGCGTTAAGAAAATGCCTCTCATATTGTCTTCCCATAAATCTTGGGTTTCCCACTGATGATGGAGGGCGAAGTGTATGTATGTATCCCCGCGATTGGCTTATTGGTGTAGCGGCTTTTGGACGGCGCGCCACGCTAAAAATTAAATGGGTTTGATTTATTTTGCAGGTGCATGTCGGGAAGGCGCATTATGAAAAATTGTGTGATCTGTATCTTTCTGGGTGTGGTGCAATCGTAAAAACGGCGGGGGGCCTTGATCAGGGCCGCATGAAGGCCAGAATAGCCTGACGTGCGATTGCCGGACGCTGCAAGGCATGAGGGGAGTTTTTTTTTAACGGTCAAGGCTTTGTAAAAGTGGGGGAGTGAAGAATTTATTGGCGAAGAATTTGTTGGCTTTTAACCCTTCGAGGCGCAACCCTTTCCCAATGCTGAAAAAAGGGCAGCCGTTGCCATCGCTCGACTGAACGACCAGCAAGAGGGCTGACGACAGCTGGCTGTGCCGCACAGCCAGCTGTCGTCAAAAAAGGGTCTCTCGATCTGTGGCGCACGCGACGAACGTTTCGATCGTCCGCCCTCTTGCTGGTCGTTAAGTCGAGCGATGGCAACGGCTGCCCTTTTTTTCAGCATTGGGAAAGGGTTGCGCTTCAAAAGGTTGCCAAAGACGTCACCTAGTCAATATAGTTCAACGTCACCTAGTCAATATAGTTACATCATAAAGTTGACGTCAATAGAGACGTCAACTTTATATTGTTGACGTATAGTTAGTCAGTAGGCTTTGGCGATTTCTGGCCAAATAGAGAAGATATCAGCAAGGTCGGTTCAATGTTTGGAATTTACTTTTAGGAAGCAAACTTCGCGATAAATCGTCAAAAATGACCTAATTTGGCAGTTTTTTTTACATTTTGCAAACATCACCCCCTCACTTTCTGGCAACCTTTGAGAAGTGATTCACCTCTTCGCCCAGCAGAAAAAAAATCCTTGCCTGAAATTAACAGCACTCAAGTGCTAAAAAAAAAGTTGAGGTAGCATGTTCCGTTGAAACTATCGCGGGATATATTAACGTGCGGTTACTGTATCGTTTAGTGAGTTGTAAGGCGCTCGTTGGGAAAATGATGAATAGAAAAAATACTTTTAATTTATTATACACGAAATATTTAATAACACACTATATTATGCTTTAATCTGTGTTAACAAATGTTCTATTTTCTGTAAATTTATAATCTAATGTTGCCATTACATAACACGTAACACTCAAAAGCTCGTAATGTTGCCATTATATAACACTCAAAAGCTCGTGCACGAATCTAAAGATAAAAACAATGGATGCCTCATATCCAATGCTCAATTTAAATATTTTAAACATCTATGGTTCAGCAAAAGAAAATTCTGCTATATAGTTACGCTGATCCCCGACTGACTGATTCACTGACTCTCTTACAATTCCGGGCAACCACTCCCAGGTAAAACTTTTACCACCATGACTCCAAAGAGATTAAAAAGTTAAGCGCAAAAATCCTAATAACATCATAAACACCATTTGTGCGATCCGCTCGAAAGTTTTCCGTAATTTTGTACAAAAATATAGAAAACAATCTGCGCTACTCTAAAAATCCGAAAATCCACCCGTTCCCTTATTTTTTAAGCAATTTTTCTCTACTTTCTATAAAACTTCATTGTATTTTCGAGAATCAATAAAGTTTGTCATTTGCGTGACGTCGTATTTGAAGTCACTGTCACCAGGCTTGGAAAGCGATTACAATTCGTTTAAGATAGTTTTTCCAGATAACACAGTTTAATTTTTCTTTCATTAAAATGATTGAGCGAAGCATTGATATAAGAGGTTCTGTTAACACAAAATGAAATCGTTCGAATGCGAAAAGATTCCGCGCGTTTCCAGAAAAGCGTGACATTCGATTTGGGTCTATAATGAAAATGGAATATGAAGTTATTTAAATTTTAAGTGGACGAAGATTCAGTATTTTGAGTTTAGACTTATTTTCGTCCATTTGTTTTTTTCGTTAGCGCCCGTTTGACTGTTAGTACTTAAATAAACATTAACTTAAACTAAAAGTTCATTTCACGCATTTCCACTATGCACTCCGCAGCGCCTTAACCCTTTGAGGCGCAACCCTTTCTCAATGCTGGAAAAGGGCGGCCGTTGCCATCGCTCGACTGAACGACCAACAAGAGGGCGGACGATCGAAACGTTCATCGCGTGCCACAGATCTAGAGACCCTTTTTTTGATGACAGCTGGCTGTGCGGCACAGCCAGCTGTCGTCAAAAAAGGGGTCGTTTTTCAGCTGTCGTCAAAAGCTGTCGTTTTTCAGCTGTCGTCAAAAAAAGTTGGCAACGGAAGCATTACGGCAAGGGAAGCAAGGGAAGCAGTTGGCAACGGCTGCCCTTTTTCCAGCATGGGGTAATCCATCCAGCTGTTCTTGCATTCTTCCCTTTTTCGGCAGATGTCAGTGCTGTTAAAAATAATCGTGACCATTTTTTTTACGGGAAAGGACGTGCTAAAAAGTAAAGGATTCTCGTGGAGCTCTGTCACCCCCCCACTATATTTTATAGAAATCCAATCTATTCTTCGTGACTGGCAACAATCAAAACGTCCGAGTTTGGTGTTCCCAGAGCGGGAACACTGCGCGTTTAAGGGTTAAAAAGTGAGTGATGTAATAAATTTGACTTCCTAGGACCCGTATAAATATTTTTTTGTCAGGACTGTTTGTGTGATAACTCAACTCAACTGAGTTCGTCGATGACGTTCTTACTGATGTTTGGCGTTCTGTGTTAGATGTTTATGTGTGTAAAGAAATGTGTGCAAATAAATTGTGTTTGTAAAACGAGTTAGTTATTTTGCGTCATGACAGTAGCTGTGTTTATGTAGTCGTTGTACGGTCTTATATTTGTGCAGGACCAGTGGTATAGGATGGGTTGGTTAGCGTCTTAATAACTTACTGACTCAGAATTTTGGATATTTTTCCAGTTTAATTATACTGTTTCTAAAGTACTGTACATTTTCTGTTGCGCCAACAATTGGGGGGGGGAATGAAGATGCATTTTAAAATTTAAATTTATGATACAGAGAACTCGTAATAATTCGAAGTCTCATTAGTCAAATATTCATTTATCTCGAAGTTTTTTGGAAATACCAAAACGATTTAATTTTTTAACCCATAATCATCTATCTCTATATCTCGAGGTTTCCGCCTTTAAGTCGAAGTTTTTGTAAAAGTGAAATTCATTTAATTTCATGCTTGGAAAGACATAGAATAAGTAAAGAAAAAAAAACGTGATTATTTTTTTCTCTCTGTTTAAACTGTATTTTCATTATCATACAGCTTGTTTCACGGTGGGAAAAACGATATTAACCACCTCCACACTGATGACTCAATTAACCCATTTGTGCCTGGATATTTTTGCGACTTTCTTCGATTTTTACTGATAACAGAAATAATAGATAAATTTCTGATGTCAACTTCTTGAACAAGGTATGATTTATTTTAACCCATTCGTGCCTGGATATTTTTGCGACTTTCTTCGATTTTTGCTTACACCAGCAGTAATTGATAAATTTCTGATGTCAACTTTTTGAACAAGGAATGATTTCATTTAAAACCGTTATGTATAAAAATTGAAATGTCAACATCCTATTTGGCCATATTAAAATATTTTGTGGAATTGAGGTTCAATACTCGCGAATAAAGAAGGCTAGGAAAAATAAGTAACGTTTTGGAATGATAGCGATAATGCCGTCCCAAAAAAGGGACGCTAGGTATAAATGGGTTAAAATCATTTTGCATAAAAATCGAAATATCAACATCTTACTGGGTCATGTTAAAATATTGTGCTGAGTTGAGGCTCAATACTCATGAATAAAGGCTAGGAAAAATAAATAACGTTTTCGAATAATAGCGAAAATGCCGTCCCAAAAAAGGGACGCTAGGCATAAATGGGTTAAGTTTCAGATGAAGGGAAGAAACTTTCCGTGCATTATTTTTTCCTATTTTTAACTCTTAAATTATTAACAAGTTATTTACTTAAATTGCAGCATTAACACTTTATCCATTAACCACTATTTAAAATATAGAATTTCAATTTTTGCATGTAAAATGGTTAACACGAATATCTGTTAATTCGAAGTATTGGGCGGGTCCAGGGACCGATTTGCTTAGTTGGGGGCCCCTTCTTATACGAAAACTTTTTTATACCGTACATAGTGATTTTCATATCACACCGTACAAAAGAAGGGTGTTATAACAATATAAAAATGATTCTTGAATCTAGATGTAAAGTGAGGTGAAATAGTTCGATAATAATAATATTTGGAAGGAAATGATATTTCAATGGTATTATTTGATTTTCAATCGTTCATTTCATTCCACATTTTTCAAATAACAAGTTCCACGCTATTTTTGTACTAATGTACAAAGGGCATTCCATAAAAACTGAGATTAAACTCATAAAAAATCAAGAAATATATTTACAGCAAAAAATACGCCATTCTTTTTCAAAATACCTTCCGTCAGATGATAGGCAACGGTCCCATCGTTCAGCCCACTTTTCAAAACAAATAGAGAAGCCCTTTTCTGGAAGCTGCTTCAAAGAACCCTCCACTGCTGAAATAACTTCAGAATCTGTGTTACATTTTCTGCCACGGAGCTTCTCCTTCAACGTCGAAAACAGCCAGAAATCGCAGGGTGCGAGATCTGGACTCTAAGGGGGATGTGGCATGATTTTAATATTGCATTGACTAAGATATTGCTGAACAAAAGTAGCGACATGCGGGCGAGCATTATCGTGATGTAATGTCCAATTCCCTACCAGTTCATCGCCATTTCTGTAGGGTAATAAAACAGTTCTCTAAACAAGCACGGAACTAGGAAAATAAAATCGTCTACTTCATTTAGAATTTTGTATAAACGTACAACAGTTCGAAAAAATCGCCTGCACTTCTATTTTTTAGTTTCGCGGTGTTGCCACTACGTAAAAAAAAAACTCTCAGTTTTTATGGAATGCCCTTTGTATTAATGTTTCCATCAGAGCATTTATTGTGAGAGGGATGGATCTTCCCTTCACTCTACTTAGAAAGTTATTTCTTTTTATCAGCTCCGATTAAAAATCAGCTCATATAAAACATACCTTGTTTCTGAACATTATTTGAGTATTGTTCATGCATTTTTTTCTTTTATTTAATTTTTTTTTTCATTTTTCCATTATCAGACTTGAAATTTATGTGTGTTCCCGGACATTTCTTTGAAATTTGTACACTTATGTTTAGCAAAAAATAATGCCAAGTCATATATTACATAAATATAGAGTTTCTTCTGTCCACGTTATATAGTCTTTTGCATTTAAAAGTATTTTTCACTTTTTTGTAAGCTTTTGTTTGTCATGGTAACAGACATGACATTTCAAAGGACAAAAATTCATGAGACTAAATCAGTGGCTAAATCAGTAGGATTTTTGTTACTAAAATGGTAATGATATAATATTTTTGTGTGAAATTCTGCCTTTTTTAAAGTTTGGACCCTCCCCAAAATGCAAGTTTGTCGGGGGGGGGGGCGGTTAGTTAGAAGATTGACATATACTTCCATTTTATGGAATTAAAATACGATCTTTTACATTAATTTCTTTTGTCTTCTCTCTCCCGGCCCAAGGGCGGATTAAAAGGGGGGCGGTCGCCCCCCCCCTTTAATCCGCCCTTGGGCCGGGCAGTTCCTAAATTTTTTATTTTGGTTAAAAGGCCGGGCCAGGCTTGAAATTTTCGGCCCGTGCAGACCTCTAGGCCACGCCTAAATCATAAGTTTGCGCTGAATAATTGCCAGAGACTATATCGTTTATCTAAAAAAATGGTGCATATAATGCCAGGGGTGAAATAATAACTATTAATACTATTGAAATAAATAAAAATTTTGTATGAAAAAAAAAAACACATAAAATGATACTTACGACAAGATACAATCGTTTCGATTGAAAATTTATTCAGTCTTGACTGACGAAGACTGAATAAATTTTCAATTGAAACGATCGTTTCGTCTTTTAAATATCATTTTATGTGTCTGTTTTACACAAAGTTTTTATTTATTTTACCTTTAACACCAGTAGTGTGAGTGTTTTTTCTGTATTAATACTATTCTTTTTCATAAAATTAGTTTCTCTGTCGATTATTTTAAATTGAAATTTACAAATTTTTAAAAGAATAATTTGGGGCCCCTTTTTTGTCGGTGGCCCGGGTGCTTACCCGAATGCCCTGCCGGAAATTAGGCTACTACCTTAAGTCCAAAGGACCCTGGTCGGGTCCCTTGGACTTCGAAATATCGCGAATCGACTGTATTTTAATACAGTACTGTGTCCCACTTATAGTGGCAAAAAATCCATAGGTAATCTCTGTTAATCTCTTGAAGGGCAGCCATTTTCTCATCGATATAGAAGAACAACCAGGAAAGACTGCCCATCGCTGAGAAAATGCAGCCTTTGCCTTCGCTCGATTTAACTACCAATAACTTGACCGTGAATTTAATCGCCTTGTTGCTGGTAGTTCAGCTTAAATTCAGTGTAGATATTATAGACCACCCCCGTACGACCGGTACTGATTTTGGTGTGTGTAGAACTTAGTCTATTTTGAAGGGTTGCAAATGATAATTCCTGTACATTATGGCCTATAGACGCAAATTCTTGAAAGTGAGCTAGCGTCCATAGGATGCATTCGGTTGAGTTCTAAATTAGGTAAGCATTTAATAGGTCCACTGTCTTACATACAGTGCAGAGTTTGGAGTGTTTAGGGAGTATAAGTTTCTTTACAGGTCTACAAGAAAGAATTCTTATACATCGAGGCCTATTCACCGTAATTATTTGAAGCGCATTAGCATATGAACACTACGTGCGATTGAGTGTAATCCAATTTATTTAAACGGTTGGTAAAGATCAAGTATTCGGAAAGTCGAATGTAGAGTCTTCACTGAAGATTTTTGAAAAAAGGTTAACAGTGTTATGAAAATTTAACATTACAGAAATGCAGAGGATTTTCTCAAGTAAAAAAAAGTTATATTACTACAGTCTTTAAATGGGTGAATTGTGCTCCCTTTTGAAAATTTAATTTAAACGGAAAAATAATAACAAATCATTTTACTTAGTTTATAATATACATTATTTATTTTTACACTATGGCCGAGAGAATAATACACTGGACAGGGTAGACGGCTGAAGTGTGAAGGTCCAGTGTTCTGGCCTACAGCGCAGTTGTCTATCTAACAGTCTGGAGTTTTGGGTCAGCTTTTTCCAAATGTAACGTGAATACGCCCTCAGAAACTCCTCCGATCAAGGCAATCCGTCCCCTAAGGCCTTGCCAAAGAAGGGTAGGGGAGGAGTCTCCCCCTAACACTCGCAAAATTCTATCAAACTTGGCAAAATCAGATAATTAGTTGGGAAACTTGACAAAAACTATAACTTACTTTTTATTTCTAGTACACTCAGCAAAATAACGCAAAGCAAGTTGGAAAAAGTAAGAAGTTGGTAATATAGTTGAAAAAAAAAAAAAATTGGCAAAAACCGATAGTTGACTTGGCAGTTTATCGACATCTCCCCCTCCTAAAAAAAGTCTTAACAATGGCTCTGCCCCCCCCCCTGCCGAGCAAGATAGCCCTTTTGTAGTTTTGGCCTTAATACAACAAACAAACGTGATTCAATGTTTTTGAAACTTGTGGAATTTACAAAATAAAAAATCTGGTGTGGCTCCACTCGACTTTCCGAGCACTTACGATTAAGATCATGACCAAGCATTTAAATAAATTTGAATCGATGAATCATTCAAACATATACATCAAATTGAGGCTCAATCGAATGCACCGTTTAAACGCTAGCGCACTTTCAAGAATTTCCCCCCACAGGCCCTCATGTAAAAGAAATCTTGGTCGTAGCCCTGTAGGAAAACTATAAGTCCTATACACACCAAAATCAATACCGGTCGTGCGACGGTGGTTTATAACATATATACCCAATTTGAGCTCAATAGAATGCTCCGTTTAGGAGCTATCGTGTTCACACACAAACACACACACACACACACACACACACACACACACACACACACACACACACACACACACACACACACACATATATACACAACTCTTAAAAACAGCATAAATGAATTCAGAAAACCTCAAAACGTGTCCGTACACCAAAATCTCGAAGTCGAATTTTTTCATGATTGCAATACTTTTCTTACATGGTGCATGTTCGGAAAGTAAACATGGGTTATTATTACTTTAAGTAACTGCAAACGTCATTAACATCCCTCAAGGCAAAATTTTCTCGCAACGAATTTTTTCCCCTGGAGCTTATTCTGTAAGAGAGAGATATTAATTTAATTAATTAATTATAATTTATTTAAGTTTAGAAAAAAAATACTCTTTTTCACTATCTGCAGTAATTATATCGAAATAGCTAAGAAAAAAATGAGTCATTATTACTCTAAATAACTGCAAACATCATTAACATGCCTCAAGGCGAAATTTTCTCGCAACGAATTTTTTTCTCCCCTGGATCTTATTCTGTAAGAGAGAGGTATTAATTTAATTAATTAATTATAATTTATTTAAGTTTAGAAAAAAATTACTCTTTTTCACTATCTGCAGCAATTCCGTCGAAATAGCTAAGAAAAATAGAGCATAGTTATTTAATTTCGTCTCTAATACTTTGGATAAATAAAAATCCTAAATAAATACATCAAGCTAAACTTTTAAACTTTTCACCGATCTCATTTATTATTTTTCATGAAATTATCAGGGTTTAAAATATATATATATATATAAATAAAATAAAATAAAATAAAATAAATAAAAATAAATAAAATAAATAAAAATAAATAAAATAAATAAAAATAAATAAACAGACTGGCTTACCTTTGTTTTACGGGATTCACCGAATCAAAATCTCCGCCTCTCATCGTCACCTATTGGGGGTGTTTCCCCCAACCCCCTTTTCTGTTTTTTTCGGTGGGTATGGAGAGAGAAAATAAAATGAACTGGCGCGGGAACTCCAAATCAAACTCCAAGTCAGCTCTCTCTTCCGCCGGCTCTTCTCCTGATCACTGATTTTACGGCAACGGCAGTGCGCCACCTACCTGGCAACTACTACAACTTCGATCAAAACAAACAAAAACTCGGAAGCTATTTGCCAAACGGAGAGACTTGTTTTATTTTATTTATTTATTTATTTATTTTTTAAGTAAACATACCGCACATTTTGTGACTAATGTCATCGGAAATAGTTCATATATTAAGAGGGGAGTTGGAGGAATTTGTTTTATTATTTTTTTATGTTGAATTCAAGCAAATGAATTTGCAACAAGTTTTTTAGTGACAGACAGGCTGAGATTGCACGTAGGATTCGTGTTTGTTATACAGTGAACTCACTCGGTAGCTCGAAGTCTCTCGTAAGTCAAATATGCATTTATCTGGAAATTTTCCAAAAATTCCAAAACAAATTAATTTTTCTAACGCAAAATCATCTCTGTGTCTGGAAGTCTCTCCCTTTTTAATCGCAATTTTTGTAAAATTTTTAACCCTTTGAGGCGCAACCCTTTCCCAATGCTGAAAAAAGGGCAGCCGTTGCCATCGCTAGACTGAACGACCGGCAAGAGGGCGGACGATCGAAACGTTCCTCGCGTGCACACAGATCGAGAGACCCTTTTCTGACGACAGCTGGCTGTGCCGAACAGCCGGCTGCGTCAAAAAAGGGTCTCTAGATCGGTGGCACGCGAGGAACGTTTCGATTGTCCGCCCTCTTGCGGGTCGTTCAGTCGAGCGATGGCAACGGCTGCCCTTTTTTCAGCATTCGGCCATCTATCCAGCTGTTCTCGCATTCTTTCCTTTTTCAGCAGATGTCAGTGCTGTTAAAAATGATCGTGACCATTTTTGTTACGGGAAATGACGTGTTAAAAGTAAAGGATTCTGGTGGAGCTATATGTCACCCGCAACTATTTTTCTAGAAATCCAATCTATTCTTCGTGACTGGCAACAGTCAAAACGTCAGAGTTGGGTGTTCCCAGAGAGGGAACACTGCGCGCTAAAGGGTTAAAGTAAGCTCTGGGATGATGTGGGGTTACTCTTAATCGAATGTAGTTGGTAATTTGCTTTCTTGTACGGGCACGATAAAGGTGCAAGACTATATACGCTTTCTTGAAATGAATCCATCAGCGCAGAGATTGTTTGGCAGAAAACGATATCTTTCCAGCAAGATAAGGCAAGGCCGCATATACCGAAGATAACAATATCATAGCTGTGCTCGAAACATGTCCGTGTTCCAGAATGACCAGCAGCAAGTCCAGATCTTTTTCCTGTCAAAAATATTTAAAGAATACTTAAAAAGAAGATGATTCAGCATCGTTCCCACAAGGTACAACACTTAAAAATATTATCGATGTCAGGAATGGGGGGGGAATTTCTACGGACACATTAAATTCTTTTAATTTCGGCTATGCATAAACTCTTGCTGCCATTATCCGCCTGTAAAAGTGACGTCACGTTTTCGTAATCAAACTGAACGAACATTTTTGACTTTAGTCGTGCCAAGAAATACACTTGCGCACCGGTTATAACGGACCTGGGATATAACGTACTATCGGTTATAACGTACCTAGTATGTAGGTCCCGATGGATGTCCTCTATTTATAATGTTATATAACTTCGGTTAAAACGTACGTAACAAAAGTACGCTTTTCGGCTATGACTTACTTTTTATACCAAAGCCAAAAATAAAATTTTGCTTGAGAATTTTATTTCCTTGTGCTCGGAAATTTCAGTAGCTTCAAAAACACTCGTTTTCAGTTTTCAAATTCTCTAGCGAGGTGAATTGTGTATGATTGAAGGGAGTGATCTTTTATCTTTTTCGCCTGCTAGGTAGGGCTAAGAACAAGACCCTGTTTTTTACTTGTCGTTCATTCCATGTAAATGCCTCCGAAAAGCCCTATCTATAATGATTCCGATGCTAGTGAAGAAGAAACAGAGGAGCCTATACCAAGCCTACCCGACGCATTCAGTGATGCTCACGATTTTTTGAATGGTACAATGATGACGCAGAGACTCTACAAAAGTCTAATATGGATATCCAAAACGGTATTTTTAAAGTAACATCTGGCCATTTAAAACAAAATAAAATGACACGTTATTTATCTCAATAAAATTGTAAGTAATAAAGAATTTTCTCTGCTGAATTTAAATTAAAAAAAAAAAATCAGACCTGTTTAAAACCTATATTACAATGAAATGATGAGCCCACTTTCTTTTTTTGTTTAATGCTGAATCCTACCGGCGGTATTGCTTATAACGTACTTCGGCTATAACGTACTACTTTATTAGGTCCCGTGAGAGTACGTTATAACCGGTGTCTACTGTACTTAACATAGCTATATTTTTTTTTTGTTTCAAATTAACAAAAATGACGTCGCAATGTTGTACTGGGCATATAAAACCTTAATAAAATGTTCATTTTGCACAGGCTTTGTGTTTCACACTTTCCACATTTCAAGATATTTCTTGTGAATGAACTTCGTTGACGTTTATTATGTAATTTTATATACATATCAAAGTAATATAAAGTAGTTTGATTATGTATTCCCTTGTAATCTTACGCCTTACACAGTGGCGTAGCGGAGGACCCCACAGACCCCCTTGTCGCGAGGGTAACCCCAGAGAATTAGGGGTTCCCCAACAGCTTTAAAACAGTTAAATATGGTTTTTAGGCACGTTAGCCTAATTTTCGAATGTTACATATACTTACATTCTATTTCTTCTAAATTCCCCAGTAAGGGGGCCTCTTTTCAATCTCTAGCCGAGTGCCCCCCAAAGAGCCAGTCCGGGCCTGCTATAACCGGAGTTTAGTCGTTTAAAGCAAGTCATTCTCTCTCATAGACTTAATATTGTACCAAACAGTTAATTCCGGTTTTGCGTTAAATCAGGAAAAAATCTAGAAAACGCTGTATTAATCAATGGGGCGAACCCAAAACACCATATCTCGCGTTCCAGTTAACCGAATTTGATGAAACAGAATGCAAAATTTAACTATTTGACTCGTAGAACACGAATTTTAGACTATTTTTAACCCCAGAACAGCGGGTTGCCCCGAAAATGAGAGGAAATATGTATATCTGATCTTTAAAAAAGAAGAAACAAACAAAAACCGCTTTAAAATATTAAATTGTGGATAATCCATATCATGATGCATTTTCATAGCATTGAATACTTAATTATCCTATTTAAATAAAAGTATATATAGTAGATTACATTGTATAAAATGACATATTAAGCAAAAGAAAAATCCTTTTGTCTTAATATGTCAGACAAGCAGAATATTAAGTCAATGAATAAGCAGACAAGCAGAATATTAAGTAATTGACAAATTAAGTCAATGTAAGAAACAAAAGTTCATTATAAATTTTAAACAAAAATTATTTTTCAGATTCGATATAAATTCGCCAAAGCAAGACAATTTATAAAACTAACAAAATCACTGGGTAACATACCGTACACCACACAGCTTAATGCAGCATTTAATATTTGCATTGTTTTATGGCATCGTCAAGATAAAAACTGACTCTCTACAGAGATCGGATTATTTTATTGACTTTTATTATCACATCTCAATTCGCAAGACGTTAAAACTTTTTCTTTTACTTTATGATTAAATTAAACCTTACACATCGAATATCTGATAAAAGGGATCTGCAAAAAATATTCTTAAGTTCTATTAACGGTGACTCATTGTCTTCTCTCTGAGACATTTTTTTTTTATTTTCTTTGCTGACAGATATTCATGACTTGAAATTGAAATCAGTTGAAGATTAAATTAAAGCTCCTTTTTCTAACCAGAAATGATTGAATTATTGAACGCTGCATCCAATAACTGTTAAATCCCTTACGGAAGCTCTGAATCTTATTTTTGGCCCATATTCACACATTTTGGGATATAAATTATCCCAAAAGTTATAAGATAGACTTGATCGCTGTGCATTGAATTGATCCTTAAAGCAGCCGGTTCTCGAACTTTTTGAAAGCAATAGGCGCATTTATAAAATCTTACAAATATTTGCAGGCGCACTTTTTGACGACTCTTTGAGCAATATGTCATGATAAATAAGTCAAATCCTTAAGCTCAGCTCCAACCAAGAAATTATAAAAATGTTATTTTTAAAAAAAAATAAAAAAATAGCATGTAACTCCGCCTGCTGTTCTACAATACTGTTCTAATAATTAACATTCCTTCTAAAATACAATCACATTAATGTAATGCGTTCGGAATTAAGAGACGGAAAATGCCTAGAAATTTTCTTTTTTGGGGGGGAGGGGGGGGGGAGGGGTTACGACTTCTGCAGCTCATATATATGTATACGTGTCTGTGATAAGGGAGTGAAGAATATACACTTTGTATGGCAAAATATTCCTCATGGGGGGGGGCGTGACTCCAATATTTACCCCCCTTGGCTACGCCACTGCATGCAGGTAATCATACCCTAATCATAACCACTCCGTGTCTTTAAAATTTTTTTTAATTATTTTTAACTACTTTACATGTGCAAATGTCAACAGTAGCGTTTACTCATTCACCAGTTTAGAGAACGCAGTGTCATTGTACTAGAGCTTACTTAAGCATATTTTATTAGAAAAAAAAAATCTGGAGTGACTCCACTCGACTTTCCGAACACTTACGATTAAGATCATTACCAAGCATATAAATAAATTTTAATCGATGAATCATTCAAATATATATACCAAAATGAAGCTCAATCGAATGTATCGTTTAAACGCTAGCGCACTTTCAAGAATGTCTCCCCATAGGCTATAATGTAAAAGGAATTTTTGGCGTAGCCCTGTAGAAAAACTAAGTCCTATACACATCAAAATTGATACCGGTCTTACGATGGTTGTTTATTACATGTACACCCAATTTGAGCTCAATCGAATGTACCGTTTAAACGCTAGCGCACTTTCCAGAATTTTCCCCCATAGGCCATCATGGAAAAGAAATCTTTGTCGTAGCCCTGTAGAAAAACTATAAGTCTTATACACGCCGAAATCAATACAGGTCTTGCGACGGTGGTTTATAACATATATACCTAATTTGAGCTCAATCTAATGTACCGTTTAAACGCTAGCGCACTTTCCAGAATTTTCCCCCATAGGCCATAATGTAAGAGAAATCTTTGTCGTAGCCCTGTAGAAAAACGATAAGTCCTATACACACCCAAATCAATACCGGTCTTGCGACGGTGGTTTATAACCTATATACCCAATTTGAGCTCCATCGCATGCCCCGTTCAGGAGCTATCGTGTTCACTCACATACACACAAACACACACACACATACACACATGCATACATACATCTCGTAAAAATAACATAAATGAATTCAGAAGCCCTCTAAACGTGTCAATACACCAAAATCTCGAGTTCGAATTTTTTCATGATTACAATACTTTCCTTACATGGTACATGTTCGGAAAGCAAAAATCGTTTTTTTTCCCCTTTGCATTCCGTCCCACTTTTTATCATAATCTTCAGAAAAATTTTCGCAGTCAAATTGCGCTGAAAGTACAGTCGGACGCATTTTGTTCCTTTTGTAAGTAAACCTCTGTATGGTTTTGAATGATCGTATTAGCTCTTTTGTATGTCGGATTTTGGCATCTATCAAAAATGTTGATACGCGTCTTTGAATTCCTGGTCTTTATTTTTGTCTATTACACTATTGTTCTACGGAATATGAAGCAAATTAAGTTATGCACTCATTTCTGAAAAGTTGGAGAGGCATAGATCCTGTGTTCGTCTTCCATGTTCTCTATCACTGTTTGCCATTTTTTTTTTTTTTTTTTTTTTTTTTTTCAATTCGGCAAAGATATTTACAGGGGTTGTTCGGGAAGTAATTTCTCTCTTTTCTTTTCATATAAAAATGAAAGACGATTTTCTTACAGTGAATAAATATTTTATTGAATTATATACACTGGTGTGCAAAAATTAAGGACGAGACGGTTTTTTCAATATAACTTTGTACAAAAGTTTTCCAAATCAACACATTTAATACCGTAAGATCCCCAATACGTAAGGACATGAGTAATGTAAGCAACATTTATTAAAAGAGAAATCAGAGGGATAAAAAGAAGCTTTATTGAAAAAGCAGCATGGAGCGCAATGCGACTGAAGGCCGAAACATCCCTGTGATGGGTGTCCAGCAAGAAACACCCGGTCTTTAATAGGGGATATGATCTCCCCTGACTGCTAGGCAGGTTTCACAGCGTCTGCCCATGCTGAGAATGAGGGTGTCAATGAGTTGTTGAGGCATTGCTGCCCATTCGTCTTGCAGCGCCAATCGAAGCTCCGGAATCGTTACTGGTGGTAAGGTACGAGCTGCCAAGCGTCTGCCTAGAAAATCCCATACATGCTCGATGGGATTGAGATCCGGAGATCGTGCCGGCCAATCCATACGTTCAATATCCTCACTCTCTAAGAGCTGTTCCAGCAGCTACTGTGCGATGACATGGTGCATTGTCATCCATGAAAAGGAACTGCGGACCCATAGCGCCTCTATAAAGACGCACATATGGAAGAAGAATCTCGTTACAATAACGGGTCCCGTTGACTGAACCTGCGTCGAAGATGTGAAGGTCTGTACGACTACCAAGCATGATGCCTCCCCAAACGAGAACACCGCCACCTCCATACCTGTCCCTTTCAAGGATGTTCGAGGGATGATTGCGGCTTCCCCGCTCTCTCCAGATGAGTATGCGATGAGAATCGCTACTCAGACTGAATCTGCTCTCATCTGTAAAGAGTACTCGTCCCCATTCATTGTCTCTCCAATTCCGGTGTTCCCGGCACCACAGAGAACGCCTTCTCCGATGGGCAGGCGTTAGAGGTACACACCGTACAGGGCGTCGTGCAAACAGACCACCACCGTGCAGTCTTCTGGCCACGGTAAAACGCGATATCGGTCGTCCAGTCGCCTGTGTCGTGTGTCTAGCGATTTCTCCCGCTGTCTGCCGCCTGTTTCTTCTGGCCTGTAAGGCAATATACCGGTCATCTGCGGGTGTGGTTCCTCGTGGACGACCACTACTAAACCCCCGGATAGCTGTTCCTATAGTTTGAAATCTCCAAAGTCGTGAAACGATGCTGTGAGCAATTCCGAACTCTGCAGCCACACTTGTCACACTGCGGCCTTCCTCCAACTTCCCAATGATTCGACCTCGGGTAAAAGCATCCAGATGTCTTCTAACAGATTGATTATTCGCCATTTCTCGCTGAGGCAGCAACTCGGTGTGATTCTAACTGCTATACGGCGTGCAATCTCTTTGCCAAAAATACTGATCTTACACCGACAACATGCTTTATACTACTCAGACACTCCCCCATTACGTCTACCTGCATATCTGCGCATGTGCTACCGTACATCACCTTACTTAATCTCCTGATTGATCTTTCTGTCCGCTCTGCCTCTTCGTTCAGCTGATATGCTAATTTTTCGACTTCGTCCTTAATTTTTGCACACCAGTGTATATTGACGGTCGAATTCGATCGATTTAATCTCTCAGCGATTTCACGAGTTGTTATTCGCTGTTTTGCATCCATGAAAGGATTTGTTGTGTCTTCATACACTTCAAATGGTCTTTCAGAACATTCTTCTGAAAGTATTGATGGTACATCTTCAACAACAAAGCAGCCGGATCGAAATTTTCGCACTGGCCGTTCTGTCAGTGACGTCTTCTTCATACATATCGGATCATTGTTTTCGTGCTTGAACAGCATTTTTACCTTTTCGACAGTAAATAAAATAAAACAAAACAAAGTATGCCGAAAATGCTGCTTTTCACTTTTCCATATTTGACTTTTGCACCAACCTAAAACTAGAGAGTAGAACCCATGGAATTTTTTCCCAAGTAAGCATCGCCATCAGCTGTCAAAATATAGAATGATGATGATACGGCTTCAGTATGAAGTGGGTTATGGGAAAGTACAATTAATTCCTCTATTGGGAGAAACATGGGCGTAGCCAGCGAGGGGCAGGGTGGGGCCAGGGCCAGCCCAAGGGGGGCGCGAATGTAGGCGATCGCCTAAGGCCCCGCTCCCTGGCCCATTTTATTGCTATCTTATAAGACATGATACAGAAGAGGCCCCGCACTTGCGCTTCGCCTGGGGCCCCGCACGCCCCTCGGGCCGTCTCTGGTGGGGCAGCTGCCCCCCCCTAAAATGAGCTAGTATAGTGTCTGATTATGACAAACCGGGCATTCTCCGGTTAGACTCCATGTCCTGCCCCCCCCCCTAATGAAAATCCTGGCTACGACCTTGGCCGGAGAAAACGAAATTACTTTCCGAACAACCCAAAGGCTATCCAGAGCCTTATTATCGCATGGGCAAATCGGGACTTTGCCCAGGGCCCCCGGCTCGAAAGGGCCCCCAATATCAAATGTTGTTCTGAAATATTCTTTTTATATAAAAATTTTATGAAAAATAAAACAGATTTCATAGATGGGGGGGGGGGGGGGGCCCAAATTCAACAATGCCCGGGCCCCTGTTGTTCATAATCAGGCTCTGAGGCTATCGTATCGTATTCATCAAATGAGAGTTTGACTTTAGACTAAATTTAAAACTGTGTTAAAATGGATCAACACATGAAATAAATGTAAATACTGTTTGTTTGTGCGTTGTCGTCATTATAAGTAAGCATTTTGTGAGTACTGTCTTCTCTTCGTTGGCTACACCAGCAGTTATCGAATGACGTGTTGCGCCATCTGTATGCACGAATGGCGTTATCCGAACTTTGTAAGCGAAGTGTAACCTGAATCTCCTAAAGGTGTAATTTCGTGATTCGCAGATATAAAAATGAATCAAATTTGATATTTAGATCCACTGCTAAAAAGGAAAAGAAAGTTCTAAAGCTTATAGGTTACTTCTATATAGGTAAAATTCTAAAGAATGTCATTGTTGCTCCTTGATTGCTCAGATGATCACTTAACTAAACTATTCCAATAATAGTAAAGCGGGGGGGGAAGGGGAAGATAGATAGACATGCCAAATGAAATCGAACATTTAATAAATTATTTACGGAAAGCTCTGGAGATAATTCTTCAAATATGAAAGTACTTTTCTTTGTTTTTGTCGGCTACAGGTCTCTTTTCCAACGACATGTTACGCTCTGCTACAGTTGATATCCACTCATTAAATTAAGAGACTCAGAAAATTTCATATGTCTGTCTCCGAGAATGTAATTTTGCCAAGAATTCTTTTCCGTACAGAATGTGTATGGATATCGATCTGTTTGAAAATGAAGTACTTTTTTAATTCACATGCGCTTGGCCAGGGACGTACCCAGAAAAAAAAAATTTCGGAGGGGGTCCAAACGGTGAAAAAGGCAGAATTTTTCATAAAAAGACGGCATCATTCTTATTTTGTTAAGGGGTCAGGGTCAGGTACCTTTGAGCGTTGAAAATCTCCACGAAAATTGACCATAACTTCGTTTGCAATAGCTCTACAAGTAACAATTCTGTAAACTTGTAATTTTAACCAGTTATTTAGAAAGCTTTTATGAACCTTTTACAACTCTTGGAATAGTTCTACCTATTAAATTGAATTTTTTATAATTAAAAGTATTCGAGTTCATTTTTTGCTTCTTAATAGTCTTGCGCGCAGCATTTCATAAAATATTTATGTCACAGTAACTTAAAAATTTCAATACATAAAGAAAAATATCTTTAAATTAAAATGACGAAAAAGAATTTTGTTGTGATGTATGTAACGTTATAATTTTTGCATTTATTTGCATAATTATGCGAATGATAGTTATAAAAATTACAATTATTCTTTTTTTGAAAGGAAAAAAGAGTCCCAGCAAAATTGTTTTTCGTCATTTTAATAATAAGCTATTTTTCTATGTCTATAACAATTTTTAAGATAATGTGATGCATATATTTTATGAAATGCTGCGCGCAAGACTATAAAGAGGCAAAAACTGAGCTCTAATACCTTTAATTATAAAAAATTTAATTTAGCATGTAGAACTATTCCAAGAGCTGTAAAAGACTAATAAAAGCTTTCTAAATAGCTAGTAAAAATTGCAAGTTTTACAAATGATTACTTTTGGAGCTATTACAAATAAAGACATAGTCTTTTTTCGTCGATATTTTCATTGCTCAAAGGTACCTGACCCCTTAACAAAAACTGAAATTTCGGGGGGGGGGGGGTCCGGACCCCTGGACCACCCCCCTGGGTACGTCCTTGCGCTTGGCTGAGCATCAAACGTAGTGTGTTCTAATTGCCATATCAGCGAAGAATTAAGATTTTAAAAAAATCTGCATCAAAGCTTTGTTTTAGGAATGAGTAAATTTGCAAACATGAATTTTATTTCTAGATCTTGTTGCAATTACAGTTGATGAATAACCAGAAAATAGAAGAGAGAAAAAGAAAAAAAAAATTCTGTTTCATTGAGATAAAATAATAATAATCATAGTGACATGAGTGAGAATGAAAGAAAATTTACTGTTATAATCGAGGTTATAAATGATGTATACCTCATTTGTTTGTTCTTGAAGGACCTCTCTAAAAAACGTCCGCGTGTATCCGTTTGCGTTACAGTAAACATTAAAAACATTTTTTTTTTAATTAATAATATCTAAGATGAGAGCCTGAGGAAGTCAGGAACTTGAATCAACTGTTTGGAGGAGCGGTGGTCACACTGTGAAACCACTTAATTTCAGTACTTTCGTAGCTAGTCGCAAAAAATAGGGTTAAATAGTCCCGACGCTTAAAAAAGTGCAGACGTTGCCATCGGTCCATTTAACTACCAACGACATTTCTGGCAAAGCACAGCCAGCTTTGTCATAAAACTTCTTTTAGCTTTGTCGAGCCAGATAGGTGATTCGATCGACCACATGTTGGTAGTTAAATGGACCAATGGCAACGGCTGCACTTTTTCAGTGTTGGACAGTCTATAAAGTGGGTCTTCTATGCTGATGTGAAAATGCTATCGCTCCGAAGAGTTAAATGCATGGAGGACTGTCCAGATCATCCTTATGAAGAGATTATAACTGAGGTGCTTTATGCCTCTAGCGGTAGGAGAATTTGCATAGCAACATCTATGGTATTGTGAAGCGCCATCTGAGGGTGATTTTTCGAACTATTTTTTTTTTTTTTTCTACAAGGAAACCTTTCTCTCGGGATTTAAGGTTTTCTGCAAATCGAGTTACCAAACTACTGACCAGTAGATATACTCATTTCTCTGAATGGGAAAATTTCAATCATGAACACATATCTTGTGCATTATTATTGTAGTTGAATTTTCGGTCAATAAAATTCGCTAAGCTTACTTCCTGTAACTTGATGGAATGATTATTTCATTGTACGTTTTCAGCTTTTTGTTGAATTGAAATTTATTTTCGTTATTGTCCTAGTTATTTTATTTATTTATTGATTGATTGATTTATTAGCACTAGGGCGCTATTTTGCTCAGTACGAGAATTTTGTCTGCGCATTCTTTTCAAATGTGTTTGCCAAATAACGTGGAAGGGGGGGGCGTTAATAAAATGCTGAAAGTCGCTCAAGGTTTGCCATTTTTGATAATGGATCGCTAAATTGGGTGCCAAAACGCAACAATTCGGTATAAATATACTACTAGTAAGAAAATGCCAGGCGAATATTATAAAATAGTTTTAGTAGGCGATTTTAATAAAGATTTTAATTCCGAAGAAGTGTTTTATGGAACAGCGAAGACAAATACGGTACACTCATAGATTAGGATGCACTTTCCAAGTGGTATTTATAAAGGTGAAGTATAGTTTGACTATGCCTGGCGAAAATTGTTAAACAGTTTTGGTAGGCGATTTTAATACAGATTTCTATTCCGAAGAAGTTTTTTATGGAACAAGAAATGAAAACGCGGCACACTCATGGATTAGGATGCCCATTCCAAACAATATTTAAAAATGGTAGAGGATAGTTGGAATATGCCTGGCGAAGATTGTAAAACAGTTTTAGTAGGCGATTTTAAGATAGATTTCGATTCTAAAGATGTGTTTTATAGTACAAGAAAGAGTTGATTCCTATTTTAATGCATCCACACCCGCCAGTCTAAAAAATCGCCGCACTTCGGCGAGCTTTGCAGTCATGGGTCTCTAGGAGTGATGCACCAGTTTCAGTGCTCCCAAAAGAACTACATGAAAACTAAAGTGAACAAATGAGCGGTAAACGCACCCGTTAAGGTATTTGAAAACACTTCATTATTAAAAGTCCATTCATCGGGAACCCAGAATAAATATAAATGTAACGGAATGCTGTACTTACATGTTGTTCCGAATCGCCATTTTAATTCTATATTACGGTTGCCACATAAATACAAAAAATCATCATCTAACTGCATATGTTTAGTTGTCGCCACCTAGGCGAGAGTCGGGGCGTTAAAGTAGGAATCACCCCAAGAAAGACAAACACGGCACACTCATGGATTAGGATGCACATTCGAAACAATATTTAAAACGGTGACGTATAGTTCGAATTGGCGAAGATTGTAAAATAGTTTTAGTAGGCGATTTTAAGATAGATTTCGATTTCAAAAATGTGTTTTATGAAACAAGGAAGAAAAATTGGCACACTCACGAGTCATGATACACTTTTCAACTTAATAGAATAAGGAAGAATAATAGGGACGACGCATAAATTATGATACGCTTTTAATATACAGCACTTTAGTGCGTATTTAAAATCTGAAAGTATTTCACATTTTCTTCCTTCTTTTTTTCTTGATGCACCCAAATAATAGCTATATACACAACCTGCCGAATACCTAGAACCGGCCTTGTGTGCACATATCATACCTTTGTACAAGGCTGACAAAGCCATACCCCGAAAAAAAACTTTCGGGTTTGGGATATGTAGCGCTAAAATGAAATGTCGGAGGGGTGGGTTACTTGGCTAAAATTTTTTCACCTTTATTGGATCTCCAGAATGAACGGAAATAAAAAAAAGAACTAATAATGCGTTGGCTAAAATTTAGGGAGGTTGGGGATCAAACCCGAATGATCCCCAACTTGGCTAGGGCCTTGGGCTGTGCTATACTCTGGAGTTCACTATAACAACTTTCTCTCATTTAACCCCTTGAGGCGCAACCCTTTCCCAATGCTGGAAAAAGAGCAGCTGTTGCTATCGCTCGACTTAACTACCAGCAAAATGGCGGACGATCGAAACGTTAATCGCTTCCCACAGATCTAGAGACCCCTTTTTTGACGCAGCTGGCTGTGCCGCACTGCCAGTTGCTGGTAGTTAAGTCGAGCGATGGCAACGGCTGCCCTTTTTTGAGCATGGCGCAATCTATCCAGCTGTTCTCGCATTCTTCCATTTTTCAGCAGATGTCCGTGCTGTTAAAAAGAATCGTGAGCCTTTTTTGACAAGAAATGACGTGCTAAAAAGTAAAAGGATTCTCGTAGAGCTGTGTCCCCCGCAACTATTTTTATAGAAATCCAATCTATTCTTCGTGACTGGCAACAGTGAAAACGTCAGAGTTTGGTGTTGCCAGAGCGGGAACACTGCTCGTTAAAGGGTTAATTCTTCGCCCCCCCCCAACGAGAGCTGCATGTGTCCTCGCAAAAATGTATCTCCTTTTCGTCAAACGCGGATTATAACGACACGATAAAAATAAATAGATAAATCTAAATCCTTTTTTTGGGAGCTGGCCAGCTAGAAAAGGTGGGCCCCAGTCGCTGACAGCTGACAACTTTCAAAATTCACTCACCATCATCCATCCTTCGCTTGAAAAAAAAAAAAAATAAAAAATACCGCGCTGTGACGTCAGCCTTTTTTGCTTGCATCCAAAATTTTCCCTTGGCCTTGTGATTCGAAGAAGCAAATTGACGGAGGGGAGGAGGAGGGGGTGTAAGAGTGTTTTGCTTACGTAAGAGGGGGCACGGGGACACAGTAAACAACATCCATCATGTTTGGGGGCGCTTAAAAATGGATATGCATGCAGAAATATATGTCTGCGGGGGGGTCGTTCGTTCTGTCAGTCAACGCTGGTGCATGAGCCGTCTAATATTTCGGTTTTTTTCAAGCTTGAGATTTCAGATTTAATGAGAATCTTTTTTTTTTTTTTTGTTCTGGTTTTTTTTTAGCACTCGGGTGCTATTTCTTTCAAGCACGGGATTTTTGTCTGCTCGCCGCGCCGCACAGTGGAGTATTTGAGTCAAAATCCTGGCCAAAAATATTTTTCAAGTGTTTCAACGTTAAAATCATGACTGTTGACTTTTGACTGACATTTTAGTATTATATACTTCTTAAATTATACAAAAAATCTGGAGTGACTCCACTCGACTTTCCGAACACTTACGATTAAGATCATGACCAAGCATTTAAATAAATTTTAATCGATGAATCATTCAAATATATATACCAAATTGAAGCTCGATCGAATGCGCCGCTGAAACGCTAGCGCACTTTCAAGAATGTCTCCCCATAGGCCATAATGTAAAAGAAATCTTTGTCGTAGCCCTGTAGAAAAACTGTAAGTATTATACACATCAAAATCAATACCGGTCTTGCGAAGGTGGTTTATAACATGTATACCCAATTTGAGCTCAATCGAATGTACCGTTTAAACGCGAGCGCACTTTCCAGAATTTTCCTCCATAGGCCATAATGTAAAAGAAATCTTGGTCGTAGCCCTGTAGAAAAACTGTAAGTCCTATACGCACCCAAATCAATACCGGTCTTGCGACGGTGGTTTATAATATATATACCCAAATTGAGCTCAATCGCATGCCCTGTTCAGGAGCTATCGTGTTCACTCACATACACACAAACACACATACACACACACACACATACACACACACATACAAACATCTCGTAAAAATAGCATGAATGAATTCAGAAGACCTCAAAACGTGTAAATACACCCAAATCTCGAATTCGAATTTTTTCATGATTACAATACTTTCCTTACAGGGTACATGTTCGGAAAGTAAAAAAGCGTGTTCTCGCCAAATTTGGCGACATATCGCCAAGCGACTCGAAGTTGGTTTCTAACAAATATCTTGTCTGGGGTGTGTCCCTTACTGGGAAGTACTGCTATAATGCCACTTATAAATGTAATACCACGAGGCTGACGATCTAAGGGTCTGGAGTTTTGGGCGATTTTCTCCAGATGTCACGTGAATACGCATTAGAACCTCTTAAAAATCCCTCCCCCCAAGGCAACCTTCCCGTTAGGAAAGTAGCCGTGAGCTGTGCCTTAACCACAATAAAAATATACAAATGTAGTACTTTACTTATAACAATACTTATAAATAAAATACTACTTATCTATAAATCAAATTTTATCATACAAATTTTTAGATTTTTCACTTTTCTAAATGTAGTTACTATAGGGATCTTAGTTTTCTAATGACTTCTGAACAGGGGCGTAGCCAGAAATTTTTCATGGGGGGGGGTTACGACTACTACAACTCATATATATGTATACGTGTGTGTGATAATGTAGTGAAGAATATACATTTTGTATGCCAAAAAAGTCCTCATGGGGGGGGGGGTTATGACCCCCCTAACCCCCCCTTGGTACGCCCCTGCTTCTGAAGATTAACTTTTTCATTCTGATTCTTTTGAACTCTGATATTCGTCTTCACTCAGAATCACTTTCTTGTTCTTCTTGTTCAATTTTTTTTTTTTTTTTTTTTTTAGCACTCTGGTGCTATTTCTTTCAAGCACGGGATTTTTGTCTGCGCGCCGCGCCGTAGTCACTTTTCCATTGGATTCCTGTTTTCTGCAGAGTGATTGGATATTGCTAACGGAAACAGGGACTATCCCTTCAGATGATTTTCAAATACCAGGATTCACTTGGGTCGGACGGATAGACAGTGATTTCCAAAACAGAAAGCCATCTGGAGTTTTGATACTTGTATGTCATTAAATAGCTTATTTCATTCCAGGCACGTGCCAACAGGGGGGGGCAGGAGGGTTTATCGCCCCCTCGGTAAATGAGTAGAAGGGGCGAACTATATAATTTGCCCCCTCTGTATTTTAGCCCCCTCAATAGTTTGCTTACAATAGTTTTCTTCTTCAGGATGGGGGGAAGCAATTTTTCCAGCCCTTCCCCTCAAGAAAGCGGTTAAACAAACTAAAGCATAAACGAAAATTTTACTAGCTCAAACAGAAAGGGGGGGGCGAAATAGCTGCCACCTCCCATCCCCTTCCGCACGAAGAAAACTGTTATTTTAAGGAAACTATTGAGATTAAAAAAAAAAAAAAAAATCTGTATATTAGTTTACTAGAAACTGATACAGGAAATTTGGCTTACACTCGAATACTTTTTTGAGAGGGTGCATGGATGCCGGCAGTATAGGGCAAGGGGGGCCCATTGCCCCCTGGATTTTTGTACGGAGTTTTCCCTTGCTTTTTTGCTCTTTAAAACATGGTAACCATACGTTGAAACAGTCTTTGCCCTCCCCCCCCTTGAGTAGTCTTCCCCCCCCCTGGGAAATATTCTGCCGGCACCCATGACAAGGGGTGTACAGACAAGGTTAAAAAAGATTGAAGCCGATTATTTATAAAAATTAGCGGGGGGAGGGGGCAAAATAGCTGCCTCGTCCCCGAAGAAAATGATTATTGTAATTGAGCTATAGAAGTACAAACAAAAATTTTTCTGGTACCAAGGTTGACACCTTTTATTTTAAAAACATTTGTTGGTGGGGGGGGGGGGGGTGAGGAGGATGAGGGGCTGGTGAAATGACTGCCCCCCCTCCCGATGTCGGAAAAAATCGTTCGCCCCCCCACTTTCCAAAACGTTGGCACGTCCCTGTTTCATTCTATAAAAAGGTAAACACCCATCATTTTCGTTGTGGACACATATTTGCTGAGATATAACGTAAAAAATCTCTTGCACTTTCATTGTTCACCACTCACCAAGGCATGAATGTATATTGGGGGGAGGATGTCTAGTGGGGCTGCACGCCACCCCCTCCCACGCTGAAATAAAATTCTGACTACGCTCCTGGCACAGGGCATTTCACTCTACGCAGATAGCGTTGCCAGGCGTTCGAATAAAGCCGGACTTAATAGTTATATAGTTAGGCTTAATAAATTGGTCGAAAATACGAAACACCTGCGTCACAATCCTTTATTAAAGAAGGATCTGCATAGCCCTCTGTGCATTTAACCCATCGAAGCCCAAGCATTTCCACATCTTATAGAAGAACCATTTTATATAGTGCCCAATGCTGAAAAAGCACACCCACTGGATAGGCTGCTGTGCGGGCCCGCAGCCAACTGCGTGAGAAAACTTCTCGAGCTCTGTGTCGCTAAACGGGCTATTCGATCGAACGCCATGTTGTCGGTAGTTAAATGCAACGGATGCAGTTTTTGAGCACTGGGACCCTTTAATCATTTTATGGGACTAGCAATGAAAGCACTGAAATAAGGTGGCTTTTAGGCGTAACCACAGGGCGTCAAAGGGTTGAGCAATAGAAAACAATTAGGCCACTATTCCATCCAACAGGCCTCTTATTACACTGAATGTGGGCCACACCACAAAAATCTAAGACCGGAGTTGACCTTTATATATTTATCCCAGAGACACTTCCATAAAGTCATCCTCAGTATGCTTAATGCTTTATCCGATACAGGCACGTAAAAAAAATTAAAAAAATAGCTAGAAATATGTAACCGAATCTCGCTCACTTTGCCGACATCGTGAAAGTTTGCGTCGTTATTCATTTTGATGTCACGGTGCGAAAGGCGTGCTTAATTTATCATTGTGGGCGGTTTCTAAACATGCCAAACAAGAAAGTTTTTTTTTCTTCAAATTTTTTATACAGGACCTCCCAAAAAGATGGAAACGGGCTTTCATTCTTTTTCTATTACAGATAAGTGGGAAATGTAAATAGAAAAAAAAAAAAAAAAATCTGGAGTGACTCCATTCGATTTTCCGAACACTTACGATTAAGATCATTACCAAGCACTTAAATAAATTTCAATCGATGAATAATTCAAACATATATACCAAATTGAAACTCAATCGAATGCACCGTTAAAACGCTTGCGCACTTTCAAGAATTTCTCCCCTTATGCCATAATATAAAAGAAATTTTTGTCGTAGCCCTGCAGAAAAACTATAAGTCTTATACACACCAAAATCAATACCGGTCTTAAGATGGTTATTTATAACATATATACCCAATTTCAGCTCAATCGAAGGTATCATTTAAACGCTAACGCACTTTCAAGAATTTCCCCCCATAGGCCAGAATGTAAAAGAAATCTTTGTAGTAGCCCTGTAGGAGAACTATAAGTACTATACACACCAAAATCAATACCGGTCTTGCGACGGTGGTTTATAACATACATACCCAATTTGAGCTCAATCGAATCTACCGTTTAAACGCTAGTGCACTTTCAAGAAGTTCCCCCCATAGGCCATCATGTAAAAGAAATATTTGTCGTAGCCCTGTAGAAAAACTATAAGTCCTATGCACACCAAAATCAATACCGGTCTTGCGACGGTGATTTATGACATATATACCCAATTTGATCTCAATCGAATGCTCCGTTCAGGAGATATCGTGTTCACTCACACACACACACACACACACACACACACACACACACACACACACATGCATACATGCATCTCGTAAAAATAGCATAAATGGATTCAGAAGCCCTCAAAACGTGTAAAAACAACAAAATCTCGAAGTCGAATTTTTTCATGATTACAATACTTTCCTTACATGGTACATGTTCGGAAAGTAAATATTCAAAATAAGGTCGGAAAAATCACTCTGTTAAGAAAAAATTCCTCTCGTAAATTTTTAGAAAGTTACAGTTTTAAAATTTCTGTACGACCCCCACGCAAAGAAATTCCCGATGAGTAATATGTGCCCCATACATTAATGAAGTCCTATGCAAATTTTGAAAATTATAGCCTAAAAGTATAGAGATGAGATATGAAGATGAGTGTATGCTGACTAAAACCACATTTCAACCAGCCGTCGAGGAGGGAAAAAATCTCGGCGTATGATTGCGTTTCAGGTCTCGTGTCCGTGGCTGACGAAATAGACAGGCTCCGGTGGTCACGCCCACTTTTGAAGTCACGTGACTCTGAGAGAGTAAAGATCTGCTCATTTGATGCTCTTGCGCTTACTCAGAGAAATACATACACAAATAAAGCTTTAAAACAATTTATTTTTAGATTTATCTTTGATAAACATTCATATTTTTGTAAGAATAAAGATAATCTCGCTAATCAAATGAACAGTTCTTTTTCAGCTACTTAAATATATCTTCACACTACATTCTTGAATATATCCCCACATTACTTCATTGGTTGATTGTCCCATTTTTAGAAAGAAATATTTCTGCTAAAAGTTGCTATAAATACAAAATAAACTTAAATATTTTATACAAAAAAAAAGAGAGAAAGAAGGAAGGAAAACACAAAATAGATTAATAAAAATTACCTTTTCTTATTCTATAAAAAAAGGCAGTCACTTACATTTTCTTCTCTTTAAGAAATAATACCCACATTAACTTGATAAAATTAAAATATAACTATCAGATAAAACATTTTTTTTTCCTTGCCTTCAGCTCTGGATCTTTTCAATTTTAATAAATTTAAGGAGCATATCAGCAATAAGAATCTCTGAATCTATTTCTAATGACGTTCATAAATTATTTTTAAGTACAAATAAAATAATCCAACTTTTATATGACTAAATAAATAATACATGCTATCAATATTTTTTTAGAAGGATACTACAAAATTTATTACAAGCAAATTTTAAAAACATATAGATAAATACAAAACAGGCGTACTTTTTGTATACCTATTAATGTTGTGATCATGGAGATACTTTCACTCATTTTCCAGAGGTAATTAAAAGTTCCTTCTTGAAAGAGCATATAAATAATATTAAAATTTTAGTTTGTTAAAAAACATTTGGTTCATATGCGTTATGTAATGCAAATTATGCTACCTCTAGTTTTAATCAATCATCAACAAAAAATCTAATTGAAATTCAGATAATTATTAGACAAGCAAAATTTATTACCCATATTTAAACCCAGGTAATATTTCAGTAGTTTGCTCTCAATTACATTCTTGAAAAAATAATTTTTCTCAAAAATGGAGTTTTGAGAAAAAGTATTTGTAATTTGAGTTGTAATTTTTTTAGAAGTATCTCAAAAGTATTTTGAGAAGTTTGTAGAATCAACACAATTACATTTTAAAATTTTATCAACATTAGACACTTTAACATTATTAATAAACATGTTCTAAACCAAATATTCAAAATTAACTATAAATTAATAAGGGGGAACATCCTCAGTAAAAATTTAAGGACCTGATTGTTTCCAGTCCGAACTCTCTTTTAAAGTTGTTAAATAACAACAACTCCTCTTAATGGCCGAAAGCTCTGGAGTGTTGTAAAAAGAGAGGCGTTGTTTTTCTCAACGATTCATAATGTAAGAGTTTTGTTCTGCTTGACTGACAGTTCAATCCGATGAATAATGTTTAGTAAAGTGGCAACAGTTTGTTTTTATAAAAAGTAAAAAAAAATGATGCGTCATGTTAAGGGAAAGTTTCGGAAAACATGTGAATTTCTTTTATTTAAGGAATTTTTCGTAATTATGCATTTCAAGGAACTTGCAAAATTTAAATCAAAGATCTAGACTAGTTTTGTTTAAGAAAGTACCCCACTAAAAGAGAAGAAAATCTTCATTTCGTCTATTATTTATTTTTAAAGTCAGGTCAACTTTTAACTATGAGCTACAAAAATACGGAATGTACAGGGTATTTCAAAAAGGTGGTAACACGCTTTAATTTATCTATTAGAGATAAGTGGAAAAAATGTTAGACTGCGTTAAGAAAAAATTCATTTGGTTCATTTTCAAAAAGTGACACTTTTTAAATTTGTTTACGACTCACCGTACAAAGCGATCCCAAATGAGTAAAATAGGCTCCGTAACCCCCAATGAGGTGATGTACGAATATTTGGCTTCATCATAAAACGTCTCATACCTTTAAACCGAGATGGAATGGGGCTTATACATGAATTTGAATGCAAACGCTTATTGCTAAAGTGCAACAAATTATTTTCTTCGGTAATCTCGATAAACGCGATCACCCTTCGAGAGTCATTGAAATGTGGTTTAAGTCAGCGTATGTTTATCTTCTTATCTCTGACCCGCTTTTAAGATATAATTTACTAACGAATAGAGAACATTTTACTAATTGGGATTTTGTTTTTTGTACTGGGTTCTTATGCAAATTTAAAAAGCGCAACTTTTTGAAAATCAACGAGATTTTTTTTTTTCTGAATGCAGTCCTTTATCATTTTCATAGTATCTTATTTTGAACATTCTTTTAACTGAAATTGCCCACTTATCTCTAATAATACATAAAGAATTAAGGTTTGTCGCCACCGTTTTTACACGCCGTGTTTATTTTTCTACCTTTTCAAATATTATCCACAAACCTTTTAGCTATTAAAAAATATATTGATAAAAGAACCAGGGACTATTAAGTATATGAAACTACATAGAATGAAATGCTGCCCTTTGAGCCTTCAGTTGCCATAGTTCGAAGTAAATTTTACTAAACAGCGTTTATTTACAAATATAGAGCACATTTTCAGGTATTTCTGCAACATTTAAGTAAGTTTTTGTCATATTTCATGTTAAAAATGATCTTTTCTGATGTAGAACTGTTTTTTAACATCCAAAGATCTTAATGAATTTCAACTTTAAACACCAGATATTTTGAGTGTACTTATTATTTTCCAACTTCTATGGAAAGCGTAAAAATTAAAAATAAATAAAAATAAAAATTAAAGTACCAAAAATTAAAGCTTCCAAACAATATATGTCAGAGTATACCTTAACAAACAAGGACCTGTCAATTAGTGGTCGAAAAAGAGGTTTATATGCCAGTCTTAATAAGTAACGAGGGTAATTGGCATACGAACTCGTTGAAAAGTATAAATTACGACGGAGAATAACGTCATAAAAACCAGGATGGGTTGGTGGTCGCATTAAACATTTATAGTTTAACTAGCAGCACATTTATAGTTTTATGCTATTACCTAGTACTAACTATGTTATTTTTTTATATATTTTAGGGATCGACCGATACCACATTTTCGCCGATGACCGATACCGATACTTTACCTATAAATTCATTTTCAGAAATAGCCGATACCGATACTTTTAAGTTATGGTATCGGCCGATACCGATACTTAACCGATACCGATACTTTACATAATTTAATGTCATTTAAGCCTACATCTGTATTCTGGGCAGTTTTTGTAAGAGTGTAGTTCTCGTTAAAATGAATAACAGCATAATGAAATTTGATCCCAGTAGAAAGCATTAAAAAGAAAAAGCAGTAGATACATTGAAGTGTGAATTTACAGTAGTTCTAGTCTTTCTTTTCTATTTAATCATGCCGACGAATGGCCGAATTTATAAAAAGCTGAGCACTGGGAAGCGTCTTAGTGTGCAGGTTTGGAATTCTTTCTCCTCGCGTGGCTGTCGATCTAGTGGTCTAGAGTTTTGGGCGATTTTCTCCAGATGTTACGTGAATATGCGTTAGACTCCCTTAAAAAGTCCTCCGCCCAAGCCCCCTTAATAGGTAGATGCCCTCATTTAGGCTTGACAGAACACAAACACGAGGGGGGGGGGAGTTAAAGGGATATATTAAAAAGAGAATCCAGTGCCGACTGGTGCAAATATTTAAATCAATTTTTCTCAACCTCTATTTTGTCGCCTAATTGTTGCTATGAGCCAGATAAAAGATTTCCATATTCCAGCCATATAAAAGGTATTTAGATATTGTTCATTCGATACGTATGTAAATTCTTCCCTTAAAATGCATAATAAGTTCACATTAATTAATGATTTTATTTATCTGCTCCAATTATTTAACCACTAAGTGAATTATTAAATGTTTTAGCAAAATTTCTTTTTAATATGAATTCATATGATCATTTTTAAGTTCTTTTTGAAAATCCGAATATTTGGATTCTCCGGACAGGGTTAAGTCAATTAATCCGGATGGTCCATGTATTTGATCTTTTCCGTACGAAGAACAGGCACACACCGATTATTCCTGTGTTTTTCTTACATATAAACTAAATACTATTCACAAGAAATATGTTTTTTACTCCAAAATTTGAAATAAACTAAATAATAATTAGTATTACTATTTATACTAATACAGCTTCAACTTTTTAAATTAACAATATAAATAATTATCAGATATTGATAATTATTACACTTCTCAAAACAGAATAATACACAAATTCTACGTTCTCTCATTAATCTGATAGATTATAAAATCATTAAATGTTTGCTAATTCGTTCTTTTGATAGTGTGTAATGTTTTAAAAACGAATCATTTAACTTCTGGACCAATATAATTAAAGTTCACAGGAGTCGCCAGTTTTCAAGTCACTGCCAAAAAGTTAACTTCTTCGCGACACAAAAAAGGAATAAATTGTTTTTACATATAGGTTTCGTTTATAATTTTAGTATCATTAATTTTGTCCTTGAAACAGCTACAATATGAAGAAAAATATTTTTGCTCGTTTTCAAGCTACGCCTTGGAGGGTCTAAATTAAGGCGACCATATTTCTAAACTGTAATTTGGGGACAAATCAAGCTTTGTCCTCGAATCTAAACAAAACTTGGGGACACTAGAAAATATTTTCGAGGACATAACATATTACCATGTACACCCTCCAAAAAAGTATTCGAGGGCAAGAAAATTTTCGTACGTCAATTTCATATTTAAAGCATGGTTCTTCATGAAAGGTGATTAATCATTAACAAAACTGAAAGGGGAAATTTGGCTCATAGTCGGATACTTTATTGAATGTACACGCTACACACACAATGACAACAAACGTTTTCAGAGATCGAATTTCATTGTTTCTCTGAGTAAATGGCGTTTTTAGTTGGTTTATTTTTCTTCAGTTTTTTCTGAAAGAAATAAACTAAACGGAAACTTTCAGGGTAAAAAAAGTACATATCTTTAAATTTGGGGACATTTGGGGACAAAGTATTTTTGGGAACAAAATGAAAAAAAAAAATCTAAATTTGGGGACTGTCCTCGAATTTCGAGGACGTATGGTCACCTTAGTCTAAATAAAAGATGCTTAAAAATGACGAGATTAAATGAAGGTTAAAGAGAAATCCAAAAATGATAAACTAAATTAAATTTTCAAGTCTTAAAAAAAAGTTGCTACTTAAAGTATCGATATTTAATTAAATTGATCTTCAGTGTTTTTGTTTTTATGATCATTGTTAACATGTTCAGAGCTGCCAAGTCTCCGGCTTTTTCCGGGAGATTTCGCACCACAATTTTTAGACAGTTTTATTTTGCATTAAATATTTGGACTTATTTTAAGCATAAATTTGTAAGTAAAAATTAGTGGTGGGAAATCTCCTGAAAAAAGCCGGAGACTTGGCAGCTCTGCATGTTTTTCTGTGATTGATATGAACAAATTTTATCTGTTTTAATTCTAACCTCTGAGAGGGGGCGGCGTGGCACGGTAAGCAAGGTCTGGGTGCCATCGTCACAAGGGGGGGGGCGCATTTTCGAACTAAAACTGAGAAATTCTTGATGTAGAGCAGTGGTTCCCAAACTTTTTTGTCTTTCTCTTCAAAAAATCTTCAACGAGATTTTTTTTTCGCGACCCAACATAACGATAACCAATATAGGATTTATAAAATAGTATAGTTTACTAAACATATAAAACACTAAAGTTTAATTTTTCCCACCCATTTCGACCCACCGAAATTGCTCCCGTGACCCAACAATGGGTCGAGGCCCATAGTTTGGGAAAAGTACCGGTCCTAGATATATTTCTAAGTGGTGCGAAATACAAAAATGCGCCCCCCGCCACACACACACACATACAAATTCAGCTAGAAAAGTTTTCAGAGGCGTTAAAACGAAAATTTCAACAGCATATGGACACTCAAATATGCGTACACATATTACAAAGTAAGGTATTTTGGCTCCCCCATAAAGATGGCGCCCGGTGCTGTCGCACCGTTCGCTCCACCCTAGGACCGGCACTGTTAGGGAACCACTGATCCAGAGCACAAAAGGGAAGCCTTTTTTTACGTTTTCAGAGGGGCGCCATGAGGGGGGGGGGTTTGCCCAGCAAACTTCATTTGGTTAAAACCCTATCCCCGTTTGCATGCGCAGAAATACGATTCACTTCCTATAGCAGAATGCTACTTTCGGTTTCAAATATTTCCGGCTGACTAATAAAATGTCTGTATCTGAAGTTCTATAAGCTAAATAGAAACAAATTCCTCAAATGTATTTCGAAGGCTGAAATATTACATTTTAACACACATATGGGCAACCGGGCTCGATGTGGCCCGCCATAGCTTTTGATCTGGCCCGCAGAACAGTATAAACCAGTCAATATCCCATATAAATCCCAATTATACGGCCCGCCACTACGCTAAAATCCGCAAGTTTGGCCCGCGACTTCGCTAACATCCTAAAGTTTGGCCCACAACTTTTCAAACGTTGCCCATACCTGCTTTAACACTTTAAAGGTCGTCATCCCCTGAAATATCAAACGATGTTAAGGGCCGTCTCTCCCATCAATTTTGATATCTATATCATACCCAAGCCGAATCAGATGTCCTTGCGCAATTTTTTTTTAAATAAAAATTTGAAGCATGTCTCTTAAGCGTGAAATCTATTTCAAGAGATAGACTTTCTCCAACGATATCAAATGCCTATATATACAGTAGAATCTCCCTATAACGAAGTCTCCTTAGAACAAATTTCTCCCTTTAACGAAATTTTTCATGGAAACGTAACTTTAAGGCTTAAATAACTCTATAAACATTCTCCATATAACGAAGAGCTTATCTTCCCATAGCGAATATTTCAGATTTACCTTTGATTTTTTTTTTTTTTTTGTTAGTTTTGAAGAAAATTTTAATTTTTGAACAGACCACTTAGTGCAAGAGTAACAGATGATAAAAATGGAGGCCAGGAAACTGAAACTCACTCCGATAATGAAGACACTTCACCAGCGCCCGATTATGACCAACAGGGGCACCGGGCATTGATAGATTTGGGGGGCCCCCAATCTATGAAATTTGTTATATTTTTCATAAAATTTTGATATAAAAAAGAATATTTCAGAAAAAAACATTTGAAATTGAGGGGCCCTGGGCAAAGTCCCGATTTGCACATAGAATAATAAGGTCCTGCGCTTCACGATCATAACCACATCAAACTTTAATGCTTCAACCTTTCAAAACAATTAAAAAGTGGTTTCCAAATGGAAGAAAATGAGCCTCACTCTATTTTCAGCGGACTTTTAAAATGTTAAAATTTTTTTGAAAATTTAAAATCGCAGAATGCAAAGCAATGTAAAATAACCGAATTTTGAAGTGAAATAAACGTAAGTGCATGACAAATTTTATTCTCTAATTTCGTCGATTGTCTTTACTTTTGAACATTTCGTTTATACAATGAAAACTAAGAAACCGCAAGTTTAACAAATTTATAATAAATACCAATTTATTTTTAATTCAAAGTCATAATTTAATACTTTTAAACATCAAATTAACTAAAAAGTTTGTAATATTTGATGAAATAACAGCAAAAATCTCTAATCTCTGTACAACGAAATCTTTTTATAGCGAATTTTTTAACTGGAACCGAGCGAGTTCGTTATAGGGAGCAGGCGCCTAGCCATGAAAATTTTTCGCGGGGGGATATGCGCCTGGAAAATTTTTCGGGGGGGGGGGGATATGAACTTATATGTGTATAAATAGACGGAATTTCATCACTAATCCAAAAATTTCGGGGGGGGGATATATCCCGCTATCCCCCCCTGGCTACGCCCCTGATAGGGAGATTCAATTGTGTGTGTGTATATATATATATATATATATATATACACACACACAATTGAATCTATATATACATATGAATTAACTCTTTTTCGAGTCCACACAGGGAGAAAATAAACGCTCTTAAAACTGAAGTAAAATTATAGCCTACCTCTCGACATTTGTTTTTTGCAATCCTTGCAGTTAGCGTATTTAGTGTTGGGCACCAATTCAAAATAATTTAGAAGAATAGACCTGTTAAACTGTCATCTAACAGGACAATCGTCTATTCTTCTATTATGGGCGAAGAAAAGCTTCGCCCATAATTTTGACCACACTTGGAGATACGACATCCATTTAGCGATGGTTAGAATTTAAAAAAACAAAACATAGTTCGAAAACACTCGGGCAAACAAATGTGCCAATGAAACGACGCATCTCATCTCATTACCAAAATAAAGGTTCTAGAATGGTGTTGCGCCTGCATGGTTTCTTCTGAAAAGCGAAGTATCGGTTGAAAAGTATCGGTGAAAATGGATGAAAGCAATAGAAACCGATACTTTCCCGATACTTTTAGAATCGAAAGAACCGATACCGATACCTACAAAAATTGGAGGTATCGGCGCCGATACTATCGGTTGCCGATACTATCGGTCGATCCCTAATATTTTTTTTAAAACATAAATCCTAATTTCAAAATTTCCCCCTAAAAGTCTCCTGAACTATTTTCTTCTTTAAAATACCGTGAAGTATAAAAATCCACCTAAATATGGGCGAACCCCCAATCTCGCATCAGTGGAACTATCTGTAAACATCTATGTGACGCCGTAGGCTGCCAAAGAGTGTGATCACATTTGAGGTTGGCAATCGAGTTTATATTGCAAATGGATAACTTGTTAGAATCTAAGTGATTGCCATTATGATTAAGTGGTTTTCTGGGTGTTAATACTTGTGCAAACTTTGTACGTTTTGTGGTACCGTTGTTACGATTTTCTGGAATATTCGTTGAATTAAACTTTCCTTTTTCTAGTAATCCAATCCAGTTTAGGCTCTTTGATGATTAGCCATTTAGAGACTTTTTGTAAGAGTATATGCAATGAATTGTATTTCAACGTACGAAATTGTAGAACTGTAATGATACTCACCAAAGTCATCATAATGTAACATTGCCTTGATTGCTTTTCAGGAATACCAAAATTTTCTAATACGTAAGAAAATTCTTCAACATCGATTGCACCATCACCTTAAAATTGTAAAATTAAATTTAAATGGCTATATATGTATATTTATCTATCTATACCTATCTATATCTGGGTGTCCCAAAAATGACCGACGATTTGAAAAATCAATGTATAAAAAGAAAAATTGGAAGACAATAGAAATGTGCACTTTGCTGCATTTTGCTTAGTCTGGCAAGGAATTTATTTTCACGAATTTTCAAAATAAGTTACAAAGCTCCTCAATAGATGGCGCTGCTGCTATGCACGCATTCCGTCCTTTCATCTCGGTATTATTTCTACGTCCTAGCGTATGCTTCGAAAATGGTTTATTCGCTGGAACAGCGCATTTTTATCGTTTTGGAATTTCATCACCGGGACCACAGTTTTGTTGAAACGAGGCGCAGTTTTCTAAGGAAATTCAATGTCAGAAACGATCCGGGAAACAGTAGATTGCAGACGACATAAATTGATTGTTGAATGAACATGAATCATGTTCAATGAATTGAATGTCATTGAACATGATTGATGACTACGAAAGCATACGCAAATTGGCATGGATTGCCTCTCTATTTGTCAGATTGGCGCCATGCGATTTTTTTTTAAGTAAAACTTCTTTAGGCGCAACTAGAGAGTAACTCAGATATTTTTTCTGACGGAAGTAACTCTCACGTGGTTTTGGAAAAGCGGAAGCTGCCTGCGATCGAACCCAACCAGCAGGCGAAAACTACGGTTTAAGAACACGGTGATAGAAAAACATGAAGAAATGGAACCTGCAATCGAGTCAAACTAGCAGACGAAAACTTCATTTCAAGAGTACGGAAACAGAATAATACTTCTAACAAAACCAGCAGAGGAAAACAAAGGTTTAAGAACACTGCCATAGAAAAACGCAATAATAGACCTTATGTGCATTCGATACCAACCAACAGAAGAAAACACCAGTTTAGGAACACAGTTAAAGAAAAATACCACAACATAGACATTCTCTCGATTCAAATCCTACGGAAAAACGTTTTAAGAAAACAATGAAAGAATAATAGTTCAACACGGACACTTCCTGGATGCTAACCTAAGGTGACCATATTTCTAAAGAGTATTTTGGGAACAAATCAAGCATTGTCCTGGAATCCAAGGAAAACTTGGGGACAATATTTGAAAATATCTTTGGGGACTTATTCGAGGACACAACATATTACCATGCTAATAGCTCTTTATATCAATTGTGTATTCTTATTTCTAATAAATTAATGGAAGTATTTATAAATATTTATTTAAACCAGAAATACGAAAGAAAAACCACGTTGAAATATTGCAATTTATTCATAATTTAATACTTGGCATAGTATTTGTATTTTTCAAAAGACATTGCTTTTTACATTGGCTCGTTTTGTGATTATTTTTCATGAAACCTTTTACACCCTCTAAAAAAAGTATTCGAGTGCAAGAAAAATTTTGTACTTCAATTTCATATTTAAAGCATGGTTGTTACGGATTACCCCATCGTGTTACGATTTGGATCAATGCCAAGAGATGGCACTGAACGTTCTTTTCATTTTTTTGTTTACTTGTATATATGTGGAGAGTGTGGATAGCCGCTTTGGCGGAAGCATGTAAATAAAATGCTCCAACGCGAATATTAAGAGTTTTAATTGAGTTTGTGTGAATTATTGAATTACATCACCCCCTAGCAATTGCTTAAAGAGTAAACATCTTGGTGTCAGGATAAGGGGTTTCGCTTCATTGTGCATAAAAAGGATTGCAAGTGAGGGCGGTGAGGTTTAATTTTGGTTTCCTTTGTTCTGAAGAATTGTTTGATTGCAGAATTATGGTTTTGCTAGTGCGTAGTTTCGTAGAGCTGCTTAGTGTTTTGGTGTAATTTGTGCGAATTTGAGAACAAAAATTGTTAGTGTTTTGTGTTAGATTTAAAGTGAACTCTTCAGTGGTTGTTTTGTGTGTTTATTGTTGAGTTAGTTACTTAGGTTTGCTTTCATATGATAAAATGAATAATATTAAATAATTAAAAAAAGACGAGCTTAAACTCGTCCCAGAAGAGATAGGATTAACTATTCCTAGTGGTGCTAAAGTAATTGATTTGAAAAATTTAATCGAAAATTCAGATATCTATAAACAGGATTCTGAATTTGTGCAAAGTGTAATTGAGAATATTCTAGAGGATAAAAATTTAGAATCTCAGCGAGGAAGATCTGAAGATGAAATTAAACTAGAGCTAGAAAAATTAAAATTATCACAGATACAGGCTGAATTAGATCTAGTAAATGCTAAAAAGGAAAATTCCCAAATTCAAAATTCTGAAACAGATTCTTCGAATTCAAACATTGAGAATTTAATAAAAAGTGTAAAAACATTATCTTTTGGGGTACCAACTAAAGCTGAATCATTTAATCTTTTCTTTCAGTCTATTGAAAAAGCGTTCAGGACGAAAAAAGTTCCTGAAGATTTAAAAGCGGAGATTTTGTTAAATATTTTGGGAGAAAAGGTTACTAATTTAATGGTTTATGTAAAGGAGGAAGACATTAATAATTACGATAAACTTAAGGGTATTATTTTAAGGGAGTTTCAACCAACACCTCAAGAATGTTTAAATTCTTTTCGGTCTGCTCAAAAATTGTCCTCCGAAAATTTCGTACAATTTGCATCTAGATTAAGTGCCAATTTTGAATACTATTGTCAATTGAGAAATGTGAATACATTTAAATCAATTTGTGAGCTTATTGTATCGTATAAAAGATTTACTGAACTTGATCGTGATTTAAAAACTCATATAACAGTGAAACAGGGAGAATCGTGGTTCGAACCGCAGAAATTAGGTCGAGAATGTGATATGTATCTAACTTCGAAGGGAATACAAAAATCGGATTCTTCATTTGCGAAAACATTTCAGGTTACTAAGAAAAGTGAGGGTAATTATGAAAGTAAATATCGAAATTATAACTCGAAAAGTGTTTCTAATGTTTATTTTTCTGGTGTAGAAAGCCATAAATGCATTTTATGCAAATCAGAAGAAAATCATAATTTGAGTTCGTGTCCCGATTTCAAAAAACTATCTGTAAATGATCGAGTTTCGTTTTTAAAGCAAAATAACCTATGTTTTAAGTGCTTTTCTAGGGATTGCAATATTAAGAAATGCAGATCAAAAAATTGTTTCTGTTCAAAACCGCATAATCAAATGATTCATTTTAAGAGAGATAACGAAACCGTTCCCAAAGAGAATGTTATGGCTACTCAGTGCCATTCTTCAGTGTCAAGGCCACAAATGCCAGCTGTTTTATTACTAACGTGCAGTTCTTATGCTAGCGATCTTGATGATAAGAGTAAAATAAATAAACTAGTCCGTATTCTATGTGATAACGGTTCGGAGAGAAGCTGGTGCACAAAATCTCTATCAGATTGTTTAAAATTAAAACCAATCAGAGAGGAAAAATTGTCTGTTTTTTCTTTTGGTTCAGTGACACCTATTGAGAAAATATACCCAGTTGTAGAATTAAAATTAACTAGTAGGTATAATCCTAACCAGTTTTATTAAAGTTGAAATGCTAGTATCTGACACTATTACCGGTGCAGAAATTCCGTTTCCGAATGTAGAGGTACAAAATATAATGAATTCGCGCGGTTTAGTTCTAGCGGATTGTTGTGAAAGCAATGTAAATATTCAAATTCTTTTAGGGTCAGATGTGTTCTGGCAGATTATACAGATAGATTCTTTCAAAAGGATAAATGAAACCATTACGTGCGTGCCAACAATTTTCGGTTATGCGTTACAAGGAAGTCAAGAGAATTATAAATGTAATATTAAAAATTCAGTTTCAGCTAATTTTTGTGTAGCTACATCGGATGTTCAAGTTTTATGGGATCTCGAGACTTTAGGAATTAAGGAAAATGAAGAATTAAATACAGCGGATAAAGCCTTGGTAGAACAATTTGAAAGAAATTTAAAATTTGTAAATGGGAGATATGAAACTGACTTATTGTGGAAATTTAGTAATGATGAATTGGCAAGTAATTTCTCTTTAGCGAAAAAAAGATTCAATGAGTTAGAAAAGGGTTTCTCAAAAAATAATTGGGTCGCTGATGAATACAAAGAAATAATAAATGATCAATTGAAAAATGGGATTATTGAAGAATGTGAAAGAGATCAAAAGGAATATTTTATGCCACACAGAGCAGTTGTTAGAGAAGACAAAGAAACAACAAAAGTTCGGATAGTGTTTAACTGTAGCTCTAAATCTAAAGACAATTTGTCTTTGAATGATTGTCTTGAAACCTGCCCCAATTTAAATCCCAATATTCTTGATGTTATTCTAAATTTTCGCAAAAATAAAGTGGCATTTAATGCTGACATAGAGAAAGCATTTTTAATGATAGGAATTTCAGAAGCAGATAGAAAGTTCTTAAAATTTCTTTGGTATTCAGATAATCCTGATAAAGATTATAAAATGGTGAGAATGAGAAGGTTACCATTTGGCTGTAAAAGTTCGCCTTTTATTTTGAGTGCCACTATAAAATATCATATAAAAAAATTTGAAGAAAGCAACCCTAAGTCATTCGAAATGTTAAATACTGCACTATATGTGGATGATTTGTATTTTGGTGGCAGTTATGTAAGTGAGTCGTTTCAGTTGTCGTCAGATGCTGTTACAATATTAAAGAGCGGTGGATTTAATTTGAGAAAATTAAGATCTAACAGTATAGAGTTAGAGAAACTGTGGATAGAGAATGGACTTAATGTCGGAGAAAGGAAGGGTGTTCAGCAGTTGAAGGTTTTAGGATTGAATTGGTGTCCAGAAAAGGATGAGCTGTCGTTGGAAATTAGAAGTCTATTGGACACCTGGGAAACATTGCGCAACACTAAACGGTGTGTTTTACAAACAGCAGCACGGATTTTCGATCCAATTGGCTTGATTTCACCATTTGTCGTTCGCATTAAGTTGTTGTTACAGGAAATTTGGGAAACTGGCTGTGATTGGGACGAAGAGTTACCAGATGATTTGCGAGAAAAATGGTTTACGTGGTGTAAGGAAACTGGGAAATTGTGTGACGTAACCATTCCGAGATATTGTTTGCTGGATTGTAAAAATGAGAAATTGGAAGCACATGTGTTTTGCGACTCTTCACTAAGTGCTTATGGAGCAGTTGTTTATTTTAGATATTGTGATAACAGTGGAAATTATAGAGTGTCATTTATTATGTCAAAAAGTAGAGTTGCGCCGTTAAAGAAATTGACTTTGCCACGATTAGAGTTGATGGGTCTTGTAGTAGGTGCGAGAGTTGGAAATTATATTAAGAATGTTTTTAAGAATAAAATTGAAAGAGTAGTGTATTGGAGCGATTCTACAATTGCGTTGTATTGGGTTAAAGGATGTGCGAAGAGATGGAAACAGTTTGTTGGTAATAGAGTTGTGGAAATTCATGAAAAGTCGAGTCCGAGTGATTGGTATAACTGTCCATCTGACGATAATCCGGCTGATTTGTTGACAAGAGGAGTTGCGGCTGAGAATTTGGTTCTTAATGAAAAGTGGTGGTTAGGGCCAGTGTGGCTTCAAATGAATAATGAGTGTTGGCCTAAGCAGATAGTAAAAGCATCTGTAGAGTTAGAAAATGCAGATATTATAAGAGAGCAAAGAGGGAACCCTGTCAAAAGTTTTGCAGTTAACATAGAGCTTGTTGAGCAACTTTGGAATAAGTTTTCAGTTTGGAGTAAATTGCAAAGAGTTGTTGCATGGTGCTTAAGATTCATTGGTAATGCTAGGGGGAACAAAATTTCATCTCCATTTTTACTTCATTATCATTAAGCAAGTGCAAAGAACTAATTTTGTGAATGAGATATCTGCTTTAGAAAATGGAAAAGTGTTAAAAAATAGCACTTTAATTTCATTAAATCCCTTCTTGGACAAGTGTGGCTTGCTTAGAGTTGGTGGTCGACTGAGAAATGCCAACTTGCCAGACACTGTGAAATTCCCTCTCATTCTACCAAAAAATCATCCAGTTACAAGATTACTAATTAAATTTTATCATCTAAAATACTTACACGGAGGTGTACAGTTAATGAACAGTGCTATGAAACAATCTTATTGGATTGTAGGAGCAAGATTTGTTATCCGTAATGAAGTGAGGAAATGTGTTACCTGTGCTCGATTTCGTTGTGAATTTTCAAAATTAGTGAATCAAATCGCACAATCGTTCTGGAAATCGTGGTCCAAGGACTATCTGACACAGTTGCAAGTACGCAACAAATGGAAAATTCCAATGCCTAATTTGTGTGTCAACGATGTAGTATTAATCAAAGATGATAATTTGCCACCACTTAAGTGGAAAATAGCGAGAGTTTTAGACACATTTACAGGTACTGATGGGAAGGTAAGATCAGCAAAATTAAAGACTGCTACAGGTGAACTTAAGAGACCAATCCATAAACTGGTCAAACTACCTATGGATGAAAACTGAATTATTTGCTTGTTTTTCATATACTAAACAGGAGTTTGTATTTTTTATTATATTTTGAATTTTTTGATAATGCATGTTGTGTTAAAATTTTAATTTCAATTGTGATTGCATTGTTGTGATGACATAGTCATGGGGCCCCAGTGTGTTACGGATTACCCCATCGTGTTACGATTTGGATCAATGCCAAGAGATGGCACTGAACGTTCTTTTCATTTTTTTGTTTACTTGTATATATGTGGAGAGTGTGGATAGCCGCTTTGGCGGAAGCATGCAAATAAAATGCTGCAACGCGAATATTAAGAGTTTTAATTGAGTTTGTGTGAATTATTGAATTACATCACCCCCTAGCAATTGCTTAAAGAGTAAACAATGGTTGTTCCTGAAAAGTGATTAATCATTAACAAAACTGAAATGGGAAATTTGACTCATAAACGAATACTTTATTGAATATCTGTACACGCTACACATACAATAACAACAAACGTTTTCAGAGATCGAATTTCATTGTTTCTCTGAGTAGAAGGCGCTTTTAGTTGTTTTATTTTTCTTTAATTTTTTCTCAAAGAAATAAACTAAACGGAAACTTTCAGGGGAAAAAAGTACAAATCTTTAAATTTGGGCCGTGGTAGCCCAGTGGTTAAGGCGTTGAACTCGTAACCAGAAGGTTGTGGGTTCAATACCGGCGTACCACTAAAGACCACTGTGTACATGCGGTGTACGTGCACGTTAAATCCGTGGTTCCGAAAGTCCTCTCGGCGGTCGCTAGCAGTTTACGAGGGGTGCCAATATTCAGAAGTCCCCCACCTTCTGATGAGGTTCCAAATTGTGGCGGGAAATTCCGGGAAGGACGTATATGTAGCTCTAAGCGACACATTCAGTGAGGCGAGCTGTCCTCTCCTGGAAAATAAATAAATAAATCTTTAAATTTGGGGACTATTCGCGTCCCCAAGAAGTCAAGGCATTTTTAGGGACAAAGTTAAAAAAAAATCTATATTTGGGAACTGTCCTCGAATTTCGAAGACTTATGGTCTCCTTTATGCTACCCCGACATCCAGACGGAACAACGGTTTAAGAACACGGGTATGTAACACCACAAAGAAACAAACACTGGCTGCAAACGGTTTAAGAACAAAATAAAAGAATAACAAATGGACACTCAGTGGATTCTAACCCAACCTCAAGACGGAGCAAATTACGGTTTAACACGGGGATGGAACACCACAAAGAAACGGACCCTGGCTGCAATCAATCCTAAACAATAAACAGAACCTGCAGTTCAAAAACACGGATGCAGAATAATAATTTGAAACCTATCAACAGACGAAATCAACGCTTAAGAACACTGTGATAGAAAAACACACAAAAAAAAGGTATACTACCTGCATTCGAACCCAACCTCCAGACGGAACAATGGCATAAGAAAACAGTTAAAGAATAATACAACAACATGGACACTTCCTGGATTCTAACCCAATTTCCAGACGGAACAACGGTTTAAGAACACAGGTATGGAACTGAACAAAGAAACAAACCCCGGCTGCAAACGATTTAAGAACACAGTTAAAGGATAATACATGGACACTCCCAGGATTCTAACCCAACCTCCAGACGGAACAACGGTTTAAAATTACGGGGATGAACACCACAAAGAAAATGAATCCAACATCAAAGAAGTTTTACTTCAATCGCGCGTAAAGATTACACGCACACACTTTTTTTTGAGGGGGGAGAGATGGTGTTGAAAGTCCAGGTGTATCATCCTATAATACAAACTGTAAATGAACTGGAGCAATCAATCTCTGCTGTTTGTTAGAATATATGCTTTGACCGGGCGTTTGCAAATTGATCCGCAGATTGTGCTAAGCTGTTGATGCAAACGGTGGCTATTTTGAAAACATTGTTTTATAGTTTTTCCTAGTCCGCAGCCGCACCTGTTGATGATATTTGTAAATGATTTTGTATATAGTAATAATAAACTCACTGGTTACCAACTCAGAATGCAGCAGACTGTGCATTTCTATCGTTTTCCAATTTTCTTTAATTGATTTTCCAAATCGTCGGTCATTTTGGGGACACCCAGTAAATATATATGTATGTGAATTTGAAATGAAATTAATACCATCAGAAAAATGTGCACAACAAAATTATTCAAAAAACTAGTTGGGATTAGATTTTTGAAATTATTTTATGAAAAATGCAATTGAACACAAATGTATAAGTATTTTACGAAATACACTCATGTCCATAAATTAAGGATAATTCAGAATCGCACAGAAATTTATCTCTAAAATAAAAATTTCACCTGTGGAATGATCACACACATCTTGAAGAAGAATATGCAAATTACACGAAACCACCAGATGGCGTGGATGGTACGTCACAATGACGAGAGTGTAAGAGAGGGGTATATAAGGAATGGTGGCAAAGAAGTAAAATTGTTCACAAGCGCTGTGAAAGCCTTTCAGTGCAAAAACCGCATAGTTATGGCACAAAGGAGGCACTTGGATGATGTTTTACGTGGCAGAATTATCGGACGACTGGAATGTGGACGTACCCAGCTGGAAGTATCCGAGGAACTTGGAATCGCCCAGAGTGTCATCTCCAGGCTTTGGCATCGATTCCAAGATGATGGTAATGTGAGTAGACGTTACAGCACAGGTCGCCCCCGAGTTACAACGCCGAATGAGGACCGCTATTTGGCAGTTACTGCCAAAAGAAACAGACGGAGTAAAGCATCAGACCTGTCTCGTCAGCTCTCTTCAGCTACCGGTACGACAGTTTCAAGGCAGACCGTGTACAGACGCTTAGGGCACATTGGTCTATATGCTCGTAAGCCTGTCAGATGTGTTCCACTTACCGCTCACTGAGCTTGCGATTAACCTGGAGTAGAGAGCATGCATTGTGGACACCGCAACAGTGGTCTTGTGTGATGTTTTCCGACGAGTCCAGGTTTAGTTTGGAGTCTGATTCTCGCCGGACATTCATCTGGAGAGCGCCAGGTACCCGTTACCACCAAGAGAACACCATTGAAAGACACCGTTACGGTGGTGCAGGATGGCTCGGTTGGGGAGGAATTATTCTTGGTTCCAGAACTGACCTGCATGTTCAGAGTATAACGATGACAGGCCACATCTATCGGGATGTCATTCTGGAACAACATGCACGTTTGTTTCGGGGCGCCATGGGGGCTGAATTTGTGTTTATGGATGACAACGCCCGTCTTCACCGTGGAAACATTGTAGACGAATGCCTTCAATCGGAGGATATCACCCGTATGCATTGGCCAGCATACTCACCGGACTTGAATCCAATAGAGCATGTGTGGGATATGCTTGGCCGACGAATTGCACTCCGTCAACCCCCTCCCACCTGTCTACCGGAACTTCGGAGTGCATTGCTTGATGAGTGGTGTAGTATTCCCTATGATCAGATTGATCATTTGATACTCAGCATGCCTAGGCGTTGTCAGGCCTGTATTGCATCGTCCGGGAGACATACTCCGTATTAACCATCCTACTAACCATGTTATACTGTTTTTTGTAAATAGGTTCTTTTTTGAAATTTGGTCAAGGGAGTAAAACTTGCAATTTTTATTAATTATGTTAAACATATAGCATCTTTTTTGCTCTTTACTTTTTGTTTAATAAATAGACTTTACAAATAAGTCAAATTTGTTTTGCTTCTTTCTCTTTCTTTGCCTGAACTTCATTATCCTTAATTTATGGACATGAGTGTACATAATGTAAATATAAATTGTAAAGTATTTTGTTATAAGAGTATATTTTGAAACGCTATTGCAATTTGAAATAATTCAATAGACTATCTTTAACGAAAGAACTTTTTTAACGTATGCAAATTTTAAATATTAATAGAAGGATAAAAATCACCTGTCCTGTCATATATGTTAAACCTGCACCATAAATAAGTGGTCAGCCATTCTGGCAGTGCTGTACTTCCAGCTCTAAGAGTTTCATCCAACTGCTCCCACATTTTTACCTAAATGAAAAATAAAGTAAAATGCTTTCTTAGTAATCAGATGCACGAAACGTTGCTCGTAGAATAATTTCACATATGCATTGGACACTACTAGCCCGAATTACTGGTCATCGCATTATGAAGGCACCTAATAAGTGAACCAATGTTACCTCCTATGAAGGGAGGGGACGAAGTGACACCCAAGGTCATGCCGGGAATGAAATCCGGACCAGCGATGTGGTAAAGTCGTTCTCTAGCATGCAAGTCACGGGCGGCATGTAAATCCAACCATAAAGTGGAGAAATGTTTAAACATGAAATCGAAAACATTGTACAATACACTGGTGAAATATTGAACCTTTAAATAGCAAATATGTTAAAAATTCCAGTCACTGTCCAGAAATGGGAATTTAGCCTGATTTTGCAAACTGCTAAATGTGCGAGTGAGTAACAGGGGAAATAGAATCAACATCTTCTACACGAACACTCCATAACTTATCCACTAGGCAGAAACTTTGCTGTCTAGATCAGGGAGTAGAAATATATTAGAGAGACATAGCTATTCAAAACTCGCTGGAAATATGAGGCAAGGATGAACGTGTGACTTGTGACACGGAAATGCGCAGAGAGGCTAGACGTGCACCTTATCTCCTCCCTACTTCGCGAGTGGTAAGTGTAACTGCAAGAGAAATTTACTGTCAAAATACGCATTGCAAATCCTGTTGTCGAAAAAAAGTTATTGCAAAGGTTTAGTGGATGCGGATACATCAAAAAATTCTTCATATAAAAGAAGTATTTTTTTTTTTTTTAATATGAAACAAAAACCCTCTCCTGGGATACGTTATTCAAGAGTATATCATGAATCATGTAATTTGTTCATATGCAGAGCACCTATGTAACATTTTTTCTCTTTGAAATATCACGATAAAACTAAAATTGTCGTGCTGGCCACAAATACTCAACAGGAAACTAAGGCGAGTTGGATGCGCAAGAAGTATGCGTGCGCAAACCTGCCACAAGTCCGTTGCTGGGACAACAGCCTCAAGTTAGGGGTCAAAACGCGCTCTATCTCTATTTACTCTATGGTCTAGATGCTCAAGGAAGTAATTTTTCAATCGAAGTCATAGCTTTAAAGATGTCTCAGGGCAACAAATAATAAAAACGTCAACACCAAACCAAAGAAGGGGAGTAAACAAAAAGCCGTTGCTTTTGCAAACGGACGTAATGCAATCTATTTTTAGCACAACGGCGCCACCATGTCTCATTTAGAGAAATAAACAAAAAAGAATGATGCATACGGGAAAAGCGAATATACAGATTTAAAATCCGAAGTGACCGAAAAATGAAAACAGAAAAGATTTAGAATTCCTTATTTTGGATAGATTTACATTAAAGAAAGCTAAATTAAACGATGATTAAAATTAAATATGTGATCTCCATCACACCCTGTATAATGATGCCATTCTTTGATTTCAGTTTCAATTAACTGTCGCTTGGTGGTAAGCAGTTTCGCAATCGCCTACTTCGTGAGTTCCCAGATGTTCCATATGGGGGTAAGCTCCTCAGCCACTCACATACATTAATGAGCATACGAAGACGCATTATTGGCACGTATCAAATGCAACACTAATGATACAAGCATCAAATTAGACGCCCCCTCCACACACTCTGCCTCCTACTCAACTATTTGCTACGTTTCCTAGCCTGGTCATTTTCGGGACTTTTAGACCAGAATGGGAACAGCCTCTCGACTGGCCGCCTGTTTAGAACAGTTCGTTCCAGCATTTTTATACCGTTATGTCCATTTGTGCCCGTCAGGAACTTGCTCCCATTTATTGAATGTTCTACGTTAGTGTTTCCTGCCTGTGAATAATTGAAGAAAATTTTACATACACCCCATAATTAGCATCATGGCTGAGGTTTTGGGTTCCTTCAATTAATGCAGTTCGTTGAACCATAGGTCTGCTGTTCGGAGCGAAAAATAGTTCTTTCAAAAAAACTGGTTAAACGCTGATAATTTCCTCTCGGCCCCTCTCCGTTACTACAGCAACCAACAGAAAAAAGCGAGTAAAAAATCTTTATGAGAACAAACTGATATGCTCGAAATATTCCTTTAAATTAGATGAAACAAGAATTTGAGTAGAGTACCATGGCCACTACTATAGCTGTAAAATAATGTGTTATGTTGGTGAAAAGCTGGGCCATGAATGTAATTTCACCATTTGCAACAGTTTTGAAAAACAAAATCAATTGTTGCTGCGTTTACTTTTATGGCTCCGTAAAAATGCCTGAACGTTAAATTAAATTATTTCAGAGTTCAAACAATTAAAATAGTGAAGTAGATATATTTATTGTCCGAAAGAAACATATTTAAGATACCCACTTGGGCCCAATATCATGACTATTACATTAAAACATACTATGGGGTCGGCCAGAAAATTCGCTCATTTACTTGTCGTTTGATAGAAATTAAAATGAGCGTACAGTTACAAGCTTTTTTTTACTAAATTAAATTTATCAAAACACTTTTATATTAAATTGTTAGTTTAATGATAACAACAATAGTTGACGGATTACTCTATCCCGCCAACGAAGAAAAACTAACTTCCTGAACAAGTTATTCGATTTGCCGGTATATTTTTCTTTTTGAAAATGGGTTGCAACTGGAATGATGGATGCATGTTGACATCTCTGTCTTTGGGTGAACGGAGGGGTAGGGGTTGTTGGTGGTATTTCTTGGTCGAAATATGAACTATGTGCGCCCTTTAAGATATTTCTTATCTTGGTTGAAAAGTCTACCGCCCGTTTTACAGGGGTTAAATTACTAACGCTTACAGGTAGGATTGTAAAAAAAAAAAAAAAAACAATATTTTAACTTTCTGAAAGGGGAATTTCTTTTCAAGTTCTTATATCGGCATATATATGCATTGAGAAATAGGATTCAAATGAACGTTTCATCATGGATAGGGTTTAGAAAATGTAAAATATTTACAAATAATTCATGCAACTGAATTCTTTGTAAACTCATTTGTTCTACTTTTTTCCCTTTCATGACTATGATGAGAGATCTAATTGATCTAATTCATGACAAAGTTAGGATGAGAACTAAACCATACCTTGAAAAATTACAAATGCACACAGAAAACGCATACGATATATTAAAAGCTATAAAAATCCATTTAAACTTTTGAAATTCCTAAGAAAAAGTAATTTACGTAAGCAACGTTTAAGTGAAAGCTTTCTAAAGAAAGAGAGTTTACTTAATAACAATAAAAAATAATCACCGGTAAAAGACGTTGATCCGAATACCGTCGACGGGAGGTGGGAAAAGAGAAAGCGTTATAAAATGATTAACCTTTCTACGAATCTATCTTTAGACAGCAACATAAGCATAAAATTACGCGTTTCCTTTCCTTGAAAAATAAATAAATAAATTTCATTAATTGTTCATACCCATTCTTCAGCAGTCACTGCCTCGTCTTCATCAGCATCCGCCTCTGTCTGTAAGGATTTCCATATTGAGCGAAAAAGATCTTCTGTAATTTCATACTTCTCGGAATCTTTCGCCCAGCCATTCAGCTTACAAACATACTGCAAAGAATATGCACAAAAAAGTGCTTTAAACCCCTTATGATATACACGGAATATTATGACTATTATAAAAATAAGCCATTAAATTGCGATCAGTACTCTCAAAATGTGTTCGTCCAGATACAAAACCACTACGTGTCTGATGACGGAGCACATAGAGCTCCCATACACTGTCTATACGTTCACATTTAGAATGTCTAGAAAAAAAATGGGGAAAGATAATAAAGGCGTATTTGCAGGCTGCTCGTACAGCCGTTGTAAATGCTATACTTATCGAAAGTTGTGTATGAATGGTGAAAGAACAAGTCGATGGGCAGCAGTTGTAGGCGCATTGATTCTAGATAGAGAAGATCAAAAATTAAGCACAGTCCGCCAAGACCAAAGGCTACATTGTCCGAAATCACCAGCAGCTACAACTGCGGCGACCAGGACACTATGTCCAACACACACTCTCATGTAGACTTCTACGTTTGAGCTGACGCAGCCATCGTCACAATCGTGTTTCTACGCCGACGGCAAGTCAACAGCAATGGACCAAGAAACATCGACATTGTACCATAGAAGAATGGGAAAAAGCAACCTGGTCCAACGAATTACGTTTTCGGATGAATGACACTGATAGGCGAAAGCCAATATTGAGATTTCCAACAGAACCCTGGTACCCAGAGTCACATTTGGCCAGATACATGTTGGCGGTGGCGGTATTATGGTTTGGGCATTTTTTTTATCATGTTGCACATTAGAGACCTCATTCTCATACACCGGTCCCTAAATGTAAACTCTACGTGGATATCATTGCACACCAGATGCGCAATTTCATGACAGCTATGTTCATGGCGGATAATGGCAGGAATTGAGCCAGGAAAAGTTTTCTGGGGAAAGATTACGAAATAAATCACGAATAAATAAATGGAATATCTGCACGAAATAAAGCTTTGATAGCTAATCTGAAAATTTCGCGGATGTGGGAGGGGGGGGGGAATCCCGAAATCACTTGCACAGTGTACGCCCTGTATGATGGCGTTTTCCAATAGGTTACTACAACCGGTCATTAGAACCGAATCGTTATAAAACGGTCCGAGGAGCATTCTGGTGAATTTCAAATTATCTTTGCCCTCCAAATTCACTTTATATGAATTCGAATCGAACATCTATGATTCCTGCTGGAAAATCAAATTCGTACTGCCAGGCTACCACTTCTCAATGTATGGTAATTGCACGACCTGTTGGTGCGTGCCTAGTACCAAATTCCTCAGACTACCTATCAGATCTTTGTCGAGTCAATGTTTCGCGCAGAGTTTGTAGTTTTGAGGGCAAAAGTTGGTCCTACTTCATATTAAACAGGTGGTCACTGCTCACTAAAATGATTGTGTACTTACAGTGTACAGATGTGTGTACTGGGAAAGCACACTGTATGTGCACTCTCAGCTGCTGCACACAATTGTGCACTCAGTTTGTGCATTCAGGATGCACAATTGATTGTGCACTTAATCTACATAATGACTGAGTGGCAAGGCTACACATAACCGTGCACTCAGTTGTGTATTCGGGATGCACAACTGAATGTGCACTTAACCTACACAATGATTATAGGGTAAGGCTACTCTCAATTGTGCATCCAGAATACACAAGTGAATATGCATTTAACCTACACAATGAATGCGTGGTAAAGCTACACATAATTTCTGCGTTTTCAAATAGGAATTATACATTAATTTTGGTATCACTACAGGAATAGATTCAAGGATTCATTTTTGGAAATGTAATCTGCCTTGAATCGAATACTTATAACATAGCATGCTCCAAAAGAAAAACACTAACAGGTCTTAACTGGAAATAGAACTCCATTTAACACCAGAGAGAGTTTTTCTTTTGAAACATGCAGTCTAGGAAGAAATTATTAAGCATTTGCCTCATCGCAACTTACACTGCTAAATGAGATCAAACTGAATCTATTATTCTGATAATGCCACAATTAAGTTAATACCAAACTTAAATAAATTTCGTTCTTTCATAAGCAGGGATTGCACAATCTTTTCAAATTTGTGTGTCCCAAGAACTCATATTTTCAGTCCTTTGATAAGTTTTCTGGGTTCTTTCTGAAAACCCTTTGAAACAACAGCTTTAGCTTTCTGTCTCGGTACGCGATTTCCACTCTTTTATACACAATATCATTCCTCTCTAACAGAAACACTAAAAAAAGAAGAAAAAAAGTTGTATGTGCATGCAACTTTAAACCAATATTTAGCTCTAATTTGATAGCTAAAATACAAAACCCGGTAAAACACGTTTTGAATTGCCTCGTTGCTTTGTAAGGAAGTAAAAAAATTTGGCGCTGCACATGTTGCAGCTCTGCAGCATAGCTACCAATAGAAATTATATGAATTTCATTTTTAACGAATGGCCCCAAGAAGTACTTAACTAAATTAAATTTATGTATAATGAAGAAACTTATTTTTAATTTAAGCTGCATCCATCAATTCATAATTATTTTTTTAAAACCAGAAATTCAGTGTATCTCTGATGTCAAGACTTTAGTCATAACGTCAATGTTCGTCAAACTATTGTGCAATGATCGTGCAAATATTATGTGCGCTCACGGATCGCACATTGATTGTGCGGTTAGAGGGTGCACAATTTTTTTAGAGTGTAGTTTAAAAAATGTTACACTTTTACAATTTCTATACGACCCCCGTAGGACACAATTTCCAATTAGTAAAATGTGCCCCATACACTCATGAGGTGAAATAAAAAATTTGGTAACTATACCTTAAAATGTCTCAGATATATGAAGATAAATATAACGCTGAATTAAACCACTTTTTAATGGTTCTCAAAGGGGGAAAAATCACGTCCAATAATCGCATTTCAGGGTCGTACGGAAATTACGAAAGAAAATCTTTTTTCTACTCTGGCAATAAACGTTTATATTCAAAATCATGTATAGTCCATGATCATATTTCTTTAAAGATATCTTTGCGACGTTGTATGATGAAAGACTTAATTTCTATATATCACCTCGTAAGTGTATGAGGCACATTTTACTAACTAGGAATGTTCCTGTATAGGGTCGTATACAAATTAAAAAAGTATAACTTTTTGAAAATTAACGAGAGTCTTTTTTTTAACTGATTTTAATATACGACCTTATTTTGAACATTTTTTTTCAATTTATATTGTCTACTTACCTCTAATAGATTAAGAATTAAAGCCCGTTACCATCTTTTTGGGACACCTTGTATTAAAATATTCGTGCCTTCAAAACTTATGGCGAGCTTGTACACATATTTTTAAAATGGCCACACTTTAAAAAAATCATGAAATAACAGTAGTTGCATGCACTTTTTAAATGGTGTTGCAGCTGTATTTGCAAATTCTATTTTCTATCGAATTTCAACAGAAATATTGCAAGGGAGTTTTTATACCTAAGGAAGAAGAGATTGTAAACTTTCTTACCTCTTGCACCATGAAAAAGTCTGATTCTGTTATTACACCATCCTTGTTCAAATCTAGAAAAGGAAATAAAATGCAGTGTAACATGTTCTAGCGTCTCTCCAAAAATCAAAATTCAATTAAAAAAGGAGGAGAGGGATTTAAGAAACGTTTAGAAAGTTTTGTAGTAATCCTTCCGCTTTTACGTTTGAATTCAGCATATAAACAAAATGGACAATGTAAAACAGACTACCTAATGTGAAAAAGAAATTTTAATCTTTAATACATTGCTATTAAAATAGTTTACTTTTTCATTTATGATTTCTTTTTAATAATTTTTTAAATGTCGCAAATATTAATAATCTTTCTTAATATAAAATTTTGTTACCTTAATTATAAATTTAAAATATTGCCTCAAAGCTTATAAGAAAGCAAATGCATAAATTTTGTTTAACCTCGAATCCCATGATAGGTGCTTCCAATAAATGAACAAATTTTACTATGGCATTCTGACTACTATTTTTCGCTTTTCTGTTTTAATACATTTTAATTAAAGCTGTATTTTAGGAGCACATTATTTCAAGCAAGTGTTCATTCACATAGTTAAATTAATTTTTCTTACAAATGTATGGAAGTGTAAGTCTTATGCCATTCTCAAAATGAAGTTTTACAAGAACATAAATATATTTTAAGGCTAGACTATATAACACTAACTAGTAGGCATCGATGCATCATATGTGGAACTTACATTAGAAAAACAATATTCAACTAAACAGATTGAAACTATTATCAATCACATCCAGATTATACTAGGCAGTAAGTCTCAAAGCCATATTCGACATGAGAAAATTTTTTTAATGTTCCTAATGGTATAATAAATCATTCTATTTTATTTTCTGCAACTTACTGCGGACTTTTTCTATGTATAAATATGACTGATGATAATAATATTTATTACAGTTCAACACTAAGATTTTTCTTATTAAAACTTTCAATCATCCAATGTCATGCTCTGCATTCTGTCGTAATACATCTGATTTTTTAAGGTTTATTTTAGTCAGATTAAATTAAATAAAACATTTATAAATATGTTATGAATGTAAATATCATTTTTTTCTGTCTGGTGACTGTATGTCTAACATTTGCACATAACATTTAAAGTGCAGATTTATTACGATCGTCGAATTTATTACGTACAAAAATCTTACATATGAAAAATCATCAAAGATATTTCAAGGTATTTTTAAAAAATAAATCTATGTTAGAACAGCAAAATATAAATTAAAGAAATGTATTTTTTCAATTATTACTCTGTAAATATATTAGATTAAGAGATGTAGTCTTCAGATAAATTTATAATGGATATGTTCTAATATAAAACTCTAAATTTATTGAACATTTTCTTTCTACTTTATTCAGTAACGAATAATAAAAATACATCATAGCTTTTAGGTAAGCAAAAATACCAGATCAATTCAAAGATTTTCCGATTAGAATATTTTTTTAATCGTTTGCGAATTTTTAAATATAACAACGCTATAACTAGGTTTTAAGCGTTTTTTCTGACACTTTGGTTAGAAAATTAAGGGAAGTGTTTTTCTATATTATTGGGGGTGCAATATATAGGAACTACAGTGAAAGCCTACTGCTTATCCTTTTACAGGCCGAAATCAGCTGTTTGGTGTTTGCGTGTTATGGCAATTCTTCACGAAAGGCACTGTCTAGGGAGCATTCCTCACACAGAAGACTTTTTAAGGTGTTCAAACACATAGGGTAAGATGGAGGAAAATGGTGGAAAACTCATACATTTTCTTCAAAGCTCTTAAAAATCAAGCTGTTAAATCTATGTTAATTAAACTTATGACAATTGAAAATATACCATTATTTTGTTAATCTTATCAAAATGCATTTTTATGGTATCATTTTTAATTAAGCAAGTACTGATACCACCATTTTCTCCCACAGTGGCGGAAAATGGGGGTAGAACAAATATAATTGTAAATTTTTATTAAAAATTATGTTAATGCTATGAATGAAGTAAAAAGCACCCAATCCAATGCATGTATTTAAAAATACTGAAAGGAATAATGCACAACAGAAAACGATTATTTCCTAAAATATTAATCTTTAAGAAATGATGTTCACGATTATCTACTGCAGGTTCATTCAGTATGAGGCAAATGTTAATCGGTTTCAATTAATTTCTGACAATAAACTAAATTAATTGGTTATAACTATTGTTTCAGGAATATTTACTAAAGGAGAAATAGATCGCCAGTATCATATAGAACTTTGATAGGTCTAAAAGTACCACCATTGTACCCACATCAAAAAAAGAAATAAAAATAGAAATTATAATTGTATCCTTATCTTTTTTATATAACCCAATTCTCTTGAACTTTCCCTACTTATATGCATAAAAATATAAATGCTTTATCTATTTATATGGAATATAGGAAAAAGTTTTTCAGTATCATTTGTTAACAAGCAGTATGTTTAGAGCAAAAACAATGCAAGCAGTAAAACAAGTTTGTGCTTTGCACACATTAATGTTAATAAATAAACACTTCGTGTAAAAAACACACATAAATAAAACACACACGCACACATTTTTAGGTGTGTTTTTTACACAAAATTTTTATTTATTTTATCTTTTAACATCAACATTATGAGTGCGTTTTTCTATACATTAATATTGTTAAAGATCCGAAAACTTCATTAGAAATAATTGTTATGTTCTTAAAATATATCTCCATAGACAGAAATAATAAAACATATAAATTTTTATAGTGAAAAAAGGTATTCTTCAATTTATCCCCTTTTTCCCACATATCACCATTTTCCCTCACCTGACCCAATTCACGTTACATTTGTACTGAAGTTAAAAATGTTTTTTTTTTTTTTGGCCTATTGATGAAATGTAACGTTTAAATAAGTTTTCAATATGACGTTCCCAACTGACAAGATTAACCTGTAAAAGGTTAACAGACAAGGAAAATCAGTACATTGAAAATTTGCATGGATTCAACGAAAATAATGCTAACGAAGAAAATTTTACTCTTCTGAATTTCATTAATTCTGTTTTTATTATAAAAATGTCTAAAAAAAATTGGCATAAATGAACAAGTTTGAATCACAAGCATTTTATACTTTATTATATTCACATGTTTTCTGTTTGAACAGGGTGAAAATATCCCCTTGGTAGCCTTTAACTCATACGTGTCTTCCCCCTATGAAATATCTTTTTTCCCCATAAAATATCTGAAGAAAACAGTTTTTAGTCTCTGCTGATTAGTTTTCGATACAAATAGTTTTCAACAAAAGTACATACCTTATTATTATAAATATTTTTTGTTACTACTCACGTCTTATATGGCATGAAAGTACATATATAATGATTGAATTACTGTATTGTTTATCCTCGTAAGATATATTTTTTATTTTGTGCATTTAAGGGAAACCTTATTTATATGTTATAAAATATGTGTTGTGCGTCTTTATTAAATAAAGAGTTTTTATTGTGTCATTCTAAAAATTGCAAGTTATTTAGACCGAAATGAGTTTTCATAAAACTGTAATTATCATTTAATCATCATCTATGATTATTGTCGAAATTTTATTTCACTCATAAATAAAGTTACAAAATTCGGAAAGCTTCAAGAAATCAATGTGAGAATAATGACTTTCAATTTATTTTTTACATCGACTAAAAGTAGGCACCACAGTCTTCCTACTGTTTCAAAAATTCCTATATTCTTCAAAGTATTACTTAAATAGCCTAATATTTTAAAGGTTTCATAGGCAAAACCTTAGCATCTAAAGGAACATTAAACAACTTTTGAAGCATCAGAGCATTTTAGTCAATTATTTATAGAAGTAGGTATTTTAAAAAGCAGAAACAACTGCGTTGCCTAAGAAGTAATTTCATTTAAAATGTGACACTTAACAATCTAAAATACTAAGACAAATGTTAAACGTTTCAATTATCCTGTTATCAGGATTTAATAAAAATCTGTCCTTGTTAAATAAGTGTTATATACAAAGAAATCAAAAGTAAAACTCTACCGTAGAAGGTGTTGAATTCATGAAGCAACTTGTTCTTTCTAAATTCAGATAAGGGCGCATTATTTTTCTTAATTTTACTAATATCTTGGCCCATTGTAAGCTTTCATAGGTCTGGAAATAAAATAATAATTAAATTTCAGAGTAATTATAAATTTATATTATCAGTAAAACAATTTATACACTATAGAAATTAGAAATACTGATTAGAAATAGTTAGACAGATAAACTACATGTATTACTTTATTTTTTGTTTTAGTGAATTTACAATGTTTTTTTTTAATTTAATGTTTTTTTCAAAATACGTGTATCTTTTGTACTTTTGTAAATATAGCCTATCAAATTTTGGATATTCACTTGCAATCATCCAGTTCTTGATTGTTAATATTTGTTGAAAATCAAATAGTTTAGAATAGATAAACATTTCAGCTTTCTGTATGTATTAAATTTCAAACCTTTAATTCATAGTGCAAATAAATAAGTTTATCGCGCATATTAAGCTGAATAAAGCCTAGTCTCCATCATGATACTATTTCTGAATAGTATCATGATGGTAAAAAAATGCTTTTATTTGTGTATTTTTCTCATAGATAGCAGCACTAACGACAACATTTGCTTTCGGTGCGTTTTAGAATTTTGAGGAAGCAATGAAAGCATACATCAAATAGAGCTAGACTACACACAACTGAAAAGAAAAGAAAATGTCATATTGAAAATTTTATTTTTTTTCTTTAGTCATACAATTTTAAATATGTGATTAAAAAGTTAAGGCCGCTTACTCAACATGGAAAATCTGACGTTTTGAAAAAAAGAGGCATTAAAAAGCGGTGAATATTAATAAATCTTTATTGTTCTGTCTGTATTGCAGAATTTATAGATCCCTTGTAGGAAAAAAAATTCATTGATTTATATTATAAGAACTGTGGTTAAAAATAAACATTTAGTTTAAAGAGTGTGGTACTGACCATAGGCGTAGAGTTATATGGGCCCGTGGGGCTCGAGCCCCCCCAATAGTGAATAGGGGCTGAGCCCACCCAATAATTTATCACTAAATACAGACAACTAATTTATACTAACATAAAAAAAAATATTCACGCCATTTACAAACGTTTAAAAAAACCTTTACTTTAAAAAATTTTCTTCTTTTGATTTCAATCATGATTTAGTATTCATTGTGACGCCACGTAACACACAATGTTACTATAAGCTGCCCTCGCCAGGCTCTGGTTAATTAGAATTAGATTATGCAATGTAAAGTATGAAATGAAGAAAAGTTCAGATGTGTCTAAAATGCACTATCTCATCGATTTTTTTTTTCCTCCTTTGCACTTTTTACTTTGCTTCTAATTTTAACTTATAACATGGTAGGAAGATACTAACCTGGATACTTACCTTACATAGGTGTAGAATTCTATGGACCCATAGAGAGCTCGAGCACCTCCAATAATTTACACTTATATATAGTAAGTCATGGCTGCCAACTACTACGGAATATAATAACCACTTTTTGTAAACAGTATATTTTTTAATTATTTTTTTCAAAATAGTAACCAGCTTGCACGCGCAGCACAAAAATTTTGCTATATTTTAAGCCGAAAAATCATGTAAAAAAAGTGTTCAACTATATACTATAGTAGTTGGCAGCTATGAGTAAGTTATATGTACGTGAATCAGTAGCGTAGCCTGAAATTTTTCATGGGGGGGGTTACGACTTCTGCAACTCATATATATGTATACGGGTGTATGATAAGGGAGTAAAGAATATACATTTTGTATGGCAAAAATTCTTCATGGGGGGTGGTTATGACCCCCTTAACCTCCCTTTGGCTACATCACTCACGTGAATATATGTGGTTGCGGGGCCCGCCCCCCCCCAATAATTTTGAAAACTTTACGCTTGTGGTACTTACTTTAACCTGTTCGATTCCATTGCTGCAAAAATACAACGGACGGATCTAATTCCCCCCATTTATGTTCGTCATAGTTTGCACGTGTTTTGTGCTATACCCTAAGCTATAGCAGGACCATTTAAAGACCCAAGCTGGGAAGTAAGTAGTGCCGGCTCCTCCATTTAAGGCGCCAGATGTAAATAGTTAAAATATAATAGATTAAGTAAATAAGTAATAGTTAGATGTAATAGTTTTGATGTAAATAGTATGATGGTACTTAGTAAAATAAATATTTCGGAGCTAAAGCAATTACATTTTTCAACATTATCTTTGGAAAGAAAAACTGAAATAAAATTACTCAAGTCAACACTTTTGCTAAAACTTATGGAGATGACGAAATGTAAGACCAAAGATTTTCTTTCAGCTGTATGCATTCTTTTCATTTAACTGCTGGAAACGCAACTATATTTTAACCTGTAAGTTGCGTCGTATCTGTATACTTAATTTTTGCAACCTATTTTGTGAACCCACAAGCCGCCACTGTAATACAAGGAGAGAAATACAGAAATACTCTTGCTAAAAACATAATTGATGTTTAGTGTGATTCAATTTGTTAACATTTTTGTAATGCACATAAAAATTATTTTTACCCATTTCTTAAAACTTAAAATAATAAAACCTGTTTCTTTACCGTCCTGACACAACTAAATAAATAATAATGATCTCACATGTTGCTACATCATTTTAACATTAATGAAAGTAACAGATTATTAATAACGAAAAATTTGCTTAGCACCATCATGATTAAATAGCACTGCACAATAGCACAGGAGCCACCATAACACACGTCATCATAAAATATTATGAACAGGGCATAATAAAAGATAACAAGACGTCAAATAAAAGCCTTACCTTAGAGATAAGTCCGAAGACTACATTCCTCGGTTTCGAATGCTGGGCTCCTGATCTTTGTATTTGTCAAACCACATCCGAAAAAGTAAACAAAAAGAGCCATTCCCTCGCCTGGAAAAGCATTAATTCATTTAAAAACAAAAACACAATAGCTCCACACCGCCCTGCCACTGGGAACATTAAAAGTCCATTAAACTTTACAATGGAGCCATAAATAAGCATAAACGGCCGGGTAAAATATTGAAAATTGCTCTCGACAATTCTCAAACTGGATTCTTGCTGCTTGCGTAAAATCGACTACAGTTTGAGGGATTCGTTTGATTTCGCACGAAGACACGTGGTGATATGACTCGCGAATGGGAAGAGATGCAGGTGTGGTTGCGGAATCTAATAAAAAAACTAAAACAACGTCACGTGGTTCCGACCAGCATTTTATCCTTAGCATCCAATAGTAGGAGTAAGATGTGCTGCTTACGTGTAATCACCTGCTTAATTTACAGCAGTCATTAAATCAAGCCGGCCGATTATTGCACGATTGGGATCACAGCTGGATGTGGAAATTTGAATATTTTCGCACAACAGTACTTCCGTGCGCGAATATGCTTGTTTTAAAGGTGATGATTCTCACTATAGCAAAAACAAATAAAGAAACATCTAAATGCATATGAGAATTGTTTTTTAAGGCATTTTCTTTTTTACATTTGCATTTAATTTATTTATTTTCAAATAAGGACAACTTGTGAATTTTATATTAAAATACACATTAGTTTAAAGTATAAATTTCCTTCAATTAATAAATAATTTAAATAGATAATAAAATTTCATGAAACATATTACAAGATAAATGAAATTTTCTCCAAAGAAGTAGTGAGGCGATTATGTCAGTGTTAAATGAACAATAGTAAATGTTTAAGCAATCGCATATCAGAGGTTTTAAAGATACCGCGTTTTAAATTAAACGCAGTTTAAGTTAATATAAGTTAAATTTAATTTTGAAAAATTAATTTTAAAAATGCCCTTTTTCTGATTTATGGTGATTTTTTTCAACTGAATTTAGAAGTTGTTGCAAAGAACTTTTGACAACAAATTATGTCGCCTGAATCTTTCTGTAAAATGATATGCGCAGTAGAAAAAACGCCATACAGTCATTTTCACCCATCTGAATGTGATAGGTTAGGCTAGTGGTCCTCAAACTTTAGTTTTAAGCATTCCGTGAATCGATTTTTTTTTTAAACTCTCTTTCAGAAAAATATATTTTAACGTTATACTTGAAGTATTGATGAAGTTACTTTATGAAATTTAAAGAAAAGTATTTATTATTCATTTCGAAAATAACATAATATTAATAAAATTTACTCATTAATAGAATTAACCATTGCTCCAGTTCTCACCTATCCTTGAATTACATTTAATTACTAAAATTGGTGTTTCCTTTTTTCCCTAATGAAATTGCTGACAATATACATAAATATATCAATGTATATTATTGCACTTCATATAAATTTATTTATTTTTTTCTATATTTTGTCGCAACACATACTAAAAAAATTTTTGATTTCCCTTACATAGGCTGTTTCAAATGGCATTACAGTTTTAATAAATATCTGGGTATTATGTCTGAATCTGCAACCAAATATCGAAGAATTTCTGATTTGCCGTAGTACATGCTTCCTAATTTTCATATCGAAATCTCATTTTGATTTGCGAAACAACGGATTAGACTACTGGAACCCTGAGGTTCCACGATCTTGATATCGGCAGTTTGGGATGTGTTAACCAAAAGTCTTGGGAAAATCCAGATTTTTGAGGATGTGTATGAAAAATTCATATGTCACCGTATGTAATGTAGCCACTGTCAAAACTCTACTGAGAAATTTATAATTTTCAAGAATGCTTTCCCTTTCTTACACGTTATAAAATTCATATTTCTCGTTTCTATGATTTTTAGTTTTTAAAAATAGCAAACAAAAAAAGTCTAGTTTTTCTTGAAGCGCTTTGAAATGTAGATGAGTACTCTAAATTTTACAGCAGAAATTAGTTAGGAAATTCTGTGCTATCTATAAAACAAATTAAAACGAAACATACAACATTGAAATATTGCCAAGTAATAGTTTATCAGAATATTGTTTTTAATCCATTTTGCTAGAAAATTTTTGTTTCGATCTTTATAGCTTAAAACTTTTTATAGACTGTAAATGAAAGAAAAAACACTTTAAAACAGTTTTCTTTAATCGCTTCTCTGGTGATTTTTTTACCGTCCAATGAAAATGACTAAAAAATCTTCCCGAAAATTAATTATGGAAAGCTATCGAGGGCTTCTCATTAAAGTTGATTTATGATTGCATATGTTTTTGCAAAAAAATTTCAATTATTAATAAACGTCTTTTCAAGCGACCGAAATTTTGCAGTTCTATTCTTTGCTACGGAAATTAAAATTTCGAAATTCATGAAAAAAGATAAAACTTACTTAAAGAAATACGGTTATAAAAGATAATATTTTATCGAAAACCTATCTTAGGGAAATTATTATAGATGAAAAATGACTTAATGTCTTAAATCAGCCTTAAATTTTATATAAAACCCATGTTCTTTTATTTTAAAGGCATACATTTCTTTTTATAAATGAAGTTAGCTCCATCATGAAAGAAAGTTTGGAAAAATAGCATATCCGATAAATAACGTAGAAGTAATTTTTCAAGAAGAGTTAAATCGATATTTTTAGCATTAGAATTTTCAACGCAGGCTTATGATTTTCTAATTTAGATCTATTATAGAATCCAAGTCATGTTAATGCATCGGCAGTACATTCGATTTTACAGAAAGAAATGAATTTTTTCATAATAATACAATTTAGGGAATGATGTTTAGAAAGGACAGCTTAATATTCTTTTTTTGAACAATTTTTTAAGTTATGTCCCGACATATTTTGAATTATGTTACATTTAGCATATGCCTCCTACATTCACACTCTCAAAAATTCTTTCTTCAATTCACGGAAATTTTACAGTAGTGCTGCCAGAATATCACCGTTTATTTTTTCTCTTGTCAGTTGAAGAAACTTTTTCAGAAACAACGAAATTTTTACCTCTTCAGATTTTCGAGAACTTACGGAAATATAACGTTTCCAAGGAATACTGCAATTATTCGTCGAAAAATGAGGAATAAATTAGCATATAAAGACGCACTCTCAAAAGTTATTTCTTCAATTCACGGAAAGTTTTCTGGAAGTAGGGCTGCCGGAATATATCCGTTATTTGACGAATATCCGTTTCGTTTTTTTCTCCAGTCAATTGAAAAAAAAATTCTTGAGATTGAACGGATATTTTTCCTCTTCTTCTGATTTCACTGAAATGTTACTTTTCCATACAGGATAAATCACGGAAATATTACGTTTCCATAGAAAACGGATATTATTGATTGAAAAATGAGGGATAAAGTGGTGTATAAAGGTGAATTTTTCTGAGAGTGTAGAGCAGATAATTCAACGAACATCGTACATAATAAATGTTTATTTTCACATGATATAAGAAGAATAAATTCATACACCGTAAAAAAAGCATGGAAGTAAGGAAAATTTGTTGGCAAATGGCCAGGACTATTTCCGTATATAACGGACGCTCGTTAATTCAAGCTCAAAGGTTCTGAAAAAACAGTTCGAATTATCGGAAATATAACTTTTAAAGCGTATCACCGAAGAAAGAAAATCTCCAAGAATGAAAATGTATTAAGCTATCTAAAGTCATACATATTAAAAAGAAATTTCCTTATAAAGTTCTCCACCCAAGACATCCTGCTTTTGGCTGATATTTCCCGTGTAGCTTTGCCTTAACCACAAAACAAACAAACAAGAAAAAAAATAAAGATTCACCTTAGTCATGAAATGAAGCAGAATATATGCAACAGAAAGTGAACATTAATTATATATGTGTATGAATTACACTCTTAGGAAAAAATATAAAATGAGTGTTTGATTTTGTTTATAATGCCTACCATTTTCAGCCAGCTTCTCGATTTGAATTAAGCATTTCTATTAATTTTCTCCGTAAAGTATGCAGTAAATAAGCCTGGGTTTTTCAACGTGAAAATCAATAGCAAATAAACAAATGATTCTGACACATAGTGCGTAAATTTTCTACGTTAGGTAAACGAGAAATATAGTTTTCTTTCGTCAAATTTTTAGTTCGAATTAACCGAAGTGATAAAAACTTAGTTCCAATTACTGAGATATTTTTAATATTAATTTTTAATAAATGAGATATTTTTAATAAATGTACATTTACGGAAATTTATTCCTGCAAATTCCAGAAGAAATTCTGTTACAGGGAGGTGCTGACTCTTGATGCACCTAAATTCTCTTGCATTCAAATATACGTGGGAAATTTCCGTAAAATATTACTTAAAGTTTCCATTAAATGCATGGTTATTTATTTATTTATTTTAGTGTTTCATTTTGAATTCAAAATGATTTTGTATTAATTACTTTAAACAAATGTCCATCTTTTTAGTAACATTTTGGTGAGAAATATTTACCGGTTTTCCTAACCTGCATAAGCATATGAGGGATCGACTCTGTGACGCATGTTCTATTTTGATAACATATGATTTCTCTAAGTTTTTAGGATTGTAACTGTTCAAAGAATTATTCTAATAAGTACTTATAATGTAAAGGTGATATAAGAAAACAACTAAATTTATATATTCGAGTGAATAAAGCGCAGAAAATTGAGTTTATGCTTAAAAAACTGGAAAAAACTCAAATTTGCGACCTTTCAATCGCGCAAGGGGCTTAAATATTTATATAAAACACAAAATTGTACTGTATTTTAACTGAAAATTTTGTATCGTACTTGTATAATACGAGTTGGTATAAAAAGTTAGGGCACTTTTCGTTAAAGTCCTTACTCTGGAGACTTTAAAATAAAGACAATTGGGCACCTTCAAAATAATCCTCTTAACCGACAGCACACTTGCCAGCACTCATACAGTCTTTTAAATCACTGCAGGAAGATAGCTTTTGCTATCTTCCAGCCGGATGCCGTTAGGGCTTCCTGCATTTACCTGAACAGATGTCAGAAAAAGACGCCCTCCTGGTTTTTTTTCTAGTGATTCAAATAAATAAAAACCATGGCGAACGAAGTCCCGTAATAGGAAAGACGAAGAAGGACTTTAGAGAATGAGTGTTAGCTATTAAAATCTACAATTACCCACTCACCACATCATGTCAGCACATTCTGGAGTAGAAATACTTTCACACTCTTTCCCGCTTTTTCGATTGCCCTTGCTCTGACGAAGTTACAGCTTCCCTGGAAGAGAAAAATTCAATTGCCTCTCACAATTCTCTACTTATTCAAAAGTTTATGCAAAATAAATAAAAATAAAACTGGCCCCTCTAATGATTCCACCGATTAATATCTTTATATATGTTTCTATGTGATGCAAAAGCTTAATGTCAGCTTCCGAAAACGTTTTGAGTCTGTATTGCACTGTTTGATAAACTGTCTTGTTTGATGTTAACTTTGTTTGAACAAATCATTAACTTCAAGACAAAGCGCGCTGTGATATATTTACAACTTTTCCAGGGTTTAATTATGCCCAAAACTACAGATCGTTAGATTGATGACCGCAGAACAAGTCCGATACTAGCATCTGCACACTTCAGCCATCTACCGTGTTCAGTGTCTTTAACTACTCGGCAATGATGGGTTCCCATATTATAACAAAAACTACTTGCACTGTTAATATGGATATTTCAGCATTTAAAAATAAAGAGATGAGAAAATAGCAACGGACTTTGTGTAGAAAAGCGCTGAAACAGAAATTGGTGCTATGACTGATCTGTGGAAACAAGTCATAGCGTAAATGTTTCTTTATTGAAAGGTTGCAGATAATTTAGCAACATTGTATGACAAGTTCTTGAACTACTTGTATAAGCATTATACACAAAAACTTTTCTAGAACCATTTATAGTTTCTGACGAACTAGAAACTCATGTCTTAATATATTAAGTAATGCTTCATTGCATATGAATGGAAGACAGTTCCACTTTTCATTGAGAAAGAAATGCTTCAGAATGAACGGGTAGTTAATCAATGGAAAGGAGGAAATTCAGATTCATACTTCACTTCTTTTTGAAAAATTGAAGATTTAGATAAGTTTAAGCCGAGTTCAAGGAATCTCAATGATTAGTGAACGCGTCCACAACAACATTTCTATGCAAAATATTTATATTTAAATACATTTCATCTACATTATCACAGATATATATCTACCATAGATACATATCTGTCAAAAACAATCTTTTTTTCCTGAAAAGACACTGATTGTAAAAATTCTTGCGTTCTTCCCTTTCATTTTCGAGTTTCCAATAATTATTTTAATATTACTAAACGGTTATAAATCTTTTTCGTTGCTTAAAAAATGGACTGTAGTATGCTTAGGACGTCTATAACTTCCGATGGGTTTATATAATTTATTTTTTCCATTCATTCATTCCCATTTATGTGCAACGGTTTATTTAGATGAGCCACATAAAGCTGGGAAGTGAGACTAGACGTCTAATCTTCCTTTTAAGGACTGGACATTCCGAAATTCACACAGCACATTACCTAAGCACTTTCTCTACAAGTATCAGAAATCTGCCTATGACTTTGTTTAAGACTCCTCAAGCTTTTTGTTGACCCCTTTCTTCTTCTTTTGTTGTTGAATTTTTCATCTAGAAAACTTACATCCATCATAATACTATTTAAAGCATCAGAAAGAAAGATGGTATACATTGACTTTAAAGTATACTTATTTTACTATTAAAACACATCACACAAAACCAGTGAGGAGTGTCAATCTTCAGCCTCTAGTAGCTTTCAACGGCAAAGTAAAATTATTTTTTTCAAGAAAATATTAAAATTGAGTGACAACAACAATAGCAACAAAAAACAGAGATTTTTGCTAGAAAATGACAGCTCTTATAGCGTAAACATATCTTTTACTAATGAATTCATGGGCTTAGATAAAATAAAAATGTGCAAAGAAGAAGAAAGGGAAGCATTATGAGACACCGTTTGCATTTTAAAAATCAGGTTTACCAGTTTTTGAATAAAAATCCCAAAATCATCATAAATACATACTATACCTAATTGTAATGAACTGCCAGTTTTAAACAAATATGATTTATTTTGTTGTTATTAAAAAATTACAAATGGGGCTTAATATGAAATAGTTTTTAGTAATGTGCAATAGTTGGTTTAAACCATCGAAAAACTAATTAGACTTCATAAAACACAGTTATTTTTAACTATAAAAAATATATTGGAAGATTATGTGCTGGCTATTTCTAATTTGAGTCTGTTTACAAAACTTGCAGGTGTAATCTTTTTTCTCAGCTCCATTAGAGTCAAGGTATGCCCAAAGCAAACAGTTAAGTATTGTTTCCAAATTTACCCTTGTTTATCTTCGGAGAATTTTTTGTTACAAAAGATACATTCAGTGTTTTTATCTTCAGGTTCTTTTGATGGCATGAAATCCATTACAGGCGATAGATTTACAACGTGTGTTATGCTAACCTTGTATTCCATAATAGTACCTGGAACGGAATCTTGGAAAATGAACCTTTACAAGATTGTCAGCTGAAAAGCGAACACAGTATAACAAACTACAATTCTTTAATGTACATTATGTTTAACATCAATAATCACGTCATCTGTGCGCTAATAGGTTATAATTTTTGAAAAATTACCTGCAAAAAATCTTGAAAATCTCAAAATACTGTAGCGAGTGGTTCGACAACAATAATATGCCCGCGTGAGAGTATAATCAGAGTCAAAACCTCGGTATTCAGCATTTTCCGACTATTCCACAAAAACCCTTCCCTCCTCTGTGCTTTTATAAATTGCATTAAATATTTGTATTTTTTATTTAAAAGCAATAAACATATGATGAAAATTAATTCATTTTTATCTTTCTTTTCAACCACCGTTCTCCTGCAGGGTTCATTAATTTTTTTTTCGTAATAACACAATTTTATATACGGCATTTGTAAAAGGATACACTTATTTCTTTTATTTGTATAAAGTGAATCGAAGGAGCATATTAAAAATCAATATAATTGACGAAAATTACAAATAAACGCAACAAAGCCCTGGCCTCCTTTATTTACGACGCATTCAACCTGTATAATGACATAAAATGCTATACTTTGATGTCGAGTTCATCGACTAATCTGCATTCAACTACGCTATTGAATTTATACGAGAAAAGAAAAAAGATTAAACGAAGTTGTTAGATTAATAAAATATTTTATTTTAAAGATAATTAGGAATAATTAATTGATTTCGGAGTGAAAAATAAAAAAGTGTAGCTTATTTGTCCATGTTTATTAGACTCATTTATCACGAGTAGACTTACCTCCTTTTTTTTAGCTGAAATCGATCACTTCTTTGATCAATTACAATACAAGGATTATAAATTGATTTTAGCTTCATTTTTCAATTAACTTGTTTTTGGAATGACGCACAAAATAAAAATAGGAAATCTTCTTGAGTCAAATGAGGCCAGGCAGTTAAGTTTTATCTTTGAGACTAATTGTAAGCTAAATTGAACAGAAGAAAATAACTGTTACATGTATACATACATAGTCACAACTACAACCACACACAGACATATATATATATATATATATATATATATATATATATATATATATATATATATATATATACATATATATATATACATATATATATATACATATATATATATACATATATATATATACATATATATATTTACATATATATATATATATATATACATATATATATATATATATATATATATATATATATATATATATATATATATATATATATATATATATATACACACACACACACTGCTCAAAACAATTGAAGGACATTGTAAGCTTTATATAAAACTACAGTGCAGGAGAATTTTTTTTTGTAGGAAATGGAAGAAGACAGTCAAAAATGCAAATTTTCTTATTTTTAAACTTTGGAGTATACAAATTTTTAGTTTGACGTCACACACGACTTTTTAGTGGCAGCGAATAAAATTTGGCTATCTTAGTAAAATGTTAAGTGGAAAAGAATGATCGATATTCCGTAAGTGCTTTTTTTATTAGTGCGATGTCTCAACGAAGGATTTTGACTGAATCAGAAGCTTGGAGAGTTGTTGGTCTGTTAGAAGGGGGCTAAACACAAGTCGAAGTAGCAAAAGCTATTGGAGTCGCACAAAGTGTGATATCAAGGGTCTGGAACCGTTTCATAGAGACTGGAAATGCAAGACGAAGACCAGGTCACGGTCGCAGATTTGCAACAACGCCCAATGAAGATCGATATTTAACGTTGTCGGTTCAGATACACCGAAATATGAATGCCTGCCTTCTTCAACAACAACTTCATTCGGCTACTGGCACAAGAGTTTCAACTCAAATTCTCCGGACGCTGCTGGTCTGTATGCTCGCCAACAAATGGTATGTGTTAGGTTAACAGCAAGGCATCGTAGGGCCCACAGGTCGTAGGCAACAGAGCATGTCAACTGGACGAGAAAAGAATGGTGCACTATTTTTTTCTCTGAAGAGTCCCGCTTTTCTGTTCATCCTGATAATAGGCGTACTTCTGGCGTTGTCGTCTGGAGGGAACATGTCACTAGAAACACCAATGCGTTCGTGCTGGAAAATGTCAGATTTGGTGGTGGGGGAGTGGTGGTCTATGTTAGTATCTCCATTGATGGGCGCATCGATCTCCACAACATTCCGAAAGGAGCTCTGACCGGTTGTCGATATAGGGATAAGATTCTCAGACCTTTTGTAGTCCCTTACGCTGCAGCAATTGGAGATAACTCCATGATAATGGACGGCAACTGCAGGCCACATCGTGCATGCTTGGTAGATGTCTTCCTTTTCGAGGAAGGAATCGTACGAATGGAATGTGCAGCGCATTTTCCGGACTTGAACCCAATAGAACATGTTTGAGACAATCTAGGAGACGAGTTGCGGGTTGCCTACCAACCCCACATACTCTCAGAGAACTGGAAATAGCTCTTCTGGAGGAGTGGGACAGAATACTGCAGCTCCTCATTAATAGCCTCATTGACTCCATACTTCAAAGGTGTTCAACGTTTTTGGCAGTCTGGGGAAATAATACCCCTATTAAAACATTTACTTTCAAGGAAAAACCTTTTTTATTCGTTTTTATCTGACATGCAAAAATTGAGTTTTTTTCATTTTTTACCCAAATACTCAATAAAATGCATTATTTTGTGCTAAGCATGTGTATTTTGTTTTCTCACATTGACTACCATGTCTGTCGACTGTATAAGGTACAATCAAATGAAAACGGAACAGTGATCATAATTTGGTGCGTGTGTGTGTGTAAGAGTGTAAAAATCTGTGTCTAGATATAAAGTGGGAGGTGAAAGAACAGAAACCTTATTGAAAAACGGGCTTCTCCCTTTCTAAGCGCGCCCAGTCACGTGATATAAGTTGGTGGTCAGCCAGGTGTGTTGTCCGGGGAGAGGGCCAAAATCATACTGATGTCTTTTCCTTGATTTTCTGGACCGTCGTCAACAATCGACAGTGTTGACTATAGTCGCTTTACTCTAAGCTTATTATGAGTATTGCACAATCTTTGCATGTGCTGCAATGAAAGTCATGCTTTCTGGCCTTTTGTCTTCTTGCGTGGTTTTGCTTCACGACAAGGTGTGGCCGCATACGGCCACTCGCACAATCAGCATGCTGGAGCAATTGTGGTGGAGTGTATTGGAATACCCACCGTACAACTCTGACCTTTAACCATGTGATTTTCACATCTTTGGTCCTCTAAAAAAGACGTGGAAGGGTCGACGTTTACACTTGAACAGTGAAGTCATGGACAATGTTTGAAACTGGCTTCAATTTCAGCCAAACTCTTTCTAAGAACGAGGTATTCCCCGCTTGGTACAACAGTGAGACAAGTGCTTCTGTAATTTTGATGATTACATTCGAAAATAAATAATACCTTTTAATTTTGTGACTGCTGTTCCGTTTTCATTTGATCCACCATTAAAATCACTTTAGATGAAGAGTTCAAGTAATAGTGAGCTTCCTAACCACGGTTTTTCAAAAACTAATGCATCTTTCACAGACTGCACTTGATAAAAATTGTTAATTGAGATTTTTTTTTATTACATTGATTAAATTGTCGGAGGAGAGCTAATTTTTTTAATGAAATTTTGTTAAGAAATTAGACGCACACTTAAACACTTCTTCCAAAGTGATTATTAACAAGTACATGAAAACGACGTTTCGAACCCACATTGCTATGTGATTCTGCACCTTCTTTGTGTAATTTACCCCTCCTAGAAGTTTGCTCTTCTAATTTTGAAACACCCTGAATATATATATATATATATGAATAATTTTTTTGTTTTATAGTGTCTGATAGCTCTGAAGTGTATTTTTTAAATCATAATTTATTTTATTTTTAGTTTCGTTTTTCGATAAATACATAAAGATACATGTATCTAAGTAAATACAGGAATAAATATTAAGTTGTATTGTACGAAGAGAATGAAGTTTCGACATTTAGTGCAGGAACTTATGTTCGCTGGAAAGTTTAATCTACTGTTAAAATTTAGGAATACCTTCGAAAATTTTCTGGGGAGTTTATTGTATAGTTTCTTTAAGACTTTCTCAAGCATATTTTTTGAATTCAGCATCATAAATACAACTATAAAATTAAATGTTTTACAATTAATTTTCACATGTATTTATAAACAACATTTCAATACTGATATTGGAAATTTTCTTTTCATTTATCTCGTTATCAGGATCTTGGAATTATTCTACATTACACAGCCGTCCCAGGCCTCTCAATTGGTCCTATTTTTTTTTTTTAAATTCCTACCTTCATCAAAGTTTTATTTATATAGCCTAGTATTTTAATGGTTTGATAGACGAAACCTTAACATCTAAAAGAGCATTTAACAACTATTGAAGAAGCAGAACATTTTACTCTATTATTTATAGTGATAGGAATTAAAAAAAAATTGGACCTATTGAGAGGCCTGAGCCGGCCTTACAAAAGGCTTTGTGCATTTATGGCTTTGTGCATTTATACTTTATAAGAGTTTCACTGCTTTGCGACAGTATGACACTTCTTGTAATTTTATTGCAAGTAAAGTGCGTTAGTCTCTAATGGCCGCATTCACCAAGCTTTAAACCCTCGAGTTTAGTCAGCAGATACAGTTACTTCCACGGATAGTTGGGAGAATGGTAAACACCATACAAAGTACGAGGATTATCATGATATCAAACTAAAACAATCTCCTCTTTGTCTCACGCTGTTTTCCTCATTCTCTGAGTTACAAACCGACCCTTCAAGTTACCTGACTCGCAATGTGTTATGACGTTTAGTGACTACCGCTACAATCGCCTTTAAACTCTTAACGCACTGTGTTAATGTTAGGTCACAAATTTCTGGCACTTTCACCATCGGTCTCAAAAATATTCAAGCATTATCCCTTTCATGGTACGTGTTCGAAAATTAAATCTTGAAAGTTAACTTAACTGAATAAACACATAGATATGTACAGCAAAATCATATACGATTAGAAATATTAAAAGGGCATGCATTTTAAAAACACGTGTATTTATGAAAAACTAAACAGATTAATGAGTGCATCAGTGATTGACGTCAGCAGACAAATTTTTAAGGCAAACTATGCGCAGCTAGTAAACAAATAATTAAAAAATGCGGAGACATCTGGCAACACATGAAATGTAAGAAGAAACTAAAAGTCTCTTATGTGTGACGACGTTAGGTCATGAATCGCCGCTTAGAAAGAAGTTACATACGTTGGCGAAGCAAGAAGAGAAAAAAAAATGAAAGGAAAGAATATATGTTAAGAGTATAAGAGAATGAGAACAAAGGCAACGTGAATGACGAAGATGAGCGAGTTAATACTCGTTTTTTAATTAAACTCTCACAAGTGTGAAGTGTTGTTAATATTTTGTCTAGGTATGGTGTGGTAAAGTTGGCTGTAGGTAAAATAGGTAGCTACTTCTTTTTGATAAAGAAAACAAATTGTTTTTAAGTGATATTTCTTTCTTAGTCTATTATTTCAGGTATTAGTCAGCAAAATTTATACTCAGTTCAAGTCTCTTAATTGCATTCGGAAACAAAATATTGAGTGCAAAACATTTGGTGAGTGTAGATTTTTGTACAGGTTTACAAGTGGTGTCATTTCAGACATTTTAACCTTTGTTTTAACCTTGTCATCTTTGCATAATTTAACAGAAGTGGGTGGGGTGGGGGGGAGGAAGCAAAAAACAACTTTCGAAGTTCGGTGTTAACCCTTTAACGCGCAGTGTTCCCGCTCTGGGAACACCAAACTCTGACGTTTTGACTGTTGCCAGTCACTAAGAATAAATTTGATTTCTATAAAAATAGTTCCGGGTTACATAGCTCCACGAGAATCCTTTACTTTTTAGCATGTTATTTCCCGTAAAAAGAATTGTCGCGATTATTTCTAACAGCACTGACATCTGCTGAAAAATAGAAGAATGCGAGAACAGCTGGATAGATTGCCCAATGCTGAAAAAAGGCAGCCGTTGCCATCGCTCGATTTAACTACCAGCAAGATGGAGCTACCAGAATGACGTCAAAGAAGGGTCTCTATATCTGTGGCACGCGATGAACGTTTCGATCGTCCGCCATCTTGCCGGCAGTTAAGTCGAGCGATGGTGATAGCTGCCCTTTTTTCAGCATTGGGAAAGGGTTGCGCTTCAAAGGGTTAAAGCAAAGAAGTAATATTTTTTAATCTGTCTATTTAATAAAAAATGGAAAAACATACTACAAATTAATAAAAGACTTCTGAATTCTAATTTCCTTACTAGTGTGCGACCCTGATAAGCCTATCTTCCAGAAAGACCATCATACTCTTTAATTTTAGATAAAATCATAACGAAAAGTTCTGTTATCTTTCCAAGACAATGCAAACTTTTCATGCTCGCAACGTACCACCATGTCGGAATATGTGCAAAAAATAGGGTAATATTTCAAACTCTCCGCCATAGCCTTGTGAAATTTGCAGAAAATGCAAAAGGACACATAATCAAAACATTTTCGCTTCGTTTAAGGAAAGTAATATTTCTTTCATAATTATAAATTTCGCAATTTACGGATTTTTCATGTAAGAAAGGGTAATTTTTATGAATGTGTGTACTGCTGGAAATATGTCAGAAAGCTGGAAGTGAAAAAAAGTAGGTCATACATATTTAAGATTAAGAGGATTTGCTCTTTAACTTGATAAGAAAAATGCTTTTTCTTATTCTTATGTGCGCGTTTGAAGTTCTTCATAAAATTAATTTCTTGTTTGTGCTTAAAGGTTATTTAAAATTGCATGTTATAAATTATCACACGCCATTTCTTTCCAGATTATTTAGAACATAATTTAGAATTTCATTTTTTAGCTATGCTCAGATTTTTCAGGCGGTGTTAAAAGGTTGAGAACCGCTGCAGTACATAGTTGGAAATTCCCTTTTGTAGGAGCTACTCCTATAAGCATATAGGCATAACTCTTTAGGGGCATCATCCTAGCAATAACTTTATATTACACAATAGAATATACAGTCTTTATGCATTGATGCAAAAACATTAAGTGATAGTATTAACTTTCGCAATAACCTTATAAAATTGCAGAATTTGTTTTATGCTATTATTACTTTTTATTTTATGTGAAAGTTAAAATGAAATAATTTTAGAAATAATTTATTTTAAAAAATGAACACATATCTTAAGGCTAATCTTGCGTGGCGATTTTTTTTTTAACTTTTGTATATTATACGTGGTTTTGATCTCCCAGATCACTGCAATTAGTGATTTTGCAGTATGACGGAGTTCTTTTGAAAACAAAAACCACGGATTAAGTGTATGACAAATTGGCGAAAATTAGAACGAAAAAAAATGCCTTATAGATGGCCTTACACGTCCAGATAAAAAACACTCGTTTAATTTCTTTGGTTATTTATCTTCCGGAGCTAAAGTTCTATTACTTTACTCTTGATGGATTGGGTGAAATAGTCGAAAAAATGGTTCTTAGTTTCATTCTTTATGGCAGTGGAATTTTTTTTGCAGTTAATATTGCAAAAGAACATTACCAGAGCAATTCGTCTGAATAAGTGCCAGTTAATATCACGAGCTTGACAGTTTTTATGAACTTTTGTGTTTGGAAAAAGATAAAAAACTGTAAATTAATCACGTAAAGCCGTAAAGTACATTTAATAGGTTTCTCTTAATTCGGGATTATATTTATCGAGCTTATGGCTAGGAAATGCTTAAATACAATGTGGCTACTTGAGAGAATCATGAGTTGTAAAGGGAACTTTTCTCAGCTCAGAATAGCGTATGATTTAATCCTCGTACATAAAAATGCAACAAAAAAGAAGTGAAAGTCTCTAAAATTAAAAGAAAAAATTGTAGTAAAAATTTATAGGACTCCTTATAGATGATGGGCTTTCTCATCATTTTGATTTCAGCGTAATTAGCATTGTTTAATATCGTGTTTTTAACTATTAGTTTGATGAATGATTAAAAAAAATAATGACTAACTTCAACAATATTCTACTCGTATTGCAGTTTTTTTTTGTAAAGTTATGTTGCAATTTCTGTCTGGATGGAGTTTATTTTTTAAAACATAAACAACGTTACTCAATATAAATTACTGATATCGTTTATTTTATCAGCAGTTTACATTGTATGACGCTATTTATGTAGTTATAACGTTGATATAGTAAAGATTTTCAAAGTCTATTTTATTGAATTGTAATATAAATAGCATATTGACATACACTCTAAAAAATAACAGTCTCTTACTAAGAAATTTCAAGGAATCAGAGCTTCCATGTATTTTCTGTAGCATTACTAAAGAAAGTCAAGTGAAACTTCACTTGATGTACTTGACTTCCTTTGGTAGTAATACTGTAAAAATTCAGGGAAGCCTTCATTTCTTGAGGTCGTTTAGTAATCGGTCAATTATTTTTGTAATTTAAGAATCTATTGAAAAAGGAACGAAAAATGATAAAATATATTGCGGTTAGCACTAATAGGGCAATAGGGATATCGAATTATTTTTAATGATAACAAAAAATGGTTCAAATAGTTACAGATACATGGTGTTGACTTATATAAAATGATAGAAGTTACGTATCTAAAAAAATGCGATCGTTCTCGAATCCTATGTGTGTAAATCGTAGTTCTTTTATAAATATACATATATATTTCTTTTTTAGAAAAATTTTAAAGTTTTTTAAAACTTTTCAAAGAGAATTTCATTCATGATATTACACTCATGAATGAATTTCATTTAGCGATGAATGCATTTCACTAATAACTAACCATTGCACTAATAAAAATAATACTTTACAAGATGGTACAATTAATAAAAAATAAATAAATAATCCGTCATTTACATTTTTATACAGCTACATTCATTTATTATTTTTTTTAACGTTAACGTACGTTTTCGAGAAAATAGTAAAATGTAACTACAGTTCTACATTGAGTGGGAGTACCATTGAATGGGATCAGTAATTGAGTGTTTGATTCCCTGGAAGGCCCACAGATAGTGTAGCGGTTAACGCACAACTATATTATCACACATTGGATACGGGTCCGATTCCCACATGGGCTTGGGTATTTGGGATGTCCTTGCTATATGTAATAATGGATCCCATTGGGTGTCCCTTCAGAAATGGCCGGATAAAACGATATCCCAGTGCTGCGCCATAAAAAAAAAACTGCAATCTGCACAGCCATGGTTGATCTCTATGATACATTACTTATAGATCTCAAAAGACTTTCATTTAACTAGTAAAATAAAGCGCCACTGGGATATCAAAAGAAGAAAAAAATTGCCCTAAAATTATGACGAATTCTACTCTTAGATATTCACCATAAAGAATAAAGTGCCTTAGAGTATTAAAAATAACATGAAAAATTGGATTTCTGATAGAAAAAATAAGTAAGGCATATAATAATGCTCTGGAAAAAAAATAAGTTTTCAAACTTTATCTTCGAACTTGAGAAATTTGAGACAGAACTTTTGCTGGCAGAATAAGTTTAAAAATTACAGCCATAAATATTCATGTAAGGTACACGAAGCATCAATCATCATTCCTTAACAGGTTAATAACGCATTTAGCTTTAGATATCTGAAAATGTTAGACATTTTTAGATTAAAAGAAAGAACATTTTAGTGTGTTAAATTTATGATGTAGGAAAATTACATTTAAAATTTCCATTTCCATATTTCACCAGTTATGTCTTTTATAATGGGAGTTAAAACTTTTATAAGATTGTTTAATTTAAGCTTTTAACATGCTACCATGCTAAGGACATAGCATGCAGTAATTCATATTTTATGTACTTACAAAAAGAACATTTTTCATTTTGATATATTCTTACATAAAACAATTGTTTGATCCAATGACGCGCCCCACCATGACTGAGTGTATAACTGAGCATGACAGACGGCTGAAGTTTGAAGGTCCAGAGTTCTGGACTACCCTGCGGTTGAAGATTTCTATATCGAGATGTATCTTGAATACGCGTTAGAACCATTTATAAAGTCCTCAACCAAGGCACCTTCCCCTCGGCAAACAGCCTTTTCGTCACTTTTAATCAACACAACAGACTCACACATGATCCAAAGGCACTGTAGTTTATTTTATATACTTTTTAGCAATACTATTTTTTACCATAAAATTGGCATTTCAATTATTTATATCGATAATATTAATATTTTACAGTATCGTGGTATTAAATTTTAATTAATAAATATTACGTTTCCTTTACTATAAGAATGGGTTTATAAAAGAACAAAAGATATATTTAAAGAACATTTTAAAATATAAAATCAATATTTATGAAGAATATATCAGTATTAATGTGTAATTATACATATAGTTTACTAGAAATCTCTACTATAAGAGTAAAGAAATAATCAAACTCATACAAACGTGTGTTCACATTAACTTTCAAAGTTAACATATTTTATTGTTGCTTTCTTAATATGAATTATTTTCTCTATTCTCTATTTATTTCATTTATTAAGTTTTTTTAGTTACATAATTTATTGTTAAATTCTTTCATAAATACATTAAATCATAGTTACGATTTTTTTAAAATATAAAATCTCCATTAAGCATATGATAATCTGTACATCTCTAAAGCAATACTGTTTTGCTTTCCTTTGAAATATATTAAGCTTTAAAATAAGTCTTTGAACATGGTAGATGGCCGAAGTGTGTAGGTCCCACGTTCGAGTCTAGACGCAGACATCGAGATAACAGTCTGGAGTTTTGGGCGCTTTTCTCCAGATGTAACGTAAACAGGCGCGTAGCCAGGAAAATTTTTCGGGGGGGGGATATGAACTTATATGTGTATAAATAGACGGAATTTCATCACTAATCCAAAAATTTCGGGGGGGGATATATCCCGATATCCCCCCCCTGGCTACGCCCCTGAACGTAAATACGTGTTTAAACCCTCAAAAAGTCCAACATCCAATCCATCCATCCTTAGAAAGCCCTCGAATAATTTGCCTTAATCGCTCTATGTAAAGGAAGATGTCCTGACTGACGATCATCGCCCAGCCAAATCTACTGGAGATACAGACATGAAATTTTAGGAGCTTATAGCTTTTGTGCCAAAGGCGTCATTTAAAAAGTGATTTTAGTGATTTTAAAAAATTCGTACCCAGATGGGGGTGGCGGACCAAAACCTTCTTTTCACGTTTTCCTTCATATCTCAGGGGGAAAAGAGATGACCGTAAAATTCTTGCATCAAAATGTAACTAATACAAATACTTAAAAGCCATTTTCAGAATTTTTTTAGAATTCGCACCCAAACGGACCTTAGGGGGCCAAAATTTTCTTTTCACATTTTCTTTCATATCTCAGACGAAAAAAGAGATAGCGGTATAACTCTTAAAATATAACTAACACAAGTACCTAAAAATAAATATCAGGTTTTTTTAGAATTCGCACCCAAACGTACGTAAGGGGGCAAAACGTTCTTTTCACATTTCCCTTCATATTTCAGAGGAAAAAAGAGAAAGCCATAAAATCCTTCGTTTAAAATGCAACTAACCTAAATACCTGACTAATACCTAAAAATCATTTTCAGGGTTTTTGCAATTCGTACCGAAATCGGTGTAAGGGTTAAACCGTTCCTTTCACATTTACTTTCATATATCAGAGTTAAAAAAAAGAGATAGCCGTAAAATTCTTGCTTAAAAGTATATTGAACAAAAATGTTTAAAATTCGTTTTCAGTGTTCCTTTGAATGCGCATTAAAACCGAAATAAGGGGCCAAAACGTTATTTTCGAATTTGCGGGAAATGGAGATGCTCATAAAAACCTAGCTTTAGAATGCAGAGAACAAGAATGCCTACGAATAACTTTAGGGTTTTTTTAGAATTTACACCCAAACAGGTGTAAGGGGCCAAAATGTTCTTTTCACATTCACCTTCATAGCTCAGAGGAAAAAAGAGACAGCCATAAAATTCCTGCTTTAAATTATAAATAACACAGATACCTAAAAGTTACTTTTCATTGATTTTAGAATTCGCACCCAAATGGGCGTAAGGGGCCGAAACGTTTTTTAACGTCTTTTTCACGTTTCCCTTCATATTACAGAGGAAAAAAGAGATAGCCGTAAAATTCTTTCATTAAAATATAACTAACAAAAAACCTTAAAATTAAAATCAGGATTTATTTAGAATTCGCACCCAAATGAAACCAAGGGGAGGGGGGCTAACGTTCTTTTCACATTTCCCTTCATATCTCAAAGGAAAAAAGAGACAGTCATAAAATTCTTGCTTTAAAATGCAACTAATAGCAATAACTGAAAATTATTTTCTTGGTTTTATAAAATTCGCACCCAAACGGTGACAAGGGTCTTAAACCTTAAGTTCAGGTTTTCCTTCATATTTCAGAGAAAAGAAGTGATAGCCATAAAGTTCTTGCTTTAAAATGTAACTAACAGATATTTCTAAAATCAGTTTCAGGTTTTTTGTTTTGTTTTGTTAGAATTCGTGTCCAAATTAGTGTCACAGGCCAAAACGTTTTCATACTTGTCATCATATATAGAAGTAAAATGAAGATTGTCATAAAAGTCTTGCATTAAAAAGTATCGAGCTCAAATTCATAACAATCTTTTCAAAGGTTTTCAAAAATGGACCTCAATATAATGTGGTTTACAAAAACTGTTTTTCACGTATTTTGTAGTTTTAAAGTGCTGTTAATTTTAGACAAAGACTTGGTCTACCTAGTGAAAGGGCGAATCACTTTTCAAGGGTTGCAAGATGAAATGTAAAAAGTCTTCAAGGATTGCCGTTTTTGGTGCGTTATCGCCAAATTTGGCATAAAGAAATTAGTCCCCGAAACTGGGCTCAGCTCATCGATATCTGTCTTTTTTGTGGAGAAATTGCATAACCCTAATGTCTACTTAATTGGAATATTGGTGCCTATTTTCGTGTAAGTATAGTTAGGGTATGCTGGTGAGGATTTTAAAACAGTTTTAGTGGACGATTTTGATATAAATTTCAAATTTGAAGAAGTATATGATGGAACAAGAAAAACAAATACGGCACACTCGCGGATTATGATGGAAATTCCAAATAGTATTTTAAAAATTCAGATATACTTAGAGTATGCCTAACGAATATTGTAAAACAGATTTTGTGTGCGATTAATTCCATAGTCCAAGTATATTCAATATTTATTTTCTTATTTTCCAATTGCATTAGTTGCTTTAACAAAATCAATTCCGTGCGAAGAACGGATACTTCAAGTAGTACACAATATAATTCAAAATAAGCCTTAAGAAGGATACTGCTTATCTTCATAGTAATACAAATAGTAAACACGGTATACAAATTAGGAATTCCGTATTTCGTACAAAAAATAATAACTAAAAATTTCTAGTTGCATTGACGGTTTGAAAACATCATGGCGAAAATAATAATGAAAATAATGATTTTTTTTTGTCTTTTCTATCAACATGAAATCGAAATATTATGCTAAAAGCTATTTTCAATTATTTAACTTTCAAATATGTTTTGAAAAACGCTATTTCCATTACGTTATAAAAATTGAAGGCATCTTCCGAAAAAACAAATTCCATCAGGATGGATTAAATTTCAAGCCAAAACTTTTGAGTGTTGGCAGCTATTAGAATGAAATAATCTGTTAATCTGATATTTCCAGGTTTTCTGGAAGTTTTAAACCTTTTCGAACGTTTTTTTGTTGGAAACTTCCAGTTTCATTTTCTTTTATGATGGATAAGTAGGTGAAAAGATTTAGAAAAATATAAATCTGAGATTTCTGTAAAAAAAGCTTTATTGGATATATGTATGGGTTTTACGGAACTCTTTTATGATTTGCTGCTAACACTTTGAAGTCATCATTTTACATAATAAAGTAAACTTTGCAAAAATGAAGTAAAGAGAAAGAGAGAGAGAGAGAGAGAGAGACTTAAATTAAACACTAAGCATTTTTTGTGAAAGGAAATATTTTATTTTTAAAATCCCACTCAGATTTTTTTTCTTATAAATAAAATTTTATTTTACCATCATATTTTCTGTGCTCATAATGAATTGATATTTTCTTTCGTAATACGTTTTTAAATGTACTTTTAGGCGTAATTATTTCTTCCATTTAAATAAAGAAATGAACAGGAAGTTGTGCTAAAGTTGTCGTTTTATATTCATGTATGATTTGAAAAATTCATATTTTAAATTATTATTTAAAACGCTAGTGCAGCTTTGGTTCCAAACAATATAATTGACTGTGTTTACGTAGTGAAATGCTTATAAATTAAGCTTTGATGCAATTTCTGTACATTATATTCTGATTCTAGTGTACTAAACACTAATCTTCGATACAAAATATTTTTTTGTGTAATTACTTAATTTAATTATTTTTTCTATAATAATCTTTCTGAAATAACAATTTTTAATCATTTTAATTTTCTAAACGATAATTTAAAATTATACTTAATCACTGCTTGAAATATAACTTTTGTTTTATGTTCTAGCCTTACAATTGTCTTCACCAAATTTCTCCTTTTTTTTTTTGGCTTTTCATGTCGTTTCGAGAGATGAACTTTTTTTTTTTTAATTGGCCGACTTACAGTACACGCAGGAAAGTTATATTTATAATTTACACAGTGTTTCTGGGGTTATATCTCAATATGGCCGACCACACACACACACACACATATATATATATATATATATATATGTGTGTGTGTGTGTGTGTGTGTGTGTGTGTTAGTGTGAATGAGCATATAAATATATGTGTAAAATTCAAATATCTCTCAGGAAACTAATATTGATTCAATGTAGGTTTCGTTTTCCTATGTCGAGGCATTCTGATTCTGCATATTTATCTATCTTATATATAAATACGCTAAGGAAAATCTTTGTGCCCTTTCTGCAGCACACTGCACGAGCGGGGAGGTGTGAGATTAGGCACAGTTAATGTTCGTATGGAGCGGATGTGCGAATGATAAAATTTCTGTGTAAGATGTTCATGCACTGTGAAAAAAATTAGAAAAGTAAGTTGGCAAGCAATATTTTGTGCCAAGTCGGCGATAGTTCCATTGTTGTGTCAATTTTGAAATAAAACAACATTAAGTTACAGCAGTATTATATGTTTAGAGTATTATAACAAAATTTGCAGAAGAAGAAATTATTCCCCTGTTTGGTGAAGGACCAATATGACTAATATGTGCTTTCGCCCTCTGCTTGTGACTTTTATTTTAGGCAAGCGATAAGTGCGCAAATTATTGTTAATTCCAATTTTTAAATCTGTGGATGAACGAACCGAACAGGGCAGGTTGCAATCCCACGCCACATGTACGTTTTTTGAATAGAAAAAGTAATTTAATAATTTGATAAATCAGAAGAAATTTTAAGCATTTTCTTTTTCTAAATAAATATTATTTTATCAGGATGGAATGTACATTTTAAGTTTCTTTTCCAAATTAGTAATATTATTATTTTAATAAACGTTGTTCGATTTAGCTTTAAAAAAAAATAAATAATTATCACAATCTTGATAGAAGATGTGATTTAATATTTGAAGTTTCTTTTATAAAGGTATTCTTTATCGATACCTCCTCAATTATTTTAATTGTTTCTTAAATATCGAAGTAAAATGGTTTTGCTTTTGTTTGTGAAAGGAATTAAAAAGTTCTTTTAATTTAATTGCTAATGACAGTGCTATTTGTTTCGATTATGAATAAAAGAGATAGAAAACTCCGTAATAATAAAAGTTAATTTTTCATTAGTTTGCCTGATTGTTTTAATTTTTGTTAAGCATGTTGCATGTATAATTATGCAACAAGTAACACATAATTATGCCAAAGTTAAACATAATACTCAACAGAACAATTTAAAATATAAAAATTAAATCTGGTTTTATTTGTTTTTCTCGCCTTCCTGTAATTAGTAAGCTGGCGGTTTTTTTTACCCCAATCCCAAATTTTAATCGCGTAAGTCCCGTAAATTCGTGAATAAAAGTTAGCAAGTCTAACAGAAATGCGATAATTTGGCAATTTGCTGACAATCGCCCCGCAGTAGGGTAACGCGGATAAAGCACATTTTACCCGAAAAACTTCCTGAAATATTTCAGCGAATAAACATATTGAAATCATTCACTTGAGAACCCAAAAATGATTACTTTATTAATGCTGACTTAATCGAATACCTGGGGAAGAGAGAACATATCACCACAACTACGATAAAATAATTTGCCATGATGACAATGAAATCGATAACTATCCAGTAGAGTTTTTGAATTTATCGACAATGGTTTGGATTTTTTTTCGACTATCTAGAAGCAATTGAAAATCGCCAAACAATTTCAGTCTGCACTAAATGCTTACAAACCTAACGTGATTTCCAGTGCATCGCTGTTTATCCCCATTTCCATACTTTGAAAGCTTAATTTAATTTCGTACTTTAATGTAATTCTAAATGTTTTCCCCATTTTCAGTATTATGGAACAAAAGACTTAGTTTGTGGATTAAGGCCGATTAACTACACTAGGGTCCGATGGCCGTGGGGGGGACTTTGAAAGGGATCCTAGGACGTATTTATGCGAGGTTTGAACAAACGATTTAACCAGTAAGCATACAAATTTCTTTTTAGTATATATTGAAACTTTTGTATATTGAAGTTTGCATATAAATACCATTTTGTATACGGATTAACATTTTTGTATTACTGTCGAATATCGATTACTGGCGAACACTAGTATTTAAAAATAAATTTAAATCAATATTTGAATTGGAATCTTTTATTTTAAATTTAATCATTAGTGGTTTTATATTTGAGATTTCTAACCATATACAGCAGGATATTTTTCACTATTTTTAATATAGTTTGCCATTGTCTTCATAATACTTTACAACTTGCAGCTTTATTTTTTACCTGAAAATTTCAGCTATCTAATTTTCTCTTTCATATAATTTATCGTCATGTCCTAAACTTTATATTAAAAACATAATAAATGTTTAGAAATTAATCTTCCTTAATAGTATTATAAACGCAGTAAAGCTCTATTAAGAACTAAGTGTTAATCTTTTACTTTCAAAATTACCCCATCATAAATTTCCAGAACACTAACTGCACCGAGCATCACATGCTATTTTCTTCTGCGAATTTTACGGCCATATGTGATTTAAATTTCGTGGATAATTTCATCTTCTTTGCCCTCATAACGGAAGATTCTAAAAACCGTAAAAAGACGATGTATTCGCCCATTTTTTAATTTTATGACGCTTTGAAGAGCGAAATTTACTATCGTTTATGCAATAGGGGTATGATTTACACAGATGTTGTTTAAAGTTTAAGGAAATTTCTTGAATAAACGGCGTCTTTTCTCCCCACTTAGAATAAACGGTTCGTCCTTGAGAGCAGTTTTAGATGTATTTCTCGCTGTGGGTTACGAGAATTTTAATCTGTTTAGACTATTCGAACGTTATAAAACTGACTTAGGAAGATTTACAGTTGTGTATTAAATTAGAAGATTTCCCTTTTCATTTGTACATTGTAGTTTGTTTTTTCTTTTAAACATTTTTTTTTATTGGTATTTTTTGAGAAGGTGGAACTTAGCGTGGAGGTGGAAAAAGAAAGTAGAATATACCGCATCCATATATTTTTTAAGTCTTATTTTCAGCATTTTAAGGCGTCTTTATTCATTTAACCTGTAAAGGTATTTATAAGAATAGCATGAATATATGTATAGTTTTTGAAGGCATTTCTCACCTTAAGTTTGTCAAACATTATGGTGGCTTTTTTATTGTTAGTCTAATATTTTTTTAGAAAAAATAAATTGTATTTGTTTACATAATTATAACTGTCATTATTATATTTAAACGTATCAATATTTCAAGTTAATATTGTCTTGAATGATAAATCTTAGATAGTATAACTTCGGATATTTTCCATAATTGTACTCTATCAACATAATTAGTCCAATATACTTTTTTATGAATCACTCTAACTTTTTCAATAACACTACACAATAAAAAGAAAGATTTTGTCTGTATCCCGGTTCTAAATGCCTATTCTTACCAATTTTGGGTCGGAAAAAACGCATATATGAATGAAAATTTTTTTATAAGCTCTATTTTCAAGATACACAAAAGCCGATTGGAAAAAGATACACTATAGCCTACCCATTGTCTCAAAGGTAAATGGAAGAAAAAAAATAAGTTTAATAAATATAATGCAATATACATCGCTTTTTATTAAACTATGCTCATTTTTTTCCGAAAGCAGGGATTAATTTTAGCTTATTTCTGTGAATGTTTCCTTTTAACCATCCTCTTGTGTGTCAAAGACGAAGCATCTTTTGTAATAATCCAATAGTAGTCATCCAGCATTGACTTTATCCAAGGACCCTGATATCTTCGTTCCATTACAGAGATATCTGGATGAAACCTTTCACCATGCTCAAGCTCATCGCTTAAGCTCTACAGTTTTTAGGGGAAAAAATCAAGATGGAACTGGAGTTAAATAAAGTGTCAGAGCCATATTGAATACAAGGTCACAGAGTTTTGTAAGAGTTTTTTCACCAAATTTTGGTAGATTTGTCTTTTTTTCTGTTGCCTAAAAATCCTCGTACTACACCTTTAACGGCTTTTCAGGGTGCTTTCCCTTCCAAAATCTTATCAGAAGCAAGGTTCTTTCTAACTGTGCACATTTGATACTCCTACAGAGGCTCATTCTTTAGCCTTTGCTGCAGTCAGCCAGACAGAATTGGCAATTTCTAAGGTATTCGAAAGCCTCTCCTTCCTTGTTCATGGAATCTGCAAAGCTCTTCATTATTCCCTTCTTAATATGCAGGTGTGGAAGCAGAATCAGGATGTTATTTGGATCTACTAGATTTTAAACTTTATTTGATCTACTACATTTCTCTCTCCGGAATTTAGATTTATTGAAGGTATAGTTTATGTCGTGAGATTTTCTATCTAAAGAGTCCCATAAACTCAGAAAACAACAGTACTTAGTATAGCCTAATTTCATTCCCAGGAGTACAGAAATTACTTTTAAGTCCCCACGGATCTGTCATTTGTGATCCTCATATTTGATTGACTCTTGAAGTAATATCACCTCCTGTAAGTATCCTTCATGTGAACGGAATGTCTAACTAAAGTTGAAAGATTCTAGAAACAACCTGCACTTAAATCATGTTACATTTAGAGAATTCATCAAAACGTTGATGTGAATATTTGCAGACAGATATTCTTTGTTCTAAAAAAATGAAGATTCTTTTGACGAGTCCTGTTCTCTGTGACCTTGACTTCTGATTGGAGTAGATACGATTGCTTCAGTCTTGATGCCAGAAACTTTGCTTTCTCCTTTGGCAAGTCAAGATCTTTTAAGAGATCGCTCAATTCTGTCTGATTTAATATGTGGAGCTCATTCAAATTGTGTGCCTCGAAATCTAGATCGATGAAAGTCCTAGGTCTATTGACTGTTTCTTCTTCAGCATCATCATTGCGCAGTCTCATAATTTTGAAGTGTATCAGAAATTGGCAGATTAGCCGAGTGAGGAATTGGCCGAATGGCTGGTGGAACGCAGGTATTCTGTACGACCCGTAGATATACAAACCAGTCATAAATAAGATTATATTACCCAAATTGGTTTTGCATCTTGAAAACAAAAGCTAATCTCACCTTTTTATGGTAATTTTCGTAGTGAGACGAAATACGACAGGAATAATTATGTTTTAACCCAATACGTTTTTGCTGTTGAGTAGCGTAACCTTTTATGAACCTCAGAAATATTTAATAACAAATATTTTGCACCCTACCAAAATTTGATTCACCAAAAACTACTATTTTTCATGTATATATTATAATAAAGCTTTCCAAAATAAATCTTTATACATACATATATAATTAAAAATGCAGCGAAGCCCTATTAAGAACTTGGTATTAATCTGTGTTAATCTGTTATTTTAAAAATCTCCTCGCCATAAATTATCTGAACGCTTTCTCCAAAGGCAGACCCTCATATGGCAGTTTCTTCCTCTAGATTTATAGCCGCTTGCGATTTAAATTTTGCGGATAATTGCAGCTTCTTTGCCCCGATGATAAAGCGTGTAAAGGCCGTAAAACGCCGATGTATTTGCCCATTTTTTTAGTTTTATGACTCTTTGTTCGAGGAGTGAAATTTACTGTCGTTTATGCAGTGGCGTATGATTTAAGCCGTTGTTACTTAAGTTTCCGTAAGCTCGTTGAATAAGAGGCATCTTCTCGTTCCGTTTCTACTCGACTGTTTTTGTTTATTGTTTCTCTTCCCTAGTGCAATTTCTAAAGTATTTCTGACTGTGATTGCGAGAGTATAGTTTGTTCAAGCTGCCGAGGCATTTGTAAAACGGTTCGAGATGATATATTGTTCTGCATTCAAAAGGAAACTGACTTTTTTTTAAAATATTTCTTTTCTGGAAAAGAGAAAATATAATCTTTAAAAATATGTGTTTTGCATTCATTTATTTTCGAAGTAATGCTTGAAAGGTGTGGTTCGTTATATGCTTGCATTAGTCAGCTTTCGTTTATTGGTTATAAAATGTCTACGTATTTCGTGGACATGAGTTTTAAAATACGGAGACAATGATTTTTTTAAAATTTGTTGTTGAAGCTTCTTTAATTTGTTTTTACATTTTAACTACATCTTAATGATTTGTTACAGTTCATGGATTACATCCCAAATAAACAACGCAAGAAAAAGTTTCAAAATAATTTGGGAAAAGAATCGTCGGTTCAAGCATATGTCTCATATTCGCAGATAGGTCACGTGTATGTATGAAACAGTGATTAATTCGTAGGATTCAAGGATTTATGAAGAAAATTCGAGAGTCTGGATTCAGTCCTAAAAAGACGTACGACATAGATTTTGATAAGTTTCAGTTTTGGCTTTTCGTGTAGGGTTGAAAATTTTTATGTTAACTCATGAAATAGTTTTGGAAAACACTTGATGTACGTTTTCTTTCTTCAAAATATTGACTTTCAAGTATGTTTCCCATACCATAAGCATTCGGTTACTGAAATGATGTAATCGAGGTTGCTTCCATAATGTAGCCATGAAACATGTTAAGACTTGCGAATGATGCACCCTAAAAAAGAATGGAAAAAGTACTGATTCAAACCGAAATAAACTTTTCTGTGTAAAAAAAATAAATGGCAGTTCTGTTCTTTTTCTTGAACACTGTGCTTTCCTTTTTGTGCGGCAGTTTCATTTCTTTTTAATATAAAAAAACTTCAGTTTCTTTCCTGAAAATTTTATTTTTATGTCATTGTAAATCTACCAATGCGTTTAGTGGATTAGATAATTAAGGAAAAGGTGTACCTGCACTTGACTTTTGAGATTCATTTTAATAAAGATCATGACCAAACCGATTATATTTTTTGGTTATTCGGTAAGCAATTTCGTTTTTTTCCCATTAAAGGACTTAATTGCATTTTTTCACAGCCAACTTCGCACCTAAGTCGCATAATTATTATCTATTTTGATCGCTGATATAGCGCTGATATGGCTGATAGGTTTGATTCTGCGAAGTTTTGGATGATGTCCCTTCAAGTATGCTATGTAAAAAGCAGCTTTTCTGCATATTTTAGAGTTTTACTGTCGAAAAGGCAAAAATTCTATTCAAGCAAGAAAAAAAAATCACACGATCTATCTGTATGGAGAAGATGTATTGACTGAATGCCAGTGCCAAAAGTGGTTTGGAAAATTTCGATCCGGCAGTTTTGATATTGAAGATGCACTAAATTCTGGAAGGCCAGTTGATGCTAATGAAGACACATTAAAGGCATCCGCTGATGCAAATACGGTGAATAAAAACTCATGAGATCACTGAGAGATTAAATCTATCGAATTCGACCTTTCATGATCATCTTAAATGCCAATGTTTAATCTCAACGCTCAACATACGAGTTCGTCATGTTCTTACGGAAAGAAAGTTTTGCCGTCGTGTTGATGTCTGTGATTTACTTCTCTCGCGTGAAGAAAACGATCCAATATTGAAGCGCATCATAGAAGTTGCCTGTGAAAAAATACAATTAAGTCCTCTGACGGGAAAAAAAGCGAAATTACTTTTCGAAAAAGCCAATATATTCATACGCTGCATCGGTACACCGCAACAATGGGCTTGTGTGATGTTTTCCAACGAGTCCAGGTTTAGCTTACAGTCTCATACATGTGGTAGTTTGATATAAAAAGAGCCAGGTACCCGTCACAACCAAAAGAACACCGTTACTGTGAAACGTGCAGGATTGCTCCGTTTGGGGGGAGGGGGGTTATGCTGGAGAACAGAACAGATCAGCATGTTCAAATCGAAAACATGACAGGCCCCATTTTTCAGGCTATCATTCTGGAACAAAATGTACGTGTGTTACGGGTTGCAATGGGCAACGAACTTGTGTTTATGGATGACAACGACGAGTTGTAGCGAGTCAGCCACCTCGTACATTTGGACCAGAAATGCGGAGAGCATTGTTTGCTGAATGAAGTAATCTTCTCTAAGATCAGATCGATAATTTATACACAGTATGCATAGGCATTCTACAGAGTATGGTGCATCGTCTGGAAGACATACAGTGTTAAACATCATACTCACCATGCAATGTTAAGTTTTTGTAAAGGGGTTGTTTTTTGTTATTGCTCCAGGGAGTAAAAATGACAGTTTTTATGAATGATGTCATACATACAACAGCTTTATTGTTCTTTATTTTTGTTAATAAACTAGCCGCCTCCGGCGATCAGTTGGTTCGCCATCTTAATAAATCTTGTTCAGAGAGAATCCTGTTCCTAACTGACTTCCTTGGCACTGAAATCTCTCAGATTCTAAATGGAATTTAAAATTAAGATGGTTACAAGCAGGAGCAGCCCTACGGTAAATGTCGCCCCCTGCTAATGTAAAAAAGACGCCCCCTTTTATGCTCTTAGTTTTTGATTTCGAAATGACGCCCCTTCGAAGCCGGCGCCCAGATGCGATGCTTACAGTGTCGGGTTGCCCCTGGTGACAAAAATAAGATGGTTAAATGACAAAAACCTACAAAAAGGAACAAACTATTTTTGTCCTATATTAATTCTGAAGAGCTTATGGATATATTGGCCTTTATCAAAAAACGGAAAGGAAATAATAAAGTAAGAAAATCTGAAACACTTTCAGATTTTAAATACGCACTAAAGTGCTATATATTAAAAGCGTATTATAATCCATGGGTCTTTGCTATTTTCGTTCCTTATTTCATTAAGTTGGAAAGTATATCATTATTCATGATTGTGATAAAATGAAATTAAAATTGATATTTCTAACATCCTTTTACTGGGTGTAGTTCATTAAAAATAGATGGGGGAAAGCTGCGCAGAAAAATGCACATTTCCAACTGAATGAAAATTTCAAAAACTTATTCTCAGGTGTATTCATAATCAAAGTAGCAGACGATGAAAATGCGACAAATTGCGCCAAGTGTTAGAATCATCTCCTCAAAATCGCATATCAACCAGTTTATTTTTCGCCAAATTCAAAATTCGCACATTTTAGTCTGTGAAAATTTTCAAATCCTATTTTTCTTTTGAGTATAAAACATTTCATTCTGATTTCACATGCATACGATATTTTAATTAAAAGACAACCTTACAAATAATCGAAACAAAATAAATCATTATTCTTTTATTTTTATTTCAAGAGTCTGAATCATTTAACAAACTTGCCAATTATGGAAACCTAGATATGCTATATTCTCTCTTTTTCCACAGCGGGGTTACAATTGCGTAATGGTGGAGCAAAAATTAGCCTTTTGCAACATGATTTTTATATATTTCTCCTAAAATAATTCGAATTTCGAAAAAATCGCTTCGAGGTATGTCGGGACCCGTCCTGCAGAATTTCCATACAAAATTTGGCAGGTCTACGATGGCCCGTTTCGGAGCTACGCGAGGCACAGACAAACTAACCAACAGCCTAACTGACATTTTACAGTTTGTTTTATTTATATAGATAGATGAGCTTTATGAATAAGTCACATTTGTTTTGATGATCGTTTCGAGTGCTATAAAAGTTCCGATTATCTTCAAGTGCAAAGAAAAAGAAAAAAATAAAAAATCCACTATCCACAAGAGGGAGAAGTTGGGACTTTTTCTACCGCGAAACGATTGTTTTGTCGATAAGTATCTTTTATCATGCTACTTTTCAAAGTTTATAATTATTTTTACATTTTATCACCAAGATTTGAGTATTTTTGATATACTGCTCGTAGTCTGCTTTCACGTTATAGTCAAGTGCTGTATCATACTAAATGGAACTATTGAATTTATTTTTGATTTACTTATTAATATTTGTTAAAAAACATATTTTTATTTCTATTTTTACTGCGGTTTTTCGCGCATATTCAAGACAATTAAAAAATTGGTTTGTATTTTAATAGTTCATGCTTAAGGAAATAGATGGCAGCACTAGACAAATTAAGAGCTTGAAATAGTATTGTATATAGCCGCAGCCAGCAATTTTCTTACACCTGAAAAAAAAAAAAGAGAAAGAATTGCATTATTTTCTCTTTCTTTCTTTTTTAATTACTATTTGAAGCATGCATTTTAAAATTTTCATTTTCAGATGGATAATTAACGTATGATCTGACTTACAATTCATTTGTTTTACAAATATATAAATGTATGTTGTTGTTGTTTTTGTTGTAGTAGCCGTAGCCAGCAATTTTCTTAAACCTGAAAAAAAAAATGCATTATTTTATCTTTCTCTCCTTTTTAATTACTATTTGAAGCATGCATTTTAAAATTTTCATTTTCAGATGGATAATTAACGTATGATCTGACTTACAATTCATTTGTTTTATAAATATATAAATGTATGTTGTTGTTTTTGTTGTAGTAGCCGCAGCAGCAATTTTCTTAAACCTGAAAAAAAAAAGAAAAATTTGCTTTATTTTATCTTTCTCTCCTTTTTAATTACTATTTGAAGCATGCATTTTAAAATTTTCATTTTCAGATGGATAATTAACGTATGATCTGACTTACAATTCATTTGTTTTATAAATATATAAATATATGTTGTTGTTGTTGTTTATGATTACGGCAACGCTACACTAGGGCGATCTGCCAAGGAGGAGGGGTGCCTTCTTAGGAGAACTTTCTAAGGGGTTCTAACGCATATTCACGTTACATCTGAAGAAAACCTACCAAAACTCCAGACCGTTAGATCGACAGCCGCGCGACGGGACCCGAACCCGGTACCTTCACACATATAAAAAGCTTGCTTTACTTTAACGTTTTAGTGTAATGTGTGGAATGGATAAATTTGAAAATTCAGTCTTAAGAATTATAATGAAAAATGGAGAACTGAATATATTTATATAGCAAACACGTGCACAAAATAAAATTTCAAAAATATACTTAAAAAAATGTGAGGTTATTTCACATAGAAAAAAATACAACACAAAAGTCACACTACACTGAAAATCATTCCCTATTTCTTAATGAAAAGACTAAATTTCAAATCCGAAACTCTCTCAAGCTCATTGTTCCACCTTTTCAAAAATAAGTATAAAGTTTAACGACTAAATCTCGGTTCTACGCTACTCTTTAAAACATTAAGTAAAACAACACCACTTAAGGATATTTCAGTGACGTATCATGATCGCAAAACAATTGAGTAGGAACGTTTAATTATGTTTGCAAGAAAAAAAAAATTTCTACAATCCTCTTACGTAATTGAAAATCGACATACAATCGAATATACCCTATAAAAATATCAGAAACACTGAGTGTGAACATTTTCAGACCGACAGAACAGAAATATTGACCAAGCTTAATTCATTCACAACGCTAAATGTAATCTTAAGTTCACTTAATTTTAAGTATAAAATTATTGAAATATGTAGCTAAAATTTGAAGGAATTTGAAAATAATTAATAAAAGGTTTTAAACCAATGTTTAGTAAGAATTATGATCAATGCCCTTTTCCAATTACTTTCCATATATCAACAAACATGAACTACCTATTATGCCGTGGCGTGACCTACGGCTTTTATAATCCTCCTGCTGGAGTCTTCCCACAAATCAGATCTCCACCACTTTGACTCCATCATGGATTTACTATATACGTGCTAGTAATCTGCACGGGGTGAAAGTTTCAAGACTTGGGAGTGTAAAAACTGCGGACCGGTCCGTAAACTAACTGAACTAAGTAAAGCATGGATAGTTTAAAAATCGTAATTTAAGACTTTTCAGCCAAGCCCGTTTATGAATCATTATTAGGAGCCTCATTGCGAGCTAGTTATGCATGCTGCATATCTTCAGAAAAAGAAAATTATAATTTAATACTGTATTCTTTTTATATATCGCGATGTATAAAAAATGATCAATTTACTCGATTTTTTTTCTTTTAACCCTTAATTCTGACACATGTAGCAACTATTCTAACACTGAAATATAATTGTTTCGACCTTGTTTAAGAGTGGGAGACAATTTCCAATACTGTTCGACTGCTGCAACTTTAATTGCGAGGTAAAACAGAAATGAAGACGCACAATGTTGCTGCCTGTCATTTTATTTTTCGAAAAACATAATTTAATTCAATTTTTTTTTTTTACATTATCATTCCTTACAGCGAATGTTGAAAATGTTTAGCACCATTTCCAGTACAATCATGAAAATAATTTGGGTTTTCCAGAGAAATCCTGCGCAAACATCTATGAATTAAAACAAATTATAACTGTGTAAACTCTCGTCAACAACACTGTTGAGAAGAGAGTTGGCAAACTTAGTTCGACGTGTTCATGCTTGCATCCAAAATGGTGGCGAACATTTTCAACATTTGCTGTAAGGAATAATAACGTAAAAATTGAATTTAATTATGTTTTTCAAAAATAAAATTATCACAGGATTAAGTAACTTCGTGCGTGTGCATTTTGGATTTATCTTGCAAATAAAATTGTAACAGTCCAACTGTGTTGGAAATTGACTTCCACTCTTAAAGAAAGTCGGCCAATTATACTTTAGTGTTAGAATAGCAGCCGCATCCTTCAGATTTAAGGGCAATAAGCAAAACCACCGGGTACTCTTTTAAACTGATAACCTAATACTAGTATGAAGCGTTGTAATTAATTTATTCGATTAAAAAATTGTAATGAAATTCTTTTTTTATTTTAAGCAAATATTTATTATTTTTTATTTTTTAAGGAAAATATTACGTTGTGTACCCCGAATGGCATAGTTCCGAGCCACACGAATACGCATCCACACTAATTTCCACAAAATTGGAACTTGTAGATTTAATACTAGAAGGTTAACTAGTATTAAACTTGTATTTTGTAGATCAGCTATCATCATATTCACACACTAAGAATGATAACATGAACAATTACAGTTATTTTTCTTGCACCATAAATGTATTTTTTAACGAGTTTTGGAGCAATACCATATGTGCTAGTGTTTACATTTTTTAAAATTTAAGTTAATTTAATTAATTTATTTATTTGTATTCACAAGCGATTATTTAGTAAAACTTTGAAGATATGAATATCTTGGGGGCATGTTTTGGGGGGGGGGTGACAGGAAGTGAAGGGAAGGACACATATCGAATTATTAGGGGGCAAATGTGCCTCTTGATGCCTTCAAATTAATAAACGAGAAAGTTTCGATCTCCCCTGCAATACAAAAAAAAGGCTAAAGTTCCCCTGAACAACGCGTATTTCAGAAAAGATTTAGAGTCCCGGCCCGTCATTAAAAGCCATCTTGATACTAAAGCCTGTGTCCGCACTTTGAATTTCTACGAAGCATTACGAACCCCCCTCCACCCCCAACAGCCATCTTACAGGAATTGCGTCTCCTCACTGGTATTTTATGTTGCCTACACCGTGGATGGGAAAAGTCCACCGAAGACTTAATTATTGCACGGAGAGTGCAAGTGGCAGAGTTGAGCAGTATCGAAAATACATTCATTTGAAATAAATTTTGAAAATACACTTGAAACTTGTATTTTGTATTTTTACGAATAAAAAGCAAAGCATTTTGAAAATGTATTTTAAAATAAATTTTTAATGTACCTATAAGATTCAGAATACTGAAAATTCATTTTGTATTCTGGCGTTTAATACGTAATATTCCTCGGATCGGGATGCTCGAATGCAAACGATAAAATTGGCGATATTCAAATTTCCCTCTTGGTATAATTTATGATATAAAAAAAGTTCTTTTGCAAGCTGCACTATTCGAATGTTTCGCGTGGTAACTTATGAGGTCTAAAGTTTATTCATATCATGAACCTTGTGTAATAGGGGATTGTATTTCTTAGATAATCCTACAAAATATTTTTTTTGAAAACATATATATTAGGGATCGACCGATAGTATCGGTTCTTTCGATTCTAAAGTATCGGTTTCTGTTGCTTTCATCCATTTTCACCGATACTTTTCAACCGATACTTCGCTTTTCAGAAGAAACCACGCAGGCGCAACACCTTTCTAGAATCTTTATTTTGGTAATGAGATGGGAGGCATCGTTTCATTGGCACATTTGTTCGCGCGAGTGTTTCCGAACTGAGTGTTCCTTTTTTTTTTTTTAAATTCTAACCATCGCTAAATGGATGTCGTATCACCAAGTGTGGTCGAAATTATGGACGAAGATTCGTTAGATGACAGTTTAGCAGGAAAATCGTATATTCTTCTAAATTATTTTGAATTGGTGCCCAACACTAAATAGGCTATCTGCAAGGATTCCAAAAAACAAATGTCGAGAGGTAGGCTATAATTTTACTTCACTTTTATAAACGTTTATTTTCTCACTGTGTTAACTCAAAAAAGCGTTCATTCATATATATATATATATATATATACTAGCTGAAGTACCCGTCCTCGACGGGTTAGTGAATGAAAATTTTCCAAAAAGCAAGAACTTTCGTCAGCATTGTAGGAGTACACAGAATGGATGTAGTATGTTGCCAAAGTAAAGAAAGCGAAGTTATAATTTTCATGTATTGTTAAAATATTACAGGTTAGAGAGTAACTAAGTAATATCATTTCATTCGCTTTAGTCGTAATTATGTGATGCGCGAACGAATATTTACGCATATTGAAATAATTTTCGCAAAATCTCAAAATTTAATCAACATTTTTTGAAAAATTTGAAGCCTAGAATTTAAGTTGAGTGACAACCTATCCTGTCACCCAAATTCGTTTCATTCCCTGCAGTCTTTATTTCGTGATGCTGGGACAAATTTTCAGCATTTTAAAACGATTTTCGAAAAATCTCAAAATGTAAGCAAAATATTTTAATTCTCTCTCTCTCTCAACGCTTATAAATTAAGATTAGCAACTACCTATCATATCACTCAATTTCGTATCATTCGTATTAGTCGTTTATTAGCCTATGTTTTAAGTTGAGTGACCACCTATCCTGACACCCAATTTCATATCATTCGCTTCAGTCGTTTTTACGTGATGCTTAAACACAAATTTACGCAGTTTGAAACGATTTTCGCAAAATCTGAAAATCTAATCAAGATTTTTTAAAAATTGGACGCCTATGTTTTAAGTTGAGTGACCACCTATCATGACACCCAATTTCATATTATTCGCTTCAGTCGTTTTTACGTGATGCTTGAACACAAATTTACGCAGTTTGAAGGGATTTTCGCAAAATCTCAAAATCCAATCAAGATTTTTTAAAAATTGGACGCCTATGTTTTAAGTTGAGTGACCACCTATCATGACACACAATTTCATATCATTCGCTTCAGTCGTTTTTGCGTGATGCTTAAACACAAATTTACGCAGTTTGAAACGATTTTCGCAAAATCTGAAAATCTAATTAAGATTTTTTAAAAATTCGACGCCTATGTTTTAAGTTGAGTGACCACCTATCATGACACCAAATTTCATATCATTCGCTTCAGTTGTTTTTACGTGATGCTTAAACAAAAAAAGCGTCACGGACAGAATGACAGAATAACAGAATGACAGACAGACAAACTTTTTTTTGAGGGTCGCATCGGATTCCCGGGTGCTTGAAACGGATAGAAATCGCAAAATTTTTGAATTCCAAGAAATGTACAGACAAAAGTCTAATTTTATTTATATAGATATACAATTGAATCTCCCTATAACGAACTCGCTCGGTTCCAGTTAAGAAATTCATTATAGAGAAAATTTTGTTGTACAGAGATTAGAGATTTTTGCAGTTATTTCAGCAAATATTACAAACTTTTTAGTTAATTCGATGTTTAAAAGTATTACATTATTACTTTCAATTAAAAATAAATTGGTATTTATTATAAATTTGTTAAACTTCCGGTTTCTTACTTTTCATTGTATAAATGAAATGTTCAAAAGTAAAGACAATGCACGAATTAGAAAATAAAATATGTAATGCACTTACGTTTATTTTACTTCAAAATTCCGTTATTTTACATTGTTTTGCATTCTGTGATTTTAAATTTGCATAAAAATATTCATATTTTAAAAGTCCGCTGAAAATAGAGTGAGGCACATTTTATTCCATTTGGAAACCTCTTTTTAATGGGTTTGAAAAGTTGAAGCATTAAAGTTTGATGTGGTTTTGATCGTGAAGCGTAGGGCCTTAAAATTATATGGGCAAATCGGGACTTTGCCCAGGGCCTCCGACTTGAAAGGCCCTTCAGTTTTAAATGTTTTTCTGAAATATTCTTTTTTATATCAAAATTTTATGAAAAATATAATAAATTTCATAGATTGGGGGCCCCAAAATCTATCAATGCCCGGTGCCCATGTTGGTCATAATCGGGCGCTGGTGAAGTGCCTTCATTATCGGAGTCAGTTTCACTTTCCTGGTCTCCATTTTTATCATCTGTTACTTTTCCACTAAGTGGTCTGTTCAAAAATTAAAATTTTCTTCAAAACTAACCAAAAAACTCAAAGGTAAATCTGAAATATTCGATATGGGAAGATAAGCTCTTCGTTATATGGAGAATGTTAGTGTAATTTAAGCCTTAAAATTACGTTTCCATGAAAAATTTCGTTATAGTGAGAAATTCGTTGTAAAGAGACTTCGTTATAGGGAGAAATTTGTTGTAAGGAGACTTCGTTATAGGGAGATTCTACTGTATATATAGGCTTTTCATATCGTTGGAAAATGTCTAGCTCTTGATATAGATTTCACGCTTAAGAGACATGCTTTAAATTTTTATTTTAAAAAAATCTGGAGTAACTCCACTCGACTTTCCGAACACTCACGATTAAGATCATTACCAAGCATTTAAATAAATTTTAATCAATGAATAATTCAAACATATATACCAAATTGAAGCTCAATCGAATGCACAGTTTAAAGGCTTTCGCATACTTTCAAGAATTTCTCCCCATATGCCATAATGAAAAAGAAATCTTTGTCGTAGCAATGTAGAAAACTATAAGTCCTATAAACACCAAAATTAATACAGGTCTTAAGATGGTGTTTTATAACATATATACCCAATTTGAGCTCAATCGAATATACCGTTTAAACGCTAGCGCACTTTAGAGAATTTCCCCCCATAGGCCATAATCTAAAAGAAATCTTTGTCGTAGTCCTGTAGAAAAACTATAAGTTCTATACACACCAAAATCAATACCGATATTATGATGGTAGTTTATAACATATATACCCAATTTTTGCTCAATCGAATGCCCCATTTAGGAGCTATCCTGTTCACTCACATACACACACACATGCATATACACATCTCGTAAAAATAGCATAAATGAATTCAGAAGACCTCAAAACGTGCCAATACACCAAAATCTCGAAGTCGAATTTTTTCATGATTACACTACTTTCCTTACACGGTACATGTTCGGAAAGTAAAAACAGGTCTTTTGATTGAAAATACCTAAGTGGTATGATAATTTTTAGAAATAAGAGCCCCCCTCCCCCAAAAGGATGTTTACTTCAGAGTGGATTTTTGAGGTCCAGATCATGTTTTTCTATAATATACATGAAGGGAACACAAGGTCATTACGTAAAGAATTTCCTTAAAGTACTGGCATATAAATTTAACTTTTCAAAATCAGCTGTACATATTGTAATACAGCGGAGCTGTTGGTGAGCTGTTAGCTGTTTTGTAAGCAGTAAGATTTTTTTTTCTGTGTTTTCTGCTTAAACAGTGCTAGGTGATCCATTTAGAATATTAGATGCGCAAATCTAAAAAGTTATAAAAGAAACAAAAAACAAAACATGAAGTTGGGGGAAAAATAGCTGTATGGATTTTGAGGCCCCCTACGTGTGGGGGCCCCGGGTATTCGCCCCGCCATGCCTCCCTATTTTTAAAGCACTGCTAATATGGAAACCTTTTATCTGGCTCATAGCAACAATTAGGCGACAAAATAGAGGTTGAGAAAAATTGGTTTAAATATTTGCACCAGTGGGCACTGGAAATGGATTATATCTTATTAATATATCCCTTTTACTCCCCGCCACCCGTGTTTGTGTTCTGTCAAGCCTAAACGAGGGACATCTACCTATAGGGGGGGGGGCTTGGGCGGAGGACTTTTTAAGGGAGTCTAACGGATATTCACGTAACATCTGGAGAAAATCGTCGAAAACTCTAGACCACTAGATCGACAGCCACGCGAGGAGAAAGAATTCCGAACCTGCACACTAAGACGCTTCCCAGTGCCCAGCTTTTTATAAATTCGGCCATTCGTCGGCATGATTGAATAGAAAAGAAAGACTAGAACTACTGTAAATTCATACTTCAATGTATCCACTGCTTTTTCTTTTTAATGCTTTCTACTGGGATCAAATTTCATCATGCTGTTATTCATTTTAACGAGAACTACACTCTCGTTACAAAAACTGCCCAACAGATGTAGGTTTAAATGACATTAAATTATGAAAAGTATCGGTATCGGCCGATACTATAACTTAAAAGTATCGGTATCGGCTGTTTCTGAAAATGAATTTATAGGTAAGTATCGGTATCGGTCATCGGCGAAAATGTGGTATCGGTCGATCCCTAATATATATATATCCTCTCTATTAGTTTCTTGTGTATTTTTTGTGTACTTTTAAAAAAATATTAATTTACGAGTAATTTTTTTTGTAAATGATTACATCAAAATAAATACTTATGAACTTACTATTTATTTGCATTAACGGAATTTTTTATTCAAATTCAGATTTGATTCGATTTTACGAACACGGCCGATTATTTACACGAGGGATCTAGGCCGAGGAGGGGGGGTGCAATCCGTGGGCACTCTGAGGGATCCTAACCTGCATTTATGCGATGTTTTGGAAAAAAACCACGGACAACTCAGAACGGCTATGTTGGCGGACGCGAACTGGGTTTTATTCAAAGAGATTCTTTGCTACTCTGCTGTACTTTCGTAATGTTATTCTACACAATTAAACTAAACATAACTAAACTGAACTCAGTGGTGCAAAAAGCAACATGATCCAAGGCCTGCGATTTCCAGTCATGCTTTCACGACCATGAACCATGGGATGCAAAAGTATATGCCTCACAGGTGCTCAGCCTGAAAGGAAGCTCCTTGTGTTTCATTCTCCAAGCAAGCTTGGGACTCTTTATATCGACCGAATGAAACGATGAAAGACTGGCCGAGGATAGAACATGGACATGATGTAGTATGTTGTAGTTGTGGTTGTGCTGCTGTAGTTGATATAAGTTTTTTTCTTTTTTTTTTTAACTTCAGTTTATGTTCTCCGTATTATTTCGGTAGTTAAGATCTTATTGTCTTAGGGAGCTATATACGTCCTGAAACAGAATATGAGAGTCAAAATTTTTGCTGAACAATATTCTTATTTAATTTTTAACACTTTCTAACTAGGTTGAGAAGTGTTTATGATTTCAGTTTGTTTGTCTCTCTGTTCTTCCGTGCTCAACTCCCGTAAGTATGGATAGATTACTACAAAATTGATATATGCTCTTACTATTCGTTGTATCATCTGCCATATTGAAAACAGTGTCTGTACCGTCTATAATTCTTCTACAGGATAAGGCCATGAGAAGAATAAATGAGTAAATGATATATTTGTTTTTGTGTGTGTTCGGTTAATAAAATGCGTAACAAGTTTCGTTATATTCTTTCCAACAATTAAAAGAAAAAAGTTGGAAAATATATTAAAACCGAACCATCAGAGGCTCTATGTGAGAACTTTTATCAGTCTCTAAACTGTAAAATTTTGGTTTTAAATATAGTAAACATTATGGACTGCAAGGGCTAAAAATTTCCTAAAACTCTCTTCATTATAATATTTACTACATATTAATTAAAATTATATGTAGTAAGTTCCAAAAACTAATAAATGAAATCTATAAGAAAAAAGTTCTAATGCAAACGATACTTGTCTTCTAATAACTTTATGTAAGTCATGTTTCTCTCCATATTTACTAAGTGAACTCTCTGTTAGTTACAATATTCACTGGAGCTTTTAAAACATATCTCAGAGTGTCAAAGTATATCTAAGTTTGATTTTTGCTCGTCTTGTGAGCAAACAAATCTAACATCATTCCGGAATAGTATTTTCGTGTTTTGTCTGACGTTTTTATGATGTCAATATCGTACTTTAGGCTCCTTGGTATAGTATAATACTGTGATTACTATTCTTTTATTGCAGAATGCTGTTTTTCTTTTGTCCGATATTTATTTACTGAATCTAAATGCGCGTGAATAAAATGTACAGTTTTATGTTTTGTTTACTCAAAGAAAGAAACGAACAGAAGAGAACATAGTACTTATGGCGGAAGCATGCAAAATAATATTTTTGAAGTAAATAACAAATTCGGAATTTTTTTTCGTCTTTTTTAGGCCAGAAAATGTTTGTGTCAAAGTTGTTTGACAGTTACAATGCAATAAACTGAAAGCACGACATTTAAAAAAAATCTGCTATAAATTCTATGTTTGATGTATGTATTTTTTTTTTTTGAGAACGATGAAAAATACTGTAAATATGAGCTATGGTAGTGCATAACGTGGATATTATGAACTACACGTACAGTAGAGTAAACGTGAAATAACAGAACAATGTTAGTTAATTTTAAGCAGACTAAACTAAAACCATTACCGATAAACAAAGAATAACCAATTAGAAAGAATAACAAATATTTTTCCAGAAACAAATATAGTGTTAAAACATCTCCCCGCTTAAACGAGACTTCTGTTAAATAAAACATTTATTAAATAGTATACGAATTCACCAAATCATGAAATGCTTTTAAGATAAATTTGTTATTCATTTTAGGCAAGTTTTAATGTATTAATATCGATATTAAGAGGTATGCTTGTAAAAATTATAAAAAATATAATCCGCTGTTAAATGCAGTATTTTGATTTAATAACTTTTGAAAAGTTAGTTTTTAAATAGCGTTTAAATACTGAAAATACATTGGCATAACTGATATTTTTTGGATTACCATCAACACCAATTGTTAACAACAATCTTATCCTCTTCGGAGACTTAAAAACAAAAATCCATATGGCCGTAATGTTAAACCGCTAAAATGTTGCATTGGTAAAATTAAGCAAATTTGCAATTTTTAAACTAATTCATTAATACTTTTTATCGCCGCAGAAGGGTTGAAATCCCAAAAAATCATAAAAGAACGTAGGTTTAACAAAAAAATCTATAAGTTATCCAAACATAGCCATATATTTTTTACAATAGAATGTGAAATCTAGAGTAGTAAGTTAGTAATATCTCAGTAAAATTTCATTATGGGGAAACTATATCTTTTACTGCCGCAAGGAAGACAAAACTTCGAAAAAAATAAGATTTTTTTTTTTTTTTGGGGGGGGGAGGTAAATTTTTATAATTTTTATATCATTACTAGAATTAACTAAACTAACACTATGTCTAGCAATAAACCATAAATGTCTAGTACTTTTTAAAATCATTTGTAATAGACTGGAAATAATTAAAGGTAGTTCTTAATTATTTTTTATCACAATCCTTTCATATTGACATGCTTTACTGTTGCACGAGTGGCATAATCTAATGATTCACAAAGATAAATTTTTGAAGGAAATCCAGTCGAAGAATGCATAGATCGGTAATGTTATCTAAGTATATTTGGTGGTGGAATTCTAGGATCAACATTCGATTGATGCATCCAGTTTCCCGTGTGTCTCTTCCTTTTCACCAGAAGAAGTTTTTAGACAGACGTTGGAAGACGGGTAAATAAGTTGTTACTTCAATTTCCGGGAGAAGTCTGATCTTAAAAGAGTTACGTTCGTACCCGTATTTACCAACATCAAACAAGGGATACCACAAGTAGATCCTTTCAAATAAAATATACTTTTCCCTCCACTAAGTGCGGAAATCTTCGGTTTTTCGTCAGGGGGTTTATTCAGAAAAGGCAGCCTCCGCCCCGCAAGACGAACTTGATTTAGTTTCCCTGTCTGAGATCACGTGGCACTCTGTCTACACGTGTCCCTTTTTGTTGCATCTCCAACACGTTATGTCGTCGAGTCGAGCTGTTTTTCCCCCATCAGAGAAACTATTTCATAATGCCTTGACTACAGAATCCAGTTTATCATCCTTTTTCTTTTCCAGCATTCTTTTCTATCTCTATTGACCTTACATGTCTGGATATTTTCGGAAAATTTCTTGCCATTTCGTACTTCATGCTATATGCCAGAGCTCACTTCAAACCATTTGGGTCTACCAGTCTCGTCGAATGCTGCTTGTCTTGATCTCTGACGCGTCGACGAAGTATTGGGCCGCTAGACTTTCTCGGATCTCTAGAGGACATTCAGCATAAATTAGACTCATCAATCGTTCTACATCAGCGGTTAATACTTGTAGACATTTTTCAGGTCTTCCACCGCGTTTTCGGTTCAGTCCTATAAAATTGGGTAAAAAGGATATTTCCAAATCGAGATTCAAGAGCCTTTTCGAAGGTCGGTAAGTCGCTCAACTTACCAGTCTGTATTCTAAGAGAACATCTGTCACTGATCCCTGAGGAGAAGCTTACAAGTTGGCTGGACTTTAAGCTATCCAGTCCATGTATTCGTAGAGTTCACGATGTCGAAGTGAGTCTTAAAAATTGTCAAAGTTGCTTGGCTGTCGAATATCACGTGTGCTTAATCTTCGGTCTAGAATTCATAATTTCTGTACTTCCCAGGAAATTGTTTGGCTTAATCACAAGATCAGAAAGTCCCATCTCAATATCGCTGATGTGTTCTTGCATTTCGATCCTTACTCCCTCATCCTCTTCTTCGATTGTCTGTTGTATGGCCTTGATTGTACTCTGAATTTAGGTCCTTATTTCTTCAATCATTGCATGCACACCTTATACTTGAGTCTTCATTTCGTCTTGACAATTCTCCATTCTCTCTTGTCCTGAATGCTTCTCGTTGTCTGTTCTCTCTTATTCGGAATGCATCTTTCTCAACATGGCTAACAGCTTTTCAAATTTCTCTTCCATGGCTATATTCTGGTTGAGGGTATTCACCCAGACATCTAAATCACACTTCTTGAAACTAATGTTACACAAATTATAAACTGGGTTTATGTTAAAATACTCCAACAAGCGTGAAGAGACAAAAAAAAAGCTTTTTCTGTAAAAACAATGTTAATTACGATTTTTATTGTTGTTGTTCTTTAATTTTAACCATTTTGCAAAGGTAAAAAGATGTTAATGGTTTGGTTTTATATTTTTCAAATTTATTATTTTTTACCAATGACAACTTTTTCGAGCAATTGCGATTTGCTTACATGCATTTCAGTTTTTACGCTCCACCTTGATGTGTATATGTTAAAATCCCATTCTTAAATTATCCTCAATTCCTTCATGATTACGGCATCCAGTATCATTCGTGTTTTTGTCGAGAAAATGCATACGTTGTCATTTTCCAGTTCGTTTCGTACACATTTCTTAACTCAGAAGCAGTAACCCTAAATTTTGAGAGATCGAAAAGAAAAAAAAAATGGTAGCACAGTGAGCACGGAACACATTTTCATTCGCGTTTCACCCTCTTTCATTTACCTTGACAGTTTTCTGTTTATACTACTTAGAGATCTTCATCTCAGTCGCTGAAAATCAATTTTTGAAAGTCAAAACAGGCTCTGTTTAGTGCATTTTATTCTGTTACAAATGGAAACAAAGATTGGTCTGGAAAAGTGTTTCGATGTTTTCTTTTACTCTTTATTTTTTCATGATGTCACTATTAATATTCAAATATATTTTTTGCTATGGAATCTTGGCTGTTTTTTTGTATTTGCTTTCTTAACAGTCGTATAAAAAGTGTGCATTGTTTTGTAGCAATTCCATCAGTGGCATGGAATACATATTTGATACTTTTATAATCAGAATTCTTTTTAATCGAAGTATAAAAATGTTGTGCTAGTGATTGATTTGAATAAACAGTCTACTGTGAATTTGTGGTTGTATGCGGGATTAAGACTAAAAAAATTTTGAAAAGTAATATAAATGAAAATAAAAGTACAAAAACAAAAAAAAAAAAATAGTGAAAATCGGAACGTACAGATTTATATTATTAGAATAGGAATTAAATATAAAACCGTAACATTTTTAATAGTATTTTGTTGTACAGGGTGTGTCACAATTCCCTCCCGGTTTTGGAAGGCTTATAAAAAATATATATTACCAATACAGCCACAAAGTTTACTATTGGAGAAAGAAATGATACTAAGTTTTATTTTACAAAAGTTCAATATGTGAATCTTGTGCAGCGACGGATTAATGCAATTTCGTTGGGGATGAGGTTGGGGGAGAGCAGTTAGCTTGTTCTCTGAGAAAGACTACACTTGCAATGTTTATTTCTCCAGTAAAGTCTTCTCCAAGAAAGGAACATTGCAACTGTTGTTTCACAAATAACGGGCTTCCCCGTCGTTGGATTGTACGAGGTTCGGACGACGACAGTCACCTTCTTCCAGGGCTACCTCACTCTCCGGACCTGATTTCAGGCATTTTTTTTTATGGTGTTACATAAAAGATCGTGCTTTCGTGCCATGGACGAAATTTGTGCCAAAGTATCACAACTGCATTTGTTACCATGTTAAAACGAGTGTGTGAGTCTGGAAAAAAATTGACTTTAGACTTGATATCTGCCGCATCACGAAGCATGGACGATTTATAGGGCGTGCGGAGGGGCTACCACCCCAATTGAGGAAAAAGAAATTAATGTAAATGATCCTATTTTACTACCATAAAATCTATGTATATGTCAATCTTCTAAAAAACCGCCCCCGCCGACGAACTAGCTGCCCAATCCTCACCCCCCCACCTACGACAAATTCGCATTAATCCGTCGCTGTCACGAAAAGCTCACACATTGAACTTTTCTGAAATAAAACTTGTAACAATTCTTTCTCCACTAAAGTCAACTTTGTTGCTGTATTAGTAATATATATATTTTATAAGCCAAACCAGGGAGGTAATTGTCACACTCCCTGTATATTTTAATCATTTTTTCTGTACACCTAAAGATCTAAAGAAAACGAAATAGAAAAGGATACTGAAGGTTATAATCTGTTTCCAAACTGAATGAGAGAAAAGAATATAAGTAACGTCTATTACAAAAAAAAGATTATATAAATAAATAAATAAAAATGAATAAATAGATAAAATAAAGTTTTAAAAAAAGCTCCGATGATGTTGTGATGGGTCATATATAAGCAATCAAAAATTTAGCTTTATAGAAATTAAATAAATCCCTGATTAGAATTTTAACATTGAGAGAGAGCAGAAATTTTAGAAATTTTTAGATTTTAAAAGTACGCTTTTTACTCCGATATTTTTGAGATCCTTTGGTTCTACCGATGTAGTTGAGATCATATGAATATACATATATATATATTATAACATCACTTAAGAATATATATATATATATATATACATATATGTGTGGGGGGGGGGTTGCGTCTAAGGTATTTCATGATTACTGACCGGTTCAAAAACGGATATAATACTGAAACGGTTCAGAAGTTGAGAAAATTTTTAACACAAAGATAACCGTTTTTTCCCTCTGTAGTCAAATGCGACATCATTGTGTATTCTAGAAAACATTATTTATGTTTCTGTGGTAGGTTTTGACATGCACTTTATAGAGAATTTTAAATCTTTTTATTTCTCGTTTTTATATATTTACATTGGAAAACTAAAACCTCAATTGAGCAGAATAAACAGTTTCATTTTCTGCTTTTCTGTCTGGAGAAAAATTTCGCTCTTTTAACTAACTGATTAAATTACTGGGCAGCATTGCCCAGTAATGACCATGATTTGTGTTAACGAAATAACAATGATTTGTGTTAACGAAAGCTCCAGCCATAGCAATGCTATGAAACAAAGTTCGCAATGATAAAATTAAAATATCTACTATGCTTCCACATGAAATTCATTTAATTAAACTTACCGTAATTTATTAGGAAAAAAATATCTCTTGAATATCACTATTTTAATGATAGAATTTCCTAGATAAAAGCACTGTTTTCGATTTTCATCATTTTTAAAAGGTACAAGACCCCGCTTTCAAGAATTATTATTGTAATATTTTATATGAATCAGTAAAAATATGTAAGTCGTGAGTATTGGTAGATACTAATAAATATATATTTTTGTAATTTAATTAATGAAATATTCTATGTAAGACCTTATTAAATTTAGTGAAACTTTTTCCGATCTTAAATTTCTCATTAAAAAAAAAAAATATTTTTAACCACACTCCGAAACACTTGTTACGATGGAACTTTATGCTCTTTGTGAAAAAGAAAACAATTTGAAGAAGTTTATTTGATAATAAAATTGCTCTACACGCAGAAAAAGGCTTTGTATTGAAAATTATTTGAAACTTTTTGAGCCCTTTCCAGAATGTATTGGAAAACTAAACAAATACTAGAAAGTATTCCGAAGATAAACAGAAATAGAAAACTCTCGAAATAGTTTTCTCATACAAATTTGGTCTTACTTTATGAAATGTGTTTTTCTTCCTTTGTAACAAATTTATAAGGGGAAAAACTTTTACAATATATGGAAAATTTTATGATCGATACCAATAAAACCAATAAATAAATTTGTGAGCTCGTTTTTCGTATTAGATGAATTCATTAAAATTCCTATGAAAATTCAATATAACGTCAGGAAAATGGGATTGAATACTTATATAAAATACTAATTTATATTCCATCAATAACTTATTTCCCTCTCATGATACTCTCATAAAAATATGGGGGGGGGCTGGGATAAAGGACTCATTTATAGTATAAAGAAAGTTTCAATACAAATTAATGAAAATTTATTGACTTTATGGCATTCTGTGGCTGAACGTTTTGGTTACACCACTGCAAAAAAAGTAGAAGGTAGGTGAGCTTGCGACGTCAAAACTGCAGGCAACAGGAAGTAAGTTATTATGGATGTTACCGCTAAAATGCAGAAATCAGCTGGTCTGCAGATTCTCTAGCTAATCTGCAGATTATTTGGGGTGATCTGTTAGGGTGCGGAAACACGTTTCATTAAACAAACTACCTAGATAATGCGCAAATTACCTAGATAACCTCCACATTCCTTTCTAGGCGCACTTAAAAAGATAAAGAAATCGTTGCTGTTTATAAGATTAATATTTAAAAATGATATAAAATATTATAGCAAGGAAATTAACATTATGTCATTTATTTTTTGATATCTATAGAATTAAGTTATTACAATCAAACAATCAACAAATTAGATGATAACATTAATGAATTAAAATAATGTATTTGAAGGAACAAAACGGTTTAAATTATTATTACAAATCAGGAAATGAATTTGCAAAGCGTCTGATAAAGTTATGCTTAAAGCAATCACACTAATATTACTTAAGAGAAACAACTTTTGTACTTACGAAAGTCGTTAATATGCACATTACCTAGATAAAATGTTGAAAACTCTTTGATTCCACACTTCAAATAAGCTAATCAGTTAATTTGAGGATTAACTAGGTAATTTATTAGGTAAGATTAACTAGGTAGGATTTAGCGGTAACATCGCACTTGAACGATGAACAAAGCGCATGTGCAGTCAATGTGGCGATCTTGAACCGTCAACATTGCAAATCAAGAGAGACCATAGCTAGGAGTTGAGTTTGGGGTTAGTGCCCCCTGCCCCTCAGAAAAATATTTGCTCTTCACTCCTTGGTTAAATTTTGTACTATCTCTAGTGCATTATTTGCATAGTTCCAGTGTTAAAAATGTAGAAATTTTACAAATTCGTGCATAGAGCATGTTCACTTGGGGAAGGTCATAGTTAAGTTTTAGAACAGATGGAGTATTTGACGGTACACACACACACACACACACATGTGCATATTTATTTAATAACGTTACCAGTATAAAATCAAGAATGAGTAAAAATAATATGTGGAGTTACCGCGCGCTCTTTTTACCGCAGTGGTAGATAAATGTTTTGCTTTGCTAACAAGATTAAATGGTTATGAAATTAAATCTTAATTAATTAAATTCAAAAGAAAATGAAATTACAAATACAATTAAATTGAAACGTATAATAAATTAATATACAGAAAAATGCTTACGCAATACTTAAGAAACATGTGGGGAGGGGGAGGAGGGAGTAGAACAATTTAAAATTTATAGCCATCCTAGGCACACTTCACCTCCTAGTCGAATCGCCTGGCTACGGGACTGCTTGCACCAAAAGCGTTTCAAAGTAATATTTTAAGCATAGTCAGATTAAAAAATAAATAAATTTTCTGTGCACGTAATCCAAAACTATATGCGAACTATATTTTTGGTTTAATAAATAGCCCGTGGTAACAGAATACGTAGTGCGTATACGAACACATGTATGCGTAAAAGTACACACGTATGTGCCACGCGCTTGTGCTATAGTAACTTAAAAATATATCCATGTAATTATTCAATTTAAAAAAAATCTCTCCAAAATCTCGGAATCACTGGAAAACTATGTGCTATACAGAGCCTGATTATGACCAACTGGGGCCCTGGGCATTGATGAATTTGGGGGTCCTCATCTATGATATTTGTTTTATTTTTCATAAAATTTTGATATAAAAAAGAATATTTCAGAACAACATTTGATATTGGGGGGCCCTTTCAAGACGGGGGCCCTGGGCAAAGTCCCGATTTGCCCATGCGATAATAAGGCTCTGGTGCTATACCTTCGAATGTATACGCCCTCGGTGTGCGCATCTGACTATGCGTCCAAAGACTATCTAGACATTAAAAGAAAGAATTTGGTGTGAAGTTTCCTTAATAATAATAGAAAATATGTGCGACGTTACGATTAGCTTTTCCAAGAAAGCTGTAAGATTGTCTGCGATAAAATAGAGGCCACTTCTCGAATATCATTTTTTAAAAATGAAGAATTGTTCACTCGCACAATATTTACATTCGGGTAGAATTAACTTACACAATATTTCCATTCAAGTAGGATTATGTTTTCATAAATAAATTTTACAACAGCAAAATTTTTTGAAGGTTTAATAAATTTCTAAAATCATCTCTTTTGATTGGCTCACTTTGTCGTTCGCACATTTGTATGTATCAGTTACATTACAGCTGTTTAATTTCAGGTACAAAACTCATTTTAATACAAAATATTAGACTGGAGCAAGTCCATTCATTTGTTTTTTGGTTATACGTTTTTAATTTCTGGGTATAAATGATTTTAACTCTTAATAAATTGTTTATCATGATCATATCGCATGTCTCGAAGTACACCAGAAAAGTTCGAGCAGTAAGAACACATTTTCGTGCATCAACAAATTTTGTTCTTGGTTTACACTAGCTATTTTAGTTTTCTTGAAAAAATATAATATATGCCGAAAATGATTGCTTTTTGTTGTTCATCTTTAACATTAAAATTAGAATGTAAACATTACACAGTTTTGTTAAAAACTATTTTGAACAAAACCTTAAACGTCTGTTGCCAATATGTAATTTATTTTATTAACAAATCCAAAATTAATATTTCACTTGGGAATCCATTTTACGTAAGTTAAGCTATTATATATATATATATATATACATATATAATCTTTTCATTTATATTTATTTGTTTATTCATTTTTTTTTCGCCAAGTAATCTAACAAGTCTATCTATTATCTAAAGCTCTTACCTATAAACACCTAACCCAAAGTATTTACAATTTTAATTTAGTATCTGTACATATAGGGTTGCCAGGTCGCCAAACCAAATAGCCGGACAGACCAGCCAGTTTGGCCGGACATTTGGGTAAAAGGCCGGACAGCCTACAATATAGAGGATTTTTTCTCAGTATTAATAGGTACGACAAAAAAATTGTATGTAAAATCAAGCTTTTTTGATTATTACCCTGAATCTTGTTAAATTCTAATGAAATATAAATAACATCAAATGCCAAATCAGTTCAGTAAAAATCCTAACAAAAGCTCGATACCGTTAAGTTTGGCCGGACACGCAATCAAAAAGCCTAACTATGTCCGGCTTTATCCGGACGCCTGGCAACGCTATGTACATATAGCAGGGCTTAGAACCGGAACTGAAACGAAAACCGGAAAAAAAAAACCGTTATTTTGATCGGAACGAAAACCGGTACTGAACCGAAAGAAAATATTGGTTTATTTCGGTTCGATATATCTTCTGACATTTTGATACTGTAACTAACTTATGAATTTTTCTAATTTAACGTCAGCCTTATAATTATCATCATTACATGTACAGTCTGTTTCTGTTTCTCAGAGCCTTCCTCCCATTTACGCATGCGTCAGGTGTGATTCGATGTCATCTAAATATAGGCGAGCAGAAATTTAGCAAAGCTCTTATATGTTTAAAACTCCTCTGTTTACACCTGAAGTTTCAATAAGTAGAATAGTTTCTGAAATTCCGAATTGAAATAAAACAACATAGAAAGCATCATAAAAAGACAACGAGACAAAATAAAGCTTCAAAAACTACCCATCTCAACCTATCACCCCTTTTCCAAGTAGAATATTCTGAACCAAACTGAACCGAAAACCGTTATTTTTGGCGGAACGAAAACTAGAACTGAACCGATTATATTTTATTTTTTTTTGTTGAACCAAAAAATAAATAAATAAATAAATAAAAATTACGGTTCGAAGCCTGACATATAGACAACATCTATTTTCAGTATGCTAGGTTGTAACTTTTAGTAGTAAGTCTGAAAGTGTCATACACTTGATTAATCATAATTGAAATGTAATGAATAAGATATTGGTGTGATTTTTTTTACAGACAAATGACACAAATACATGATACAATGACTTAATTTATTTTTCAAAAATACATAGTGATTAGCAATGATTAGATTCAGTGTAATAAGATGAAACAATCAATTATATCCATTTTGCTGGTTGATGCAGGAGTTCAAATGCATATCAGTTCAATGACTGATACTGGTAGAGACATAGAAAGTTTCTGATACCAAGAAAAATTTCGTAGGGCATATTCTGGTAAACTTTCATGAAGCACGTTTTATGACAGATTGAAGGGTAGAAAACATCAGTATACTTGCTTCGTAAGTAAACTTTCAAAATCCAGTCATCATCTAGATAGTAAACACGGCAGCAGGAAGTAGAAGCTGATTCTACTAAAACACCTCCATTGAAAAATAGATCTTCTGGAAATCTGCAAACGACTAAAATACATCTCTTTTGTGCACACCGCATAAAGATACTGGAAACTGCCATTACTATAAAAATGTACATGAAAAGAGGATTGGTGCCCAATATCGAATGATCGGATGCAAGTCCTCGAAGTAGATCTAAAGCGCGCATACACACACAAATCTGCTGTTTTATTAAAAAATTTCAGAGGAAAGTTTCCATAATAGTATAGGTTTGATCACAAAAACCAAAAAGCTTGTGATTTATTATGTGTTAGCCTTCTGATTTATTATACTATAATATACTGATAAGAATTTAATAAGTTTTGGTTTTAAAGGATAAAATGTGTTTTCAACTGCTTGTGTGTTTTAGTCTGAAAATGATAACGCTAAAAATATGGTTTAAATGCTGAAAATTTGTTTTACTGCTATTGATTCTGATATGGAGGAGATAAGGTTTCAAATTTTGAAACATATCTTACAGTATATTTAACAGATAAAGCACAATCGCTGTCAGCAATTTCACTGTTGCATGTAACTAGGAACGAAAATTTCATACGCGATTCCATCGAATATTAACAAAATTGTTGGAATTAGAGCCAATTTTTTTACTGAAATATTTTTTAAAAAGCAATACAAGTAGACATTTCAGTCCTATAATGCTCTTTTTGAAAGATCCCTAAAATTCAAATTAGTGTGTTTCGATACATTTTTATATAGAAAATACATTTTTGAATATAAATAAATAACTGATTTTCTTATAGAATTGTGCCTTCTTAAAAAAAAATCCTGAATTTCAACATAAACAATTGTGGAAAATAAAATGTTGCCCATTCATGCAAGTTTAAATGTTCCGTTTTCTTTCTTTCTTTTTATCATTTACTTGAACAAGCAAAATAATTCTACAGCAAATGTTCAAATTTAGATTACTTTGATCCAAAGCGAATAAAAATCAATAAAAGTAATATGCTCTAAATATTGTTAGATGGTTTTTTAATTTATTTATTTTTCGGGCTCCGATGGTCTATAAGAGAAAGGCAAGAGTAAAAGACTCCAATATTTTTTAAATAAAAATTAAGTACATATGTGGTTAGTTGTACACATAATCACCATGAACATTCACACATTAGATGCATCGATAGGCGAGCATGTCGATACCCTCTATGTGAGTGGTTGCCTATTATGATGATAGATGAGCAATTAGATGTACTCTTAAAACCTACCTTTTTTGTAGAAATTAATTTGGAATGATTGTGTTATTTTTTATACTATTACAATTACTCTAAGATTTTTCTGTTCCGGAAAACGTAACCAAAGTCTTACATGTTGTGCAACAGGATTTATCTTTCAATGGTCACAATAACATCTATTGAGTCAACAGGAAACAAAAAATATGCAATCAAAATGAAAAGATATTATTAATATGCCGTCTTAACATAAATAGTATAAAAACTTATTAAAATTCACTTCATGGGTCAAAATGTCTCAACAACTTATGCGTGACAATTTTTTCTGTAAAAAAACCTACAATTTGGAAAAAAATCACATAACTGAATATTGACTATGCCTATTTAAACAAAATCTCGAAAATGTTTTTGAAAAATCCCTGTACCATCGTAATGTATGAGAAATAAATTCCATGTGGGTCAAAATAGACCCTAACATCCCAGCTAGAATAGACATAAATTCGAAACTGAAATACTTTTGTGAGTGTGTCTGTTTCTATACCCTCTTTTTTCGTTTCATCAGAAATTTAAACCAACTAAAAAAGAAAATAAACCCACGCTTTTTCAGGTTTTAAACCTGAAAAAGGAATTTCATTTATAACTTGTGTCTAGAGTATGTTCATCCTTCCCTAGATTTATACCCTGTGGTGGATTGATAGTTACTACATTTGGTATCATATTTAGTGGGTTAGGAATATGGTATAAAGTCACAGATCTACCCAGTAAATCTATGGTTCCTAAACTCTGAACAAACGAGCCAAACATACAAAAATTAAGAAGTTTATTACATTAGTGACTTGTGAAAAGAAATTTGTGGATGACATATCAGAGGAGGGTACATGGTGCTGAAAAACCCTCATTACGTGCCATGAGCTGCTCTCTTTTCCACATAATTGATTTCAGTCTTGTAGTGCATTTCCCTCAATTCCTGTTTTTTGCACATTTTTAAGTAAATACAAATACATATCAAATGTCTTTTAGTACATGTGATAAAAAGTTTGTGTCTTGAATATCAGTAAAATGGTATGTTCCATTAAAAATAATACATTGTGTACTAAAGAAATCATAAAATCAATCTTAATGGCACAGTTTTAGGTATGACTTCATTGATGATCGAGCAAATTGACGAGATTTATTTCCAGGGATGCCGCTACCAGTAACAGGCCTGTACCAATTTTAATCCCCCCCCCCAAATGCCTACTTTTTAAGTCGTTGCCACCTTCTAACTCTCTCCCACATTTGCATATTCCAAAATGAATAATTTGCAAATTGCGTATTTAACTCGCGTTATAGTTTTTATAACCAATTTTTAAATTTCAGAATAAACTTAGTACTCTGAGGTAAATTTGAAGTTTGTGTAAAAGTACATTTACGAACATAGGCGCAGCGTCCAAGTTGGGGACCAAGTAAACCCCAACTTGGTTTCAGAATCGTTTTTTTTTTTAAACATTTGTATGTAAATATAGGAAAAAACTTCTCTTTTTTAATTTTGATTTCCATATATGCTCCCCAAAACTTTTTGTCATGTTACGCTTTCACTTAAAAATAATCTTTCTATGTTAAAAAAAAAATAATTTAAGACGTCTGAAACTAAAGGCATTATATACTACATGCAATGAATTCTCGATAAATTGAAGTCGAAAGTGACCAAGGTGAAAACTTCGAAATTCAAAGATTTAGAAGTTTCATATTAAAATTTTAATAGACCAGCAATACTGCCATTCTTAAAATGTACAGGGTGGCGAAATCCAAGTAGATCCTTTTGATATCGACTCCACATTTTGCATTCATCTGCATTTTACATTTATCATACAGTTTAGCAATGGCTTTCATACGTGATCTTGCCGGGTCATACGAAGCTCAAAACCAAAAAGTTGAGTTGGCCCGGTTTGGTGAAAAGGGAAAAAAAGTGACTCTCATACGCAGTAAGGCGTTGTAATGAATTCTCGTTCACTTGATCTAATGCTTTGTGACGTTTGGTTGTGGGGTTATGAGAAGAGCTTGGTATACAAAGGGAATGCGAATAATTAAGCTACTTTGTAGGACCGAATATCATTGCACGTCTCCTGCTACACAGCAGCAGGAGACTGCAATCTGCAGTAGGGAATGCTGTTCAGAGAATGCACTTTTAAGAATATCTGCAAGGAAAACATACACAGCCACACATGTAAGTGATGCCAATATACCAGTAAGTGTTAACTTACTTTACTTTTTGTGCTTATGTACTCCAAAAAGGGACCTTACTCTACACTCATCACTTTGGCCCCTTGTGGCGAAAATCCGCACTATTTTTTTAATCAAAACCCTTGGTCTTATTAATATTTATTGCAAATTTGGTTAAGTTTGCCCCAACATCTTTCTCAGAATAGGGCTCTAAACCCATCTACTTTAATTATGGCTGACCTGCATTTTTGTCGAAATATTATCCATATTCCTGCAGCATAAGATTTTTCTGGAAAAGGGGAGCAAACCTTTTCAAAAAACCATTGAGTTAAAAAAGAAAAAAATAATCATTTTTCAGGAAATGTTTTGGTAAGATAAATTTTTAGAGTCAAAAATATACTGAGAGAATTTTTTCGAAAAAAAAATATTGTTATTTAAAAAAAATAGATTCACTGTTTTACGGTGTCCCTGAATCTTTGTTACTATCGAACCAGTACCTTCCCCTAAACAGCGGCCCTGTTTACGGCACGTTATTTAACAATTTAAACAATAACCCTGAATATATTCAGAAATACCTTCAGTACTGTATACCTTCAATAAGAGTACTGTTTGCAAATTTTAACCCTGTTAGGCTAAGATGCAGAACGTTCTCAAAGAAAAATAAAATATTTTGAGACCTGCAACGCATTCAGTGTTTTTAAATTCCATTAAAATAACTGTGTTTTTAATTAATCTTAACATTTATCCATATTTATGACAATTTAAGAATTTTTTAAGAAAAATACTTAATACTAGAAAAAAAAGAGAAATATTGCACAAAACTTTTTCGCGCTGCACAGTGAAAATGGACTAAAAGAAAATTCCCACCTGTTTGTATATTTACGTTGTTCTCCAACATTCCATAAAGCTATTTCAGCATTTTCTGCTCTGTGTAATGCCTTTGTATTTTGCTAGGTTTCTGTCTTCGAGGAAATTGTATTTCATTTCTAAGACTTTTATTTCGGCCTGAATGTATTTCCTGCTTAAAATATTTTTCTTCGACTGCATTTCTAAGGAAATAAAACTAAGAAAGAATGTACTCGCTGTATTTTTATCAATAAAATGAATTTTAAAAATGTTAAATTTTTTTAATTAGTTGTATCATTAAGAAAATGATAAAAGCTTTTTTAAACGTCGAAACTTATTTATATAAAAATAAAAAAAATTAATATTTAAAAAAGTATACATTGATAAACAATTATACTTTAAACAATGCAATGGGTGTTTTTATGAAATAACTTTATCAAAATGAAATATTGATAAATTATTCCTGAGTGTTGAAATAGCAATAACTGCACGGTTCCAATCAAATTTTATAACTTTAAAAAATTAGGAAGCTAATTATTATTATTCTTTATAATGAAATTTAAAGTACATTTTATACCACATTCTATGCTGAATTTAATCTTTATATTGTAAGGATTAAAATGTTAGTATATGATAAATTTTTACTTGTTTGAAAATTTTGTGAAATTCACGAAGCGGAATGTTTTGAATTGTGAATTTATAACAAGTTTTCTTTCAAGTTTGCTTTACTAAATTGGTAATATTACTAAATCAGATATGTTGCCCTTGTAACAGTTAAGTTGGTGAAAAGTAGCTGTGGTAAAAGTGATTTATTAATAAAAATACATAAATCTCACACCAAAATAAAAATATATTAGACTTAAAACTAAAAGATTCTCAAATTATTAGTTTTTTGAGAAATAACAAAAGCTAATTCTACACACACACACATATATAGAGATAGACAGATAGATATAGATATGCACTTCCATGTGGATACTTGACGAATGTTCTCCATCTTGGCCGTTAGTTGCTGAAAGTTAATTTAATGACTTGTTAAAGCAGTTCCTAGAGTAGCTCAATTGAATTTTGATCAGTTAAAATAAACCGATGTTCGATGACCATTTTTCATGACCAGTTTTTGAGTACATATATTCACAACCATTCAAAGTACCAAAAACCGAATTCAACCCTCTGTTCTCTGATTAAAATTTTGTTTCGGAATCAGACTTAAAAAAAAAAAAAAACTGTAAAACAACCAGTACGTATGTTTAACCTGTTTCAGTTTTCAATCATCCTTTAAACAACAATGGACTTTGAAACATAATTTAAGATTGATATTATTTTTGCCTAGACTATACCGGGTGTTTCAAAATAGATGATACAGCAATTATCCTTTAAACCGTAAGTGATAGAAGGATACTTTCAATTAGAAAAGTTCGTCAAATTAAGAGTAGAATTCAGATTACGGCAAGTTTTTTACTAGGGGCTGTATACATATTTTTATATAGGAAATTTAATTTTTACACGGTCCCTTCTTTCCTACCACTTATATTTAGAAAAATGTTGATATTTGTCTAAGAAAATTAATTAAAATAAATCCCGTGTCTCTAAGTGAAATAGTTTCAGAAATATTGTTGTTTGAAAATTTTGGCATTTGTCGCCAAGCGCTAAGGGGTTGTTTCATAACTGAGAAAAATGTAACTACATTTCAAATGAAGTTAATTCATGTTGATAGTTACTCAATAGACACAGTTGACTCCTCAAATCCTAGTTTAGCTAGAATTTTCCTATAATGCACGTTTAACAATATCTATTGAAAGTTACCTCACCATAATAACCCACACCATTAGTTTGCTATTTTCTTTTACACTTTAAAATTCTTTCCTCTGACTGCGTGATGTAATTACTGGATGACCCCGCTAAAGTCCTAAATTATCGCTAATTTCATAATGGAGTACCGATCCATTCAGGTAAAGTTGTACCTGTCAATTTCACACGCTTGAACGCTTTTAATTGCCATTCGCAACAATAGGATCATTATTTAGCATTTATCAACTCATAACTGACACCCCTAAAGTAAAGATTTTTTCGAGAGAAAACCGACGCCAACTGGGGTCGCCGCGACTGAAGAAACTCTCCCCCTCCGTTCCCGGGGGCTCCGCGCCAACACAATAAGTGAAGTGGTGTAAGTCATAATTTTCAACATTAGATTTCTGGCTAACTATTTCACTTAGAGACACGAGATTTTTAAAATTAATTTTCTTACGCAAAGACTTTCTAAATATTAGTGATAGGAAAGGAGGGACCATATAAAAATTAAATTTCGTACTTCAATATGCATACAGCCCCTAATAAAAAACTTGCCATATCTGAATTCTTCTCTTAATTTGACTAACTTTTCTAATTGAAAGTATGTTTCTATCACTTACGTTTTAAAAGATAATGGTTGTAATATCTATTTTGAAACACGGAGGATTTTTTTTTCATGCTATTTTTTATAAAATTAAGTGAAATAAAAAAATATTAAAATCCACTCTTCTCCACAAATCATTGTTTATCCTCTTTTTTTTTAAATTCAACTGCTGTGGCTCTAGATTGTCCTAAATTGATCATTTGGGTCTCCTAGACATTTCTGGTATAGAGAATACAACTGTAAAACTGTTTAAAAACTGTTGTCCCTAAAACAATATCTATTTACATAATACAAATATTTCTCGAAAGCAATTAGTGGGAATATATCTTGAAAGCCATTAGTGTGAAATTTATACCTATATTAAATAATTTTGAAGGGAAATGTCAGTGCAAAAATCATTGCATTTTCTTCCACGTATATAGTTAAATCACTAGAGTAATTTTAATTTATCATTTCAGAAAAATGTAATTCACATTCTAAATTCTATGGAGAGCTTTTATCTATCCATAGAAGAGAAAAGCATCCTTTAGCTGCTACTACAGATATAAAAGCTCTTTTGACAAGGCTTTACGCTATTAAAAATAATAGTTTGTTTTTTATAGTTTAAAGAGTGGAAGCACGTTTCACCACATATTCACAGAGTTGAATGCACCTTCATTTCAGCATATTTCGATTGAAACTGTTAGAAAAAGTGAAAATAAAATGAGAACGCTAAAAGTAATTGATATTTTACATTATGTAACATGCATGTAATCATTTCAATTACAATACCTTTTTCATCATTTTAAATATTTTAATAGAGCGTGATCATAGTCTACTAAACTGGTATAAATTTTTCACAATTTTAAATACTTTTGCTTTCTCCTATCTAGGCATTTGTACTAAAATTTCAATTGCTGGGCACTGTATTATGGAAGCACGTATTAGGGACCCACATCACCCCTTATAAAGGAACGGGCAACTTATCTAAGTCCAAAACGAAGAGCAAACCTGGTGACATGATCGTAGAGATTGGCGAGCTAACAACCATACAAACTGGTACTTCAGTTTCAATTATTTAAAATTACTTTTAGAAATATTTCAGATAAAAATCAAAATTATGTCTGTTCTTTGATTTTAAAAGAAATATTGCACTTATCTGTAGGGTGAAGAATGGTAATTGAATCATCCCTTCAAAATGCCTTAAATTCGTCTGAAAATGCATCTTGTTTCTGTTGTAGCTTATTTGAGATATTGTAACCCTTGCAGCAGAGAGACACCTTATACATTTAATACAGAGTGTAACTCTGCTTCAAGAACTAACTTATCTCTTTCAAAAGGAGCATATTTCAAAATCTGTCTTATGAATATTCATTTGGAGTGAACGAGTTTTGCTTGGACCTGAAAAAATAAAAATAGAAATAAAAACGAAATATAAATGTTTTTTTTTTTTTATTTGACCAAAAGAACTTTTTTTCAAGAGAAAAATTCTTTCAGTAAGATCCTTTGTATGACATTATCACTCTCTTTTTTTTAAATTGAAGTATTTAGTTGTTTTTTAAACTACAATTTTTAGGGGAAATGCACTAAACTTTATTGCAGTTTACACGAATTCCACACACAGTGAAATTCATTCCTTCAGTAAACCCATAAATATGTGAAAATTATTGAAATAATTAGCTACTTTCTAAATATCCTGCATTTATTATGACATTTAATGAGAAGGCTTATTTTCCAGACTTTCCCTAACAAATTATACTTAATACTTTCCTAAAGGGAAAGAAAAGAAGAAAGCACCATTATGTACAGTGCACCAAGTAAATAAACGAAAGAAAGGTATACAGCAACAAATTTATCATCCCTCTTCAAGGTTTAATGATTTATATCTGCACTAAACTGATTTATAATTTCTGAGAAGATAATCAACATATTTATGACATAACTTTAAAATTCTCAAAAACATTTATTTTTAACTCATTTTCAAATACGTGATTTTGATTTCTCAGTCTTTTCATCAGTACAATTGCCCATACTTCTGCTCAAGCAAAAATGCATTGATCAAGTAGATATACATAAATCTGTACGTGCTATACTGGGTGCTTCACTTAGTTTTATGAAAATGCTACACTTTAAGCTATTGTTATCATAGTATTATAATGCCAAATGGCAAATTTTAGTTTCCAAGCGTACGAAGAACGAACAGGCAGTTATTATATTATATGAAAAATCAATTGAAATCTTTGGCAAATTTTTAGAAAGTATAGTAAAAAGAAAAAAAAAATCTTACAAAATAACTCCATGGTGATAATTTTGCATTTATCGAATTTCATTAATATTTATTAACTGCTTTCAAATTTATAAAAAAATGTAATAACTTTATAAAATATTATCATTTTGAATACTTTCACCTGATCTAAGATGACAATACAACTCAAATGTTTTTCTAGAATTAATCTGCTTTAAAATTAAGTAGGGCACCAGAAATAAATTTAATTGAACTTAAAAAAATCATTGTTTATAAATCCCACTATAGTTATAACAACTAAAAAAGCTCCCCTTTTCTTATTTGGGCAACATAAAGCGTTTTGATAAGTTTATAAATATTGTATTTAAGAGCGTACAGTAATAAATAATGTTATTTGTATTTAAATTTGCATCAATCTTTATAAGAAAAAATAATTAAAATCAAAATAATACTTTTCCATTAAAAAATAAATAAATAACATAAAATACTGAATCATGGTTCATTAACATAATTTTTTAAACTTTTATTTGATATCTTATATAGGTGGGTTTTAATTCTTAAATATTTCAGAAATTAAAACTGCACCAAGATAATTCTTATTGCATGTGGTATGTTAAAATAAGCATCATTTTAAGTTCTTAAACTTCGGTTCCATTTACGTAACACAAAAATGTATAATGCTGTAAAATTCTAAAACTTATAGATTTGCTACTTATATAATCGTTAATTAAATTTGCCAGATCAAGTTCCGAATGTAAAGTCACTATTTAAAAAAATTATGCAAATTTTTTTAAACAAAAAGCTTATAATGTTCATATTTGTGGCATTTTAATATTCTTCAGCATTGTCTTTAATACTAGTGCTGAGTATCTTACTTTAAGGATCATTTTTATATTTTCATGCACTTTTTATTTAATGATTACATTTTTTACAAAAATCCATACCTTAATTTCTTTTACACCTCATTATTTATTTAGGTTCACCATTATTTATTTTTAATCAAACTTTTAATTAAATGTTTAACAGCTGTGAAATCCTCTGTGAAAAAAGTTTAAAACTTACTAAGAAACTACATTAAAACTTTTAAACAATGTCTCAAAATATATTAAAATAAATTTTAGACTGAACTTATTTAATGGAAGAAAAGTATAAATAAGGTTTAGTAATAAACATTTTTAACTCTTACCAATATAATACAAAATGATTTTAAATGAGACTTAAAAAACTTCAGTTCAGGTAATCAAGCAACAGAACAATTGATTTATATCTAAAAACACACTCTGTTGATACATTGCACCTTGCATGTGACAAAGTCCTTCAACTTTCTTCGTTAGATAAAAGTATTTGTATAAGATAAGGATATGACTCGCATTTTCAATTGTTTGCAACGGAAACACGCGAACAGAAGTACATGTATGATAAGATATCTTTGAAAGGTTGCATCATAAATGTAAATTATTGCATGCTTACATCTATAATAGGCAGTGTTAAAAAAACTATCATCTTTTATTGGTTTAACATCTAAACTCCTGCCGTTTGTTTTACATATTTTAAAGGTTTATTTACAATAAAAATAAGCCAGTTTCAACTCAAAAAATAGAGACGACCAGAACGAGATGCGTATTTGAGTTAAAAACATCCATCTTTTAACTTTGCATACTAATCGCGAGCGGTTGTTTCAGCTATGACACCCTCTCCATACACAGCACAAATTTTTCGAGCTCATTTTGCAGCTTCAGAACCTGGATTAAAAGGAAAAAGAAGGAGATGTGTGCAGAAAATCAACGCTCGTTTTTCTCAGCTTAATGTTACATTTTATTGGTCTGAAAATTAACATAAATTAACACGGGGGGAAGGGGCAGGAGAAAAAAGAGAACGTTGATTTCGATAGAGCAAAACATCCTTTTCCAAATGATTTAGAGCAACACCATGCCAAAACTATTTAATGACATGCGGAATGTCCAAAAAAATGGAAGGAAACTGTTCAAAATAAGGTAGGAAAAAGGACAATATTAAGAAATAATTCCTCTTGTTAATTTTCAAAAAAGTACACATTTTAAATTTTTATAAAAACCCCGAAAAAAAAATTCCTAATTAGTAAAACGTGCTCCATACAATAATGAGGTGATGAACAAATTTTGAAAATTATATCTTTAAGAGTGTGAGAGATATGGAGATACATGTATGCTGACTTAAACCAATTTTCAAAAGCTCTTGAAGGGAAAAAGTCCCGAACAGATCATTGCGCTTTAGGGATGGTACAGAAATTACGAAGTAAAAAATATATTTTCATTCTAGCAATAAACGTTTACATTTAATTTCATATATAGCCCCTGACAATCTATGCTTAAAGATATCTCACATTAGGCATTTTATGATGACAGCTTGAAACACACACACGGGCACATTTTAGTAATTAGAAACTTTTTCGCAAGCGGATTGTATAAATTTTAAACGTGTAACTTTTTAAAAACTAAGGAAAGGCTCTTTTTAACCTAGTCTTTCTTCACACCTTGATTTGAACTTTTTTTTCAATTAACATTGCCCACTTATCTCTAGTAGACAAAGAATTAACGCTCATTGCAACCTTTTTGGAGATCCTGTATATCTTAGAACATTATATTTTTTCCCAATTAATTTAAGAAATATAGTGAAAAATTTTAAATAGAGCATCCTTTATACCCTTAAAAATCGGTCTTTTGGAGAGAGATTATCTTTCTTCTGTAACTAACGTGTGAAAAGTAAGTTCATACAATAAATACTGCGAAACTGTAATTTTTAACTAGCTTTGCCGCCGTCTTAGGTAGGAGAAAAATAGATTTGTTTTATTGTTTTTTTTAATACGAGATTTCGAATTTTTAATTTAGCAATTAGTGTAGTTAGTAGTTTAAAATTATAGTCAGTAATGCAGTTTAATTATTATAGATTTAATAAAATAAAAACATAGTGTCATATTTTCAATATTGTATTATTTTTTATGGCAATTTCCAATCGCTTACTCTTGGGTTATATTTATTTCAGATATGCATTCCATACTTTTTACAAACTTATTCTATGCACTGTAAGCTGTGTAGGTTTTACAGAGGATTTCAACGCGTTGATTAAACAAAAACTTAAGTTAAATACGCCTTTGTGGACAAAAACAATTACAATATTTTACGAAAATTTACTTTAAATGTATGATATTAAAGTACTTATGAGAGCTTCAATAAATGGAACTACTGTAATTGCTTTGCAGATAAAATAAATCTCAAATCAAAGCAGCATGACTTTTATATTTTCTCGCTACATAGCTTTGAATAAAAATAATGATTAAGTAAAACGTTACAATCTGTTTACATGTAATACTAAAACGCTATTTTATGAATAATTCATAAAACAATATTTTTAATACTCCTTAGAAAGTTGTACTTTCAGGAGATTTTTCTTCAGCAAAACCAATTAAATTCTTCTACTAGACATATTAAACATATTTACTCTTATTATTTATCCAATTATTTTATATAAAAGAAGAAAAAAACTCATTCAGTTTCCCATTACAAATAACTGTTAAGTACATAAATACATTTGAATTTTATATTGCAATTATTCGCAGTTATTTTGAAAGATTACCAAAGTATCCAATTTATGTTACCTGAAAACAGCTTGTTTATGCACTTTCAGTAGTTTAATAAGTTTGTAAAAATAAATCTTGATTTTTTATGGTTAAATACCCTTTGATGCTTTTTCATGGGTTACAAATTTGTAAATTTGTAAATTTAGCATCAACTCTGTTTAAGAAACTGTTAGAAACTATATGTAACGTGCTGTCTTAGCATTTAATAAAATGAAGTATATATATATGTATATATGTATATATATATATATATATATATATATATATATATATATATATATATATATATATATATATATATATATATATATATATATATATATATATATATATATATATATGTATATATATATATATGTATATATATGTATGTATGTATATATATATATATATATACTTTTTCAAGTATAAATTCAAATGCATATTTTAAAGTTATTATACGTTTTTTATAAGTTATAAGTGTGCAAAGTTATTATCTAGTTTTTTTAAACTTAAAATAAATAGGAGTTTATTTTTTCCTTCTCATTAGTTTACATATTTATGTCTATAAATAAATTTTATAGCATATTTCTTTGTTTACTCAAGTAATTTATAAAATAAAACTCTAAAGGTATCACAATAATAGATAAAGTTATGACAATAATACATCTAATGATGTTTGTGTAAAATATCATCGTTGTCAAATGAACATCTGCTATGTGCATTTTTGTAGATTTCAACATTTTGACCATTATGATTACACCCTTAAAACACCCCAACTGTGATCCCTAATAAAAATATACCATGTGAATCTGCCAGAATATTGTAAAAATTATAACTACTAATAAAAACTGGTAATAATAAATAAATTTTCGCACATAGCAGATATTAGTTTAACAACGACGATATAAAAATATTGCTTAGTTCACAGGGTTTCTTCTTTAGAAAACGGAATGTGTTGCGATATTCAAGCATCTATTTAGAAATCAAAACTTATATATGTTTATAGCATTTATCACTGTGATTGAATTTCTTTTACACACTTTTTACAGAGTTCAAAAATTTTTATGGCTTTGTAGGCTTTACAGCAAATTTTGAAAGTTTTTAAGATTGTGGGGATGTATATGGAATTTTGTACATTATTTTTGTCTATTAGTACATTATTTTGTCTATTGTCTATTATTTATGTATAGATGTTTGTCTATTAGCCAGATTTCAAATTTTATAAAGATTTTTATTAGAGTAAATAGAAATTTTTTAAATGACCCTTGTAAAAGGAGACAGCAAAACTGTCATTTGGGGTGGTAGATTTTTGAGTTGTTGACAGAAATGTCAAACCTTTACTAATGTTTAACGCGGTGAGACCGGAATGAATATGAAGTAGCATTATCGCTACTTGTGAATTATGGTCGGCACTTTAAAGCTTTTCGCGGCACCTGCGAAGTTAATATATATATATATTAACTTCGAGTTATATATATATATATATATATATATATATATATATATCGAGTTATATATAACTCGACTGTTTGAGCCTCGTCAGGTGTGAACCTTCTGAACCCCCCAAATTATTTAGTTTCATTATTGTCATATTAAAACGATTTTAATGACTATGTCATTTTATCTCGCATTTTTCATGTATTTCGACTGGTAACCCTATGTTGAAATTTTTATGATTGTAACCTATTTATAGAAAAATACATGTGATGCAAATATTGTAATAATAGATTACAGCTGTTGTGAACTAAAAGTATTTAAAGATAACGGACTAAAAGTATTTAAAGATATGTAAAATCATGTCGCATTTTTATGTCGCTCTTGTGGGACACATTTTTCGGAAAATTTTCAATAAAGGGGGATAAGAGATAGTCATTTATATATATATATATATGTGTGTGTGTGTATGTGATTGGCTATGAACACTACGGACTAGCTGTCTCGAATCAGTTTCGAAAGTTCGTCTTCTATAGTGTCAATACAAAGCAAAGCACCACCGTACTCATCAGCAGCTCGAGCCACACTGAACTGGGGCCTCGGACATACTTGCATTTATAGGCGACGCAGAAGCTACAAGAAGCTTCCATAAGAATGTATTTCTCGAAGATTCCACATAAAGCGGGAATTTTAATCACGTCATAGAAGAGAAATAGTAAGCTATTATGCATGGTAATGAAGAAAAACTATCTTTACTAGCCCCGTTGGGGAAAACTCGCCAAATGACTAAAATGTCGCCAAACTTGGCAACTTTTGGCGAAATTTTGCCAAATTTGGCGCCAAAATTAAGTCCCCTAAAGTGAAATTTCCGAAGGCTTACGACCAATATTTCTCGAGATTTCTAGAACTGCCATAGAAATCAGTGCGGGAAACCAAAACCTCCATAGCTCTTGTTATAGTTGACCGATTTTGATGCAACAAAAAGCAAAAAAATTAACTATTTGGTGCGTAGAATGCGAATTTTGAACTATTGTAAATCCCAGAACAGGAAGTTGCCCCGAAAATTCGTAGACATATATATTATCTTCGCAGCTGCTGCGAAAGGCTTTAATGTGTCGACCAAACCTGCAGTCCTGTAGCATTCAATACATTATTATAGAAAATTATCTTTACAATCAAGTTTGAACAGTAATCGTATTCACCATTTGATTATTTCCGTATACTATTCTGCAGTTTAATGATACATTTATAGATGAATAAGGAATACCAAATTAGATCTACACAAAAAAATTAAAACAATCATGTCTTTAGAATTACAGAAAACAAATATGATTACTTATAATATTTTTTAACTGCATCTCACGAAATTTAAATAGTTTAACATTGAAAATTGAGGGGAAAAGAAAGAAAATTGATTTAAAATACTCTTGATTACATTTTCTTGAAAACGAACGCATTATTGTTTTCAATATACTATTTTCTGGTCTGAGACTTGTAAAGTATTAGGCTCTTTTCAAAATATTGGGAGCCACAAAGTTATTTTTATAATACATGAAAGGTATTCTTAAAATGATGTTTATAACTAGAAAAACACAGCTGCAGTTTAAATAGTTTTAAAACAATCGGAATATTTGAGTTTTACAGTAAGTAGCTCAAGCATCTTAAAATAATGTTAAATTTGTTCATTTAAGCTTTATGTATCTGCTTAGTGTAGGTCATTATATATTGCAAATTATGTTTCATGTTAAATAACATACGTCCAATAAAAACTGGGACTGCATTTATGTGCATTTTGTTTGACCAAATTAACTTAAAAATTAATATCCCATTTGAAGTTATTTCCATTAGTTTTATAAGTGGGCAAAAAAGTGAAAATACCTTATATTCACAAATTGCTTCATTATTTTCAACATTTAAAATGCATATTATCATAAACAGTAATTATAGTTAATACACCTACAAAAATTTTCAAAACAACAGAATAATAATAAATAAGCATTTATTCTGGCATGAGAAGTATACCAGTTGTCAAGGACTCTTGGCAGCTGCATAGTATTATTAAGGTAATTACGTTTAAAAGTAAAAAAGGAAAAAAATGTCCTTTTACTATGATAGCAATAAACATATTTTTTTCATCCATTAAATGCAATAAATTTCACTTTCCACTGTTTCAAACTTGTCATTTTCGTGTCATTTATTTTGCATTATTCGATTTACTAAAAGCAAATAACGCGTAAGGACGAAATATTTACTGCAGAAGTTAATTTCAATTTACACGCAATTAAGCTTAATTAAATTAACGTCCTTAAAGATTGGGAGTATCTGACGTTGTTCACATTGTTTCCAGTTTTTGTAAATTTTATTAGTGTTTAATGAAACAAGCTTTAAAGTTCATTAGCGATATTTTTGAAAGAAACATTTATGTCGTAATGGTAGTTTAAAACATTTTGTTCATGAAAAAGCGCCATTAATTTTAAATATTTTTACTGGATTTTAATTATTAGATGGCTAAGGGAATCACCTTGCAATTTTTTAATTTTTGTTCCCGATACTTAGTTTAGAAAAGTGATTTTATTTAAGACCGAAGACTTTTAAAAGAAAGATTTATTTTTGAAATACTATCTTGCAAGTCCCTAAAAAATGAAACAAAACTAATTGCATAATTTTTAAATAAATTCTAGTTAAACTAAAATCTATATATTAGATTCTTAGTAAAGGGAATTAACCATGATGGAAGATTGAGAAGTTCGTGTTCTTACTTTTAAAATTAAGGAAAGTTATGTGCTTACCTTATTTTTAAACTCAAGTTTTATTACTTGATGCATAACAATAAAGTTATACATTCAACCGGCCAATGCATAAGAACACATCAGTTCTAATTACACCTTCTCACACATATCTCGTTTTATGCAGTAATGCAGTAATCATCACATCACATAAAAGATGTGTTTTTCTTAATAAAATTGTCTTTTTCCCCGCTTCTACCAGCTAACATTGTTGAACTGAAGCAGTGAGTAACTGCATCTGTCGAAACTGTAGCACCAGACATACTGACAAAAGTGTGGGACTCATTCTGCTACAGAACGGATGTCGTTCGTGTTTCACGTGGTGTTCACATTGAACCTTTATAACTTCATGCTATTAGTAACTTCAAAATGTCATTTTGTATTTCTTTATTTCCAAAGTGTGTGCATCTTTTACAATTTTGAGTTTCTGGATTAAGGCCGATTGACTGCACTAGGGTCCTAAGCCTATCGGGAAATGCCCTCCTGTTGGAGATTTTCGAAGGGAACCTAGCCCATATTCACTTGTGGCTTCATAGAAAACTGCGGAAAACTCCAAACGGCTAGGTCGACAGGCACGACCGGGGTGTAAACCTTTCAACTCCCCCCTTCCAGTTTCGAGAGCAGAACCTCTCAGCCACTGGCGAGACTCTGCAGTTTTGAAAATATAGCCCTTGAAAGTTGTGACATTTATTTCTATCTACCCTGTATATTTTATGTGTTAAAATTTTAAAGAACAGTTTTGCTGAAAAATGAAAGAAATGCACACCTGAACACGATTAGATGTGTTCACACCAGATCATTGAACAATATTCCTTCTGCTAACGATGAGGATTTGCTGTAATTTTTAAAGGTCCAATGTTAAGAAAAAAAATGGAGGTCACCATTTAGAAAACTATGTACAAGGTGCCCTTTAAATGTTGTGCGAAACTTTTAGGAGAGGTAGGGCGCATCATAAGGAATCAAAATCACACAGGAATGTGGAGTCGGGAACGTCGTCCTCATGTACGCAGGCTGTAATAATCACTTTGGAACATGTACTGAAATGATACTGAACATTCCGACTACTGTTAGTCAAAAAGTAATTATTCACAGAAAACAGGTGACTAAAATGAATAGTTAAAAAATTCCATTTCATTTCATTGATGAAATTTTTTGAGGCAAACCCATTGCCTATGAAACAGTTCTATTCTTTTCAGTCATATTTTCCCAAAATAATTATTAACAGCTAAGGGGAAAATAACGTTTTTGATTCCACTTTATTATGTGATCCTGATTCCTTGTAATGTGCTCCATCTCTCCTAGAAGTTTATCGCAAGATTTATGGGACACCCTGTAGTTGATGAGAGTATCTTGATTTTCGCAGGATGAAATGTAATTAAAAAAATCTTCAAACCCTGCAAAGTTATCTGCAAGTAGTTCTCTTTACTAGAACTTTTAAAGCCAGCAAAAAAGAGAATTTAGATTAAAACATCAAACTGAGAAATTGAATATGCTCAAACATATAGATTTATAAGCTCAGCCGCTAATCGTCTTGGCCAGAGAATCGGAAGACACGATGTGCCACTATGACAACTAGTCTAAGGTCTTTTTACAATAGCATTTTACAAGTTTGCTTCAATTCATTTGTAAGTTTGAACGTGCATTTATACATAAAGTTTCTGCATTAATCTTTAAAATAGTTCACCAGCAGAATTCGACAAATATTAACTGACATGAAAGAAATGCTCTTTTTTCATAAAATTTAAGCAAATAAGTTTTTAACTAGAATTGAATTACACAAACAAACTGTGCTTAAGCCTAAGGCTCATATTTGGTAAATTTTAAATAGATAACAATTTTTTTATTACAAGAAAAATGGCCACCCTTCCCCAATTTTTCACGTTTACCTTCCTTGAAGGATTATATTGAAATGTTCTGAAATTGATTTTTAGGTATTCGTGAGTGTTGGTGTTTTACATCAAGAATTTTATGGATATCTCTTTTCTTCGTTGAGATCACGCAGGATATGAAAAAAAAAATACATTTTAGTCCCCTATACCCCATAAGTTATGAATTTTTGAATTCGCTCTCCATTTTAGTATGTACGCTAAAAAAAAACAACCCTCACATACGTCGTACGAATTCAATAATTTCCAAAGCAGAATTCAATATGGCAGTTAATTCTTTATTTCTGAAACAATAAACCATATTAATCAGTAATTTTCCGCCTGTATTATTATTTACTCTTTTATTTGATTTCATCGATGAGGAATTCGGAATTCATATAAAGAGCTGATGGCATTACACACGCTGACGGCGGGTGAAATATTATCTCTCTGCAGAAAGGAATTGCCTTCTAAGATATGAGAAGACGATGGAAATTAAAATGACAACTATGTGTCTGAAATTTGAAAAGTAAAACATTCAGATGAACTCATTATGACCTAATATGCGAATAAAATTAAAATTTTTATGAAGGGGATTATGAGATTATTGATTTTATTCAATTGGCCCATTCGAGGACTGGGAATTTAATAAAGTAAGATATATTAGAATATGTGGTACATTTTGAAAAAATTATGCAATAAAGCATTTAAATATAAATTTCCCGATTATACTGTCCGCAATGTTTGTACAATTTTTAAATTATCGAGGAAATTAAATATCTATTTTTTGAATGCTTAAAATTTACAAAAGGAAATGAAAATAAAGAAATACGAATTATACTTACCATCTTTGCTAGACGTAGATTATAAAGCTGTAGACTGGTGGGGGGGCGATCATAATGATTCGATGCCTCGCGAAATTTTAGTTAATGAATTAGTAGTTTTTCTTTTTGTTTGAGTTGAATCAGATAAATTATAGGTGAAATAATTTTAGCTGTACATATCATCGCCTCCACAAAGTGCTGGATATACATGTTAATTATAAATGAGGGAATTTATATTTTTCATATGCTGGACTATCTTATATTCTCGATACTTCACAAATAAATTAAAAACTCTACGATTTCACTGCTTTTATATCACTTTAGTTGAAAATGAAACAGAAAAAAAAATGTTTAATAGTTTTAAAAAATGTGAAATGCATTACATTTAGAGTCTGTTTTAAATCGTTGTAAAATAAAAGTAATTTACATCATAAATATAATTAGAACGACATCAGTTATATGTAAATGAATAGAGGCTTAATATTCGTTATTTTTCATAATATTTTTTAAGTAATATTAATTTACTATAGGACTTTATATTTTAGCAGTTGTTTAAAACTTTTTTCGAAAGTTTTATTATTATCTTCTCTAATCTGTAGGTCATAAAGCTTTCGTGTTAGGACCTATTCAAATGGAAGGCAATTGTAGACATTCCTTCGGGGTCATTAAATTATGGGACTTCTTTCTGGAATTTCGCACTCTTATGGAAACGCCATTTCCCATTTTACTTGCATTGTGTGCAGGGGCCGATTTGCCGATTTGCGGGCCCTGGGAAAAAGCTTAACTGGGGGACTCCTTTTTCGACGTTTTTTTTTTTTCAAAATTTACTAATATTTAAACTTATAGAACAATTTGGTGGCCCCTTTTTACAGGGGTCAGCGCACTTGCTCCGTATGGCCTCCCGGAAATCAGGCCCTGATTTTTTGGCTCTATACAAGTGCATATTTAAACGTCACGCTTTTAAAGTACAATAAAAGTAGATTTCATTTGGTATCTGTTGTTTAACGTATCTGAAATTGTCATTGACAAATGATTTTACTTTCCAATGTTGCTCATGATGCTTATGTACTTTAATGGGAATGTCATCCAAACATTTTTTCTACTGACAGATTTAATATGTCGTCTACTTTTTTTAATAGACCTCATTTTATATTTTGGTCAATAGATGGACAAGTTAGACGGGACATTTTAAACTATTTCTTAAAAATATAGTACTAACAATCCCATTGAATGATGCTGATTATTTTCTGGTACAGGTGGTGTACATGTCTGTCTCAAATAGTCTATCACTTTAAATCAGTAAGAATATTTTTTTCTCTGTTTTACCAGTTTTATCTCGATCTTTTTGTAAACTAACATATGTTTAAAAGTATATTAACAAGATAAAACCGTTAAATTCTGTAGAGTATACTTTAATACAGTCATCTTAGGCAATGTCTAAAATAATGCTAATGTTTATTGGAAGATCTAAATGAGTTATAGGGTGACGTCAGGGTTAAAAATGAAGGCTCTCTAATTTCATAATATACTAGTTACACGTACTTCTACCTGATTGGTTTTCACTGCTTAGCATGTTATCGCAGGTGCATCGTCAGTTTTAAAATGACGTAGTTTTGTTAAAGGAAAGCATTCCAGGGCTATCAGCGAAAGAATGAAAGGCCTTGGCTGGGTGTCTTTTTGGAATGACTTGGTTCAACTAGCGTTACATCTGGAGAAAACCGTCCAAAACTCCTTCATGTAAAGCGACAACTATGCGATAGGCTAGAGTCCTGGACCCTCGCACTAGAGAGTTCTGCCAGTGTTCAGTACCTTACCTACCTGGCCATCAGTTTTAAATTTAAAACAGTGTGGAATTTCAATTATAGAATCGTGTCAAATGATGAACACGTAAAAGGCATAATCAATTATTTAACTTATTTTTTAAAAGTGTTGTCATTTACTGACATTTTACTTTTAAATGTTGTGCAAAGCCCATTCGTATAAAAAATGTTCATTCCTAGGAATTTTTTTATGTTCGGAAGGTGACTCTAAAAAAATTGCACGGAAGTAAAGAGTACTTGGAGACGTTGGAATTCCCTTTCATACACTGGAAAAGATTTCAGTCCCTAATAACGATATATACGCTGACAGCAGTGGGCATATACCTTAAATTTCATATATGGTATATGTAACGTAAAATATTTTTTAGTATATATACTATGAAAAAGTGCATACACCGTAAACAGCAATTGTTTGAACAAATTATTTTTAACAAGCTACATATTATTTAACTGCTTAAACCTTTATTTACTAACATTGTAAGACGATACGAACTCCCAAAATGACAGAAGAGACTCGCATCTCACTTACACAAAAACATTTTATTAAAAAAACAAACACTGCACGGATTACACATAAAAAGAACAACAGCCATAGCTCACTCCATCTTAGCCTCGCTACTCATCTACGAACTACCACGATTCCCTGGCGGAAGCGTCACTGCTTTTATTTTGCCGCTGCAGTCCTGGAGTTTGGCTGCTCAGGTGGGGAACACCTGTTACAGACTCCCCCCCTGGCCACGATGACGTCCCGGCGAGTGGCCAGAAGAGCTGGATGGTAACTGAGTCTCTCTTTTGGCACTTCGACGAACAGTCTTTGGAGGGCTACTCTTGGGAGGTCGTCCCCTCTTCCTTAGGGGGGCGACAGGCACAACATCAGAAAGAGGAGTTTCATTGAAAGGGGTGAGAGCAGAAGTGTGGTATGTGCCAAGCAGGATATCCGGCGCTTCCGGGTTAGCAACTTCATAGGTTGTAGGGGAGCGTTGGGTAATCACAATATAGGGGCCATCCCTACAGGGTTGAAACTTAGCTGTTTTCTTTTTCGCTTTATTGCTTAAACGATGTAAATTTACCCATACTTTATCACCTGGCTCATACCTATGTGCCCTTCTTCTACTCTCATCGGCATACTTTTTGTGCTGGTCTTGCTTCTTTTCTACAAGATCTTTGATCTCGGTTGAGATCCGGGCGAATTTCTTCAGATAAGGTGTAATTTCAGCGATGAAATTATCGTTGTCAATCACCGCTCTTACATCATGTTGCACGTCATCAATTGTTCGTAATTCTCTTCCGAATTGGAGAAATGCAGCTGTGTGATTTGTTGTATCACACTTCGACGTATTCATTGCAAAACGGATGGTCGCAAGTTTATCTGACCATGACGTATGATCCTCACCAACAAGTATTGCTAGTTTTGGTTTTAGATCCCGATTCTTTCTTTCAACTGGATTGGCCTGGGGCCAATATACGGGTGTAAAGACTTGGGACACTTCGAGTAGGTAACACAGTTGCTGTAGGACAGCACTTGTGAATTGTGGGCCATTATCACTTATGACACGTCTGGCTAATCCATACCTCAGGAAAATCTCTTCAAACAAAGTTATGGCACATTCTTTCGCCGTCGCCTCTTTCAGAGCAAAAAGTTCTACCCATTTTGTCGACGTATCTTCTACGATGAAAATCCACTTCTTTCCATCTGCAGTCTCTGGTAAGGGACCAAAGAGATCTATGGCGAGTGTTTCGAAGCGTTGGGCATAAGCGGGAGTTCTCAATAAACCTGCAGGTTTCTGATTGCTTGGCTTAAATCTGCTACACTCGGCACAATTTTTGACGTAATCGGTAATAAACTTCCGCATTCCAGGGAAGTAATATCGCAAGGCCACTTTGTAGAAGGTGCCCTCGGCTCCGTAGTGGCCGGCAGTTGGGGAATCGTGGTACTCCTTTAGCACTCTCGTTCGTTCATGGATAGGGACGACTAGTTGAGCCTCCTCGGCTTCCGAGTCTGGAGCATACCTGTAAAGGATTCCCTGGGACATCAAATATCCCCGCTGTGTCCAGTTGGCATAATTTTCATCTGTGGTGTTACTCTCGAAACAGTCTATTATCTTTTTCAGATCTGGATCCTTGAGTTGCTGCTCCCGGATGTCACTTGGCTTCCGGACTGGGAGGTCAATGGCAACCGCACAAATCTCACCCGATGGCTCCTTGTGTTCACATGCAGGACGCGATAGCAAGTCTGCAATAACGTTGGCTTTTCCTGGCAAGTAGTCGACTTTCAAGTTGTACGACTGAATCTGTAGGGCCCATCTTGCTAATCGGCCGGTTGGCGATTTTAGACTTAATAACCATTTCAAGGGCTGGTGGTCAGTAATCACCGTGATCTCTGCTCCTTCCACGTATCCCCTGAATTTCTCTAATGCCCAAACAACTGCTAGGGCCTCTCTTTCCGTTGTGGAATAGTTCTTTTCAGCTGGTAGTAGAAGTCGGCTGGCATATTCGAGCGGGTGTTCCTCTGGACCTTGTCCTTGGGTAAGGACAGCTCCCAGAGCGTAGCCAGATGCATCCGCCCTTATGACAAAAGGCTTTGATTCGTCCACTTGACTCAACACTGGCGGTGAGATCAACTTCCTTTTCAGGGTTTCAAAGGCCTGTTGTTCATCCTCCCCCCACTTCCACGTGGCTCGCTTCCTGGTCAATTGACTCAAAGGTCTCGAGAGGTCTGCGAACTGGGGAATGAATCTGCGGTACCAACTACAGGTCTGTAGGAAACTTTGAACCTGCTTTACGGACTTCGGGGGAGGAATTCGGGCAATTGCCTCCACTTTAGCCGGGTCCACTTCTATTCCTTTGCTTGTAATGAAATGTCCTAAATACTTAACTTTATGGCAAGCAAAGTGGCACTTAGCACGGTTTGCATGTAACTTAAACTTTTGGAGTCTCTCAAAAACATGCCGTAAGTCCTCTATGTGTTCCTCGAAGGTCGAAGACAACACGATGATGTCATCCAGGTATACAAGCGTATTGACCTTCAGACCATTTCTGAAAAGATCCATTAACCGCTGGAAGGTCGCTGGCGCTGTCTTCAAGCCAAAAGGCATCCTGGTGAACCGGTAGACCCCATACTGGCAGACAAAAGCCGTTTTATCCTTGTCCGGAGGATACATTTGTACTTGATGGTACCCCGATTTCAAATCTATAGTTGACATATAGGCAGTCTGTTTGGCTTTATGCAACAAATCATCCATGCGTGGCAATGGATATGGGTCAGGCTTCGTGATAGAGTTTAACTTGCGATAGTCTACACATAATCTAAACTCTCCATTTGGTTTCGGGATCAAGACTACAGGTGCTGCGTACGGAGAATCACACTCTTCTATGGTTCCTGCCGCAAGCAAGGCATCGATTTCCTTCTTAAGAACTTCTCTCCTGGCAGGAGATAGTCGGTAAGGAATAGTAGCCACGGGAGGGGCATTTCCTGTCTCGATCCTATGTTCTATAAAGGGAGTCGGCTCTCCCCCCGGCCGGAACGTATCTTCATGTTCTATCAATAGAGCATCAAGTTGTTTCTTTTGACCCTCTGTCAGTTGTTCACCTTCATCTGCACGGAGTTTGAAGTCACACTTTGGGGTATGGGTGACGTCTTCTTCTGCAACCGCAATGACCTCTTGTTTTGGGGCCATATTGACGTTTTCTTTGAGACCAGTGTCGTCTCGTTCCTCTGCCAAAGGAGGTATTTTGTAGCCTTCGACGAAGGGAAACCGCTTTCTTGGGTTGTCCCTGTAATACCAATTTTGGTCTCCTAAGTTTAACACCACTTTAGCTTTCTTCAAGAAGTCTGTCCCGAGTAGGGTACGATTTCCTTTAGCCTCTGGGAGAGCAGTAAGATTCATCTTGAAAGTACGTCCTTCGAGTTGTATTGTCACTCTTGTAGTGTATACGTCTTTGTCAGTCTGGCTACCATCAGCAAGAATCATCCGTAGATTGGACTTTTGAAACTGGACCCCTTGATTCCTCAGGATCTTGTATAGTCCTTCACTAGCTACTGTGTGGCTTGCTCCACTGTCTGGGCAGGCGGTGCCTACTACTCCATTTATGGTAACCAGCAGGCATGCGGTGAGTTCCGAGGTGGACAGGCTCTGGAGGTTCAAGTGTCCAAAGTTGGCGGAGGCAAGGTTTGGCGTTGGAGTGCAAACTGGACACTTAGCTCTGACAACTCCAGGCTTACCGCAACCATAACAAGTCAGAGCTGGACGCTCCTGTTTTTCACCAGCGTTGAGTTTTTCGGATTTAGGCAGTTGATTGCCTGGTTTCTTGTTTAGAGCATTTCTTGAAGTTTCCTCTTTGGCGGGGTAAGGTTTCTTTTGCATTGGTGGGGCGTTGTATTTTTTGTGGCTCAGTCTGATGTTATCGTAAGCATCAAGCTTTTCCACAAGTTCTAAGGGAGTGTTCAGATCGGGCCAAGAGTCGAGAAAATGTTCTTTCACTTCAGGGGGAACTCGTCGTTTTATTTGGTCTGTGAGGACAAGGTCTCTAAGTTTGTCGAAGGTGGTGATGTCTAATTCTGTTAACCAACCATCTAAGTAGCCATCTAATTCGAAGTAGAAGTCTCGCCAGGTGCAGGTGGGATTCTTGCGGTGAGATGAGAATAGCTGTCGAAACCTTTCAGCAGAGAGTTTGAAACGCTTAAGAAGTAGGCCCTTGACCTTCTGGTAGTCTTTGCATTCTTCCTCAGGTTCCCGAACGACCATTCTGCCGACTTCCGGCGGGAGGCAACCAATCAGGTAGGGGACCCAGGTAGTCTCCGGAACCTTCAAAAATGTTAACTGCCGTTCAAATAAACTTAGGTATAGCGCCATGTCATCTTCTTTTGGATCAAACTTGGGTAAGATCCCCTTCAGATCCACCTTGGGCTGTTCCGGCTCAAGAGCTGAAGAAGTGGTAGATGCAAGGTTTGACTGGGAGGATTTTTGAATCTCAAGTTCCAGTCTCAGCTTTTCTAGCTCAAAAGTTTGTTCTCTGGCTTTTTCCTCTTCCTCTCTCCTTTCCACCAACTCCGTATCAGCTAACTTTTCTCTTCTTACGCGCTCCTCAATGATGGATGTCAACATGTTTTTTGTTAATTCTTCATCATATTCTTTTGAATCGGTTATCAGTTTCTTTAATTGGGGCACTTTAAGGTTTTCCACCTCCTCCAAACCCAGTTCTAGGGCGAGGAGTCGTAGGTCATCTTTTCGGCCTTTTCCGAGGTAAGACATTGTATCACAGGAGCACAAATAGAATTTCTTGAGTTACGGTTTTTTATATTTACTGACAGAAAGGCTTAGATAATTTAATTTTCAGGCTTTCTCAGGAGTGAGCAGAAACAAAACCTAACCTGAGCGACATTCACACCGATGCCATTAGACCTGAACTTCGCTTAAACAAGAATTATCCATAACTTTCAAAATAGTAACTAAAATGCAACAATTTAATTGATTAGGGCCACCAATACAACTACTTACTACTAAGCAACAACAAACCAAAAATACAATTCTGCCAATTTCAAATTTTCATCAAATTAGAATTAAACCAAAATTAATCATAAGCAAATTCAAAACAATACCATTTTTCTGAACAAAATGAAACAAAACTATTTTTACAAAATCAAAACTAATCTTACTCATCAAACCAAATTAATGCTATTCATCACTACTAAAACAAAACATCAAACTGCAAAATCCGATATATACATATACAAGAACATAACTAGCTATCACAACTAGCTATCACAACATAACTAGCTATCACATCAATAGAACATATATTTCAGTTTAACTAGCATAAATTTCCACTTTTATGGGCATTCCAACAATTTTAGTGCACACAACTCTACACAGAGTTTTGTTTCAGAAATCAATATTCTATCAAAAGTCTGGGTGACTTTTCTCTATTCACAGTCAGTTAGAACCATTTTTGTTTGTTTTAAAACTTTTCAAGCAAGCAGATTTGCCAACTATATCCGCCAGGCAACGGTTTTGCCAAAATATGATTTAGAATATTATTTTCGCTTTATGCACCAAATTATACCCAAAATACTAGTTAAACATTCTTTTATACGCTATTTACCTCTACAGCCAGTTTGGGCGGGAAACCGCCAACAAATTTCTATGCACATACAAAACACAAAATCCAAACGAAATTGTTCTTAAAAACATAATCAGGCAAAAGGATTGACAAAACATATTAAAATATACAAATAGATACTATTTACAAAATAACTTTAGAGTACTTAACTCATTTAACAGCAGACGAAAACGAAAACAACGTTCTATTTCATCCAGCTAAATCCAAACGTTATATCCATTCCACGGCCTTTTACGTTGGGCGCCAAATTGTAAGACGACACGAACTCCCAAAATGACAGAAGAGACTCGCATCTCACTTACACAAAAACATTTTATTAAAAAAACAAACACTGCACGGATTACACATAAAAAGAACAACAGCCATAGCTCACTCCATCTTAGCCTCGCTACTCATCTACGAACTACCACGATTCCCTGGCGGAAGCGTCACTGCTTTTATTTTGCCGCTGCAGTCCTGGAGTTTGGCTGCTCAGGTGGGGAACACCTGTTACAGAATTCCTTTCTCTGCTAACCCTAGAATCGATCCTTGGATCTACTCAGTGAGATACTGCTTCTCTTCTCCACCAGACGCCATTCGATTTGCTAACTGGCAACTAAACGTAGAAGTAAAAGTTATTTTAGTCACAGAATGAGGCCTGGATGGGGGAAATGCATTTACGAAATTTACAATTCGTGAAATTCGTAACAAAGTGTTGTCCACTTATTATCAACACAGTCAAATTATACGACTGGCAAGAAATTAATTTCAATTTCACAAATGTATCTTCAACATTTACGCTAAAGGGGACCGGGTAAGCCGTATCCCCACAAATTACATTCATCACCTGTAGGTACCATTTTCTCAGAAATGGTAAAAGATAATGGTACAAAATTTTTACAGCAGTTATAATAACATAATTTACATACTTTAACACGTCATTTTTCTTCTAAATAAAAATAAAAATTTTATTAATATTTTACTAATAATCACTTTTAATTTTCCATTTTTGATAGAATCTTGCTGCCTAAAATGTATAATTATCAATGTATTAACCAACCGCCATGTTAAAGTATGTAATATAATATGATATATCTGTCATTAGAAAATTGAGTTCATAAGTTTAATAGATATTGAGAAAAGGGAACACGGACCTGCAAAATCCACGTTTTAAGAAAATCCGCTTTAAAGATGTGAAGTGTTTCGGGGAAATATAAAAATTTCTGATACTTCTGTTTTTCCAATAAACAAGTTTAATATAACGTTAGAAAGATACATGTTTAAAGTATTTAATGCAATAAAAAATACCAAACTATTTTTTGACAGAAATTTGATTTAAGTTACTTGACCAATCGATTTCGAATATTTAAAATATTTTTAGTTTCGAATTGATGAGCTCCCCCTCCCTCCCCCGAAACAAAATCCTGACTACACTATACTGTTATACATCATAAATACTGCACTTGCTCATAGAAACATTTGTGTAAATTGACGGTATATTTTCCACACATTGACAAAAAATCCGTTATTTTACTGTACAAATGCTGATTAGAATAGAAGCGACTCATATACCGTATTTTTAAAAATCAAACTTACAGTCCTTATGCTGTATGAAAAATTTCACGAATTTTTTTTGCAGTGAAACTTCCTGTAATTCAAGTGAGCTTTATTTTAGACACCCAGGTGGTGTAGTGGCTTAATAACCAATCTTGGTCTTTGATGTTATAACTTATCCGTCCCTTCATAGGTGGTAACGCTAGCCGCCCACTGGGTGCCCCCTTAGTAAAATGGTTACAATACCTTTAGGCAGTTGTAGTGGACAATGTCTAATCGGTAAGTGTCTACTCGCTGAAAAAACAAAAGTTTCATTCCAATAGTACATAATTGCGCTTCAAAATAAATAAATAAATAAAATAAAACCCTTATTTACAGCTGTTTTACTGAGAGGCTTTTCTCTAGTATTTTGCGAAAGATTTTTCAAAGCGCCGTTTTGCTCTAAATTTACGTGCAAAATATCTCAAAATACTACTACTGGAGTATCACTAAAGATTAACACATGAATGGGCATTTCTTCTTTTTACTATTATTTCGAAATAAAAGAGACGACAACCGTAAAAGCAAAATATTTGAAGCTTTCTTAGTGGTAATCTTATTATTATTATAATTTTACAACAGTGATATTTTTAGCAAACTGTTTTCAGTCAGAGATACCGGATCATAAACTAAATTTTTGTTGACGAGTCCAAATAAGTAAGTCATGAAAATATGCATCATGAGTAAATACCAATCAATGGCTGTGGATTTCAATGTCATTTGAAATATTTTTACGAATGATAATAAGTCAGATCTTTGTAATATTGGGTAACAAAATTTCTGATCAAACGCACAGGGTGCGAATTGAACATATTCTTCAGAAGGGGACATTTGAAAAGTAAAAAAGAAAAAGGTACTCCACTCTCTATTAGGTATTGCATGACAAATGCAGCCGCCAACATGTCTGGGAAGTGACTTAAAATTCAAACAAAAATCGACGCCCGATTTTCTATGCACATATATTCCTGCTTATGTCGATTCTACGTCCACCCTCAAATTCGGCTCGCAGCAGAGCAGTGCTTGTTCGTTCATTTTGAAGTCTTCCTTTGAAACTCGGCACCAGTTATAGAATGAAAAGTGGCATATGGCATGTGAATATCTATTTCAAAGAATGTTTGTAGCTTTCTCTTTTGTCTAGTTAACAAAAGAGGAATGTCTATTCTCAATACTTAAAATCGCTGGGTACTCTTGAGCTTGTAGGGACAGAGATTAATTTAACATTTCTCCAGCGGGGGATAAATAGCATCCCTGGAAGGGATCCATTAATATTTCTCCATTAATATTATTTGAAGGGATATCCCATTCTTCAGCCAGGGACAATCCCCGGCATCCTCCCCCCTCGTCAATTCGCACCCTGTTTGTAACACCTTGTTTACACCTACCCGGGGCCATCGTGATTCTAACGGGTCTGCTTGTGCACTCCGGAAAAGGCCTACGGACGTTCCTTCATTGGTTAGATTCGGCCGTTAGATGACGTATCTAAGTGCTGGAACCAATAAGTGAACATCTCTAGGTCTCTTTGGATGACTCATTGGAGTGCACAAGCAGGATCGGAGGAATCACGGTGGCCCCGACCTACCTCATCATCAGATTTTCTCCCATTAAAGGTGTTTCACCTGAAGAGGGATCGTCATCACAGAATTTTTGAACAAGCTTTAAACACAAATTAATGATGTTAAGCACCCGAAAAAAAAATTAATAATGCTTCTTCACCAACGCATTAACAGTAAAGCTGTATGTCTCATGCAACTTTCCGTAATAATTCATAAACACAAAAGTCACCTTCGAAAATGGGAAGTTACATGTTTAAGGTAGTATTGCGAAATTCAGTATGTTTATCCTGAATGTTACGTAACTCATACAGGTTCCTTGTTTGTAACAGTTCACAGTATAACTTGCCAAGGACACATTCTACATTTTTCAGTCTCTAGCGCATTTAAATTTTTCAAAAAGTTGCATACTTTCCAAAAAGAACAGCCTTGAACCATGGATCCTACTATATAGTTATGCTGATCCCTGACTCTGTAACAATTCAGGTTGAACTACTCGAAGATAAAACTTTTACCGTCTTTAATTTAAACAGATTAAAAAGTTATTGTCTAAAAACATAATAAAATATGCACCGTTTACACAATCCACTTGAAAATTTTCATAATTATCTAAAAAAAACAAAGAAAAGAAAAATGTGCGCTGCTTTAAAACTCTAGAAATCCACCGGTGCCCCAATTTTTAAGCGATTTTTCGCTATTTTCAGCTCCATTTTATTTCCCGGAGTAAAAAAAGTTATCGTGACTTGCGTGACAAAATTAGGTGTCACAATTGACATCGATGTCATATTAAAGTCTGATTTGTGGCTCCACATTTGGCGATATTTCGCAGAAGCTTGCCAAGTCTGGTGACAGTTAGCGAGATTTCAAGCATGGCCGAAAAAGTGAATGTCCATAGACTCTTAATGAAGATGTTATAGACCTTAAAGTATTAAAAGTCTTTTGGGAAACCCCGTAAAATAAATTAACCAGTGGATTTGCAACAAAAAAAAATTTGAATTGCGCGTTTTGCTGCTAAGTAAAGTCATATGTACGAAATTTCAACTTTCAACGGCCAGTCGTTTTTGAGTTGAGCTAGAATACATAAGTACGTACACACGTATCACGCTATAGGGTTGTCCAAACGTTTATGCAAAGAGCCTCTTTGAGAAATTTCCATGGAAATCGCGGGCCAGTGGGATATGCACTTTATTGAATGTTGGTGTTGAGGGTGGGGGGGCTTATTTCAAAGTGCCGCGGGAATAATCGGTGGCGCATGCAGAAAAATATTCTTGGGTTAACACAAACATTTTTAGTCGCGTTTTTATGACACAATCATATGAATTCACAAAATAACTCAATCGTCTATAGTCTAAACTTTGCTCGTCTGGGAGGAGCACGTGCCCCTGTTCCCCTATCTGGATCCACCAATGAGACTACATCCCGTTGATGTACCTGCAAAAGATATTTGGATATAGTATTTTTAAAAACCAGACTGATGATGAGGGGAGGACGTTAACCCTTTAACGCGCAGTATTCCCGCTCTGGGAACACCAGACTCTGACGTTTTGACTGTTGCCAGTCACGAAGAATAGATTGGATTTCTATAAAAATAGTTGCGGGTGACATAGCTCCACGAGAATCCTTTACTTTTTAAGCACGTCATTTCCCGTCAAAAAATTGTTACGATTATTTTAAACAGCACTCACATCTGCTGAAAAATGGAAGAATGCGAGAACAGCTGGATAGATGGCCCAATGCTGAAAAAAGGGCAGCGGTGAAAGGGCTGTGCGGCACAGCCAGCTGTCGTCAAAAAAAGGGTAATTAGATCTGTGGCACGCGAGGAACTTTTCGATCGTCTGCCATCTTGCTGGTAGTTAAGTCGAGGGATGGCAACGGCTGCCCTTTTTTCGCATTGGGAAAGGGTTGCGCCTCATAGGGTTAAGAGATAGTAAATAAATCTCTGATTGGAAATTTCATAAAAATTTAACACAAATAAACACATTAGAAATGGGCAGTTAAATGATGTGTAAGTTTTCCCCATAAATTCCTTTGCTACATTTGTTTTTTAATTTGCGTTGAAAGAAAGATTAAAAAAAAGTAAAAGGCGGTCCGGATTCAAACCTTAAATTTTGGTTTGGAAAACTCATCATTAGAAAAAAAAAGGATTTTTTGGAAAGCTGGTAAGGGATATAGGATTTTCAAAAACGATCCAAATTACATGTAGTCCATGTGCAACTGGACATCCACATCTTCCACGTATCTAGTTAGCTACTTGGGGAAAGAGATGGACTGAAGCATGAACTGGGCAGCGGAAACAATTTTGTCCCCTGCAGACAGGACTAAAACAAATGTTGGCTGCCTGGCTTATTGCCGCTCCCTCGGTTCGGCGCCCTAGGCCGTTGCCTTAATTTGACTATTGGGTCGGGCCGGCCCAAACAGCACACCCTTCAATTCGTTTGCAACTTAACCTTTTGAGGCGCAACCCTTTCCCAATGCTGAAAAAAGGGCAGCCGTTGCCATCGCTCGACTTAACTACCAGCAAGATGGCGGACGTTCGAAACGTTCATCGCGTGCCTTAGATCTAGAGACCCGTTTTTGGCGGCAGCGGGCTGTGCCCACGCACAGCCAGCTGCGTCAAAAAAGGGTCTCTAGATCTGTGGCACTCTATGAACATTTCGATCGTCCGCCATCTTGCTGGTAGTTAAGTCGAGCGATGGCAACGGCTGCCCTTTTTTCAACATTGGGCAATCTATCCGGCTGTTCTCGCATTCTTCCATTTTTCAGCAGATGTCAGTGCTGTTAAAAATAATCGTGACCATTTTTTTACGGGAAATGACGTTCAAAAAAGTAAAGGATTCTCGTGGAGCTAGGTCACCCGCAGCTATTTTTATAGAAATCAAATCTCTTCTTATTCGTGACTGGCAGCAGTCAAAACGTCAGAGTTTGGTGTTCCCAGACAGGGATCACTTCGCGTTAAAGGGTTAAAGTGTAAGATGTAGATGATAATATCAACTAGTTTATCTCTTAGACGGTAATATATTACATGTCAGACATCGGTTAATTTATGATAAGAGCTATGCTGTGAGAAAAATTACCGTGATTTTTCCATTTACAGTTGTGGACGCTGTCGTAAGACAACTGATGATGATGATGATGGTTATCCTGATGAAAGTTTCCTGGAGCGAATTAAGCCTGTCAATGCGTAAGTAATATAGGATCAGCGTACATTTCTTACCCAGTAAAAACACCGAATACAAAATAAGTTTTATTAAACAGAAAAATTCCATCGGGCTAAAAATTTTGCGAGTTTTGTACAAATATTCTCTATTCAGAACAGCGGTTCGCAACCTTTTAACATTGTCCCCCTTCCCCCAAAAAGGACAACTTACGATAACTACTCCCCTCTCCCCCCAGCAAAAACATACAGTTTTTTATTCTTACATACAGAAGATTCAGTCGCGTTTTCTACAACAAGTAATGTTTTTGTTAAAGTTTGAATAAGCAGTTTAAGAGAAAATAAGATATATTTTGGAATAAAGATAAGAATAAATAAGTTTTTTTTTTTTTTAAACAAGCATTATTACTTGTTCCTTGCCTGCTTTTATCGCGCCCGCAGCGCCAAACGCTTAGTTCTCCCACCCGTTCGGAATCACTGATCTATCTTAAAATGTTAATGTTTCTTTATATAAACTTTACTGTACGCTTTAAAACAAATAATTTTCTTTTTCTGTGTGTTTGCTAGATTTCGGACATGCCTGTTTGATTTAGAAACAGAAATTGAAGCAAATTTTAAAGCACGTGCCAATCTTTCGGTTTGTACAGAATTTATCATGATGAAAAAGGAACTTAGACAAACTTGGAACAACATTGTGACCAACAAATTTTACCCTTTTGAAGCCGTGCTCTATCGAATTGTCGAAACTGACGAATGGATGAAACTGGATAAAGTGTCAAGAACCCTAATTACAAAATGGGTTAGTTTTGCAAACGTCGCGACTAAAGCGACTTATAAACTTCAGTGTGAATTGTAAGTATAATAGAATCCTAAGTGATGAATATCTGTATCCATGGTCGGGATTAAATAGTTTGCTACCTGCGTGGAATTATTATTTGGACGCCTACCCAGTAAATGAATAAAGAAAGAAAATCGTAAATAGAGTACAAAATAAAAATTCATTGACTAACAAACAAATAGAAAGCATACACTAAAAGAAAAGTAATCATTTTACTGGAAGTTTATTGAGCTTTATTGAACGCACATACTCAGTAATCTGACCTGCAGTATCCCAGTTGTTCGAAACTCGCTTCCCGACGACCTTAGTCAGGGCCAGAGAGATTGGCGACCTCTCTCGAGTGCTTTAAGACCGTACTACGCTAAAACCGCTGATGCTCGTACAATCTGCCGCGACTCTGATATTCTCCATGTTGAATATCCCTCTGGGGGTGTGCCCATCCATTTTCTGGTCTTTGGATTTTGTTCAAAACTAGGAAACTCCGAGATAAATCAGTCTTCGTCCCACTAAGGTTCAATGAAATGGAGCTGCTCCATTTCGACTATCACCATTGGTGGATCCAGAGCTGGGACACGGGAGCAGGTGCCCCCCCCAGACGAACTAAGTTTACACTAGAGAAGTTCGACGTATTTTGTAGATTCAAATGAATTTAGAAGAAAAAGTAAACAGAGACATCTTGTGCCCCTCCCAGAATTTTTGTCTGGATCCGGCACTGCCTATCACCACCCTATATGGAGGATCTGGCTCCGTAGTTACACAGAGGGCATCAGAAATAACAACAAAATTGAGCAATAAGATCAATCATATATGTATGTGCGCCACATAGATCGTAATTATCTTGTGATCAATATGCGAGACACCAGGGGCGTAGCCAGGAGGGGGTATCGGGATATATCCCCCCCCCCCGAAAAATTTTCCTGGCTACGCACCTGCGAGACACGATTTGAGTACTTTTTCGGGTGGGCGCTAGAACAGGTACAATTCATATTGCGCGAGTTAATGAATGCTGTCGATATGCTGGTTAAAAAGTGCGATATAAAAATATGTATGTATGTGTTTTTATTTACTGTCATCAATTTATATATTTTTCTCTTTCAGAAACGAAAATTTTTCAAATTATAGCTTCGTCCTGTCCCTGCTCCTCGTATATTAAATTTTTGGAACAAAAAAGTTCATCCAAATTCTACAGATTGCAACGAATTATCTATTCATTTCTGAAACAGGAGCAATGACGCCAATTAAACAAGTCTCCTTGCACAACATAAAACAGAACATTCATCCATTGTCCGAGCTCTTTTAATATCATCGCCTTCACCGAATCTGATGTTTTTCAGTTTCTTCCAAGATGTTTCACGAATCACCTCTCTATTGTTTCCTCTTCAATATGCGACATATTCCTGACAATGTGACATTCTTCTTTATGAGATTGATACAGACAATTTTTCAAACCTTAATTGTGAATTTTTCTGTCCCGAGAATAGTGACTTACCTCTAGTAGATTATCCAGAGAACTGCAACAAGACTGGAGATTCACAGAGACATTTGTTTTGGCCAATTCTGGTACTTCTGCGTCCAGAGACTATATTGGACCTTTCGTCATTTGAATCAACGACTATTTTAATTAGACTTTATAAGTGACTTTCCTCTTGAGTGGGTTTTCCAGAGAACTGCAATAAGCCTGGAGATTCACGAGACACACATTTCCTCCCCCCGAATTATGACTTTTCTGTGTCCAGAGACTATAGTGGACCTTTTATTATTTGAATTGATGACTCTTCACGTTAGACTGACTGCAAAGTGACATTCTTCTAATGGACTCTACAGAGTACTGGCACAAGCCTTGAGATTCACAGAGACATTTTTTTTCCAACTGTGATATTTTTGCATCCAGGACCCTTCATCATATGAATCAACGATTATTTTGATTAGAATTTCTAAGTGACTTTCCTCTAGTGGATTTTCCAGAGAACTGTAACAAGTTTGGAGATTCACCGATAGACATTTTCTTTTTCCCACGAATTATGACTTTTCTGTGTCCAGAGACTATATTGGACTTTCATCCTTTGAATTAATGACTCTTTACATTAAAATGACATTCTTCTAGTGGGTTATACAGAGAACTGACAGTCAAGCCTGGAGATTCAGAAAGACCCTTACTTTCATGTGAACTGTGACTTTTCTGTATCCAGCGTTCATCATTTGAAGGAATGATTCTTCACATCACACCTTATTAGGAATATTCTTCTAGTCGCTTACCAAGAGAACTGATATCACGAATGTTACTACCAGTCTGAAGATTCAGACAGACATTCATTTCTCCAAACTGTGACTGTTTTGAGTCCAGAGACATTTTTGGACCATTCCTTCGTTTGAATCAATCACTCTTGGCATTAGACCATGTTAATGATATTTTTCTGGTGTCAATAATCTAACGGTTAGTGACAATTATCCAACGAAATAAGTGCCTTTACAAATGCCATTTGGTTGTAACTCTGCACAACTATTTATTGAGCTATAGATTGTGACTTTCTAGTTGTCAACTGATTTTTGTTAAACGTGGTGCCTCTTCCTTTTTTCTTTCTTTTTATTTTTCGCCGATAACATTCACCAATAGACTGGATAAAAGACCGAAACAGCCCCGCTTATCCCTTTCATCGAGGGAGGGAGGGAGGGGAAGGGATGATGGCTGTTAGTAAACTGTGGAACCATATTCATAAGCTGTTCTCCTCTAGTACTATATTCTTTGTTAATAATATTCATGTTGCAGCAATAAATATAATCATGAACTGTTTCCTGTCTGCTTTTTGTTCTTTTACGTTTGTCCATATATCGGAAAGATACACAGTATTTGGGTATAATACTTAAACATTTTTCTGTATTTGAATAAAATTTGTACGTTAAAGGCAGAGGCGGATCTAACGCCTGGCGGATCTGGCGGCCGCCAGGGGCCCCGAGCACCTCTAGAGGCTCCGACTGCCTCTAGAGACCCTGGCTTTGAAAATTCTTCAAAAGAAAAATTAAATAAGCTAAAAATTGAAGCAATACACCGCAAGTGCAAACTTGATAAGAAGGAATCAGTCTTCATATTCTTTGAAAGGGCTATTCCCTGCTGTCCAGGCTCTAGGCCAGGGATAGGCAAATAGAGTGAAAAAAAAAAAAAGTTATGGCCCGCCAAGATAGTCAGAAAAATCTCCCTTGAAAAGACATTTCTGAAAAAAAAATAATTATTACCAATACTACCCCCCCCGTCAATTCGCACCCTGGAAACGCAAGAACTTTTGTATCATGTTTCTAAAATGCTCTTAGATAAACGAAACAGAGTGCGTGGGAAAAACAAAAAGCCATACCTACATATCCGGCTTTTTCTGTTTACATCCCCCTTCCCCCCCTTTTTAAGAGCAGTGATCTGGTGCTGCCATCTGTCATAAATATCTCTTTATTTACTGTTGGGTGAAATTTTGTTTTCTTTGATTTACATCTTCCGCAAACAAGGAAAACTAAGAAAGGAAAGTGGCTGGCATAACGGAAATGCATTGGCATTTTAAAACTGTATTGGAGCATTTAATAACTGCAGTAGAATCAGTGCACCATAAGTTCTTCTTCATAATGATTTTTTTATAAGTAAACCCTGGCATATAATCTGTTTACTAGCCCATGCTTTGCAGCATTTTTTGAAAAACTATTTTAACTGTACTGTAAAAGTCGGCAAAATTTATGTGAAGCTATCGCTTAAAATTTCAAGCAAGCAATTCCAAAGCTCAGAAAAGTTTACTGGTTTAATTAAAAATATGAGGTTTAGTTAAAAATGTGGACTTTTCTTAAAATAAAAAATATTATCAGGGCACTCCGATCCTCCCTTAACAAAATAAGGTGTAATTTGTGGAGACGTAGAGAAACTGTCAATACTGTAGTTGACCATACTTTTGTTAGTGCTGCTTCGCCATTCTCTAATACGAACGCGTGGGTATAGCTTATGCTCAGTCTTATATGGTGCAGTTCTGCAGTCATTCGATTTTTGAACGCAAATGATGTTATATTTAGGGGGTTTGTGGTGGTGCACATATCGAATTTAACAGAAGAAATGGGGAAGCTTTTTAATTGATGCTTTGAAAATCAAAAGAGTTTAAGACAAGTTGGGGGCAGATGCCCCCTGTGCCCCCACCCCCTCAAAACTACACCTATGGCAGATGGAAGTTTTGCGCGTGTATGTCAGATATATATTTTGAATTTTTTTGTGGGGGGGCGCTTTCACCCACCATAATACAGTCATACAGTCAGGACTAGGGAGCAAGCTACAACCACCTGCTCCTTACAAGTGACGACGACAAGTTCGTAACTGATGACGAAAAAATAAAAGTAAAAATATATGTGAAGAAAAAAGTGTACAAAACACATCTACAAAATACTCTTCGGTCGGAAATTGCGGTCATTAAAAAGAAAGGAAACAAATGAAAAATCTGAAATACTTTCATTTTAAATACGCCCAAAAATACTATAGATTGAAATCCCATAATAACCCACTCGTCGACCCTATTTGCCTTTCTTGCGTCTTTATGTTGGAAAGTGTACCACTATTCATGTGCCGGCTCTGTTTGCATTCCTTATTCCATTCCGTAGGAAAGTGCATCTTAAATTATGGTGCGTCGTGTTTTTTTTTTCTTGTTTCATAAAGCACGTCTTCAAATTTGAAATGTACATTCAAATTGCTTACTAACACTATTTTACAATCCTTGTCAGGTATTTTACTACACTTCACCTTTAGAAATACTGCCAGGAAAATGGATCATAATAACAAATGAACTGTATGTTGTATTTGTAATTCTTTTTCCATGAAGCACTTCTTCAGAACTAAACTCTATATTAAAATTGCCTACTAAAACTCTTTTACAATCTTCGTCAGGCATATCCAAACTGCAGTTTAATTTTATTTACACATATTTACACAAGTCTTTTTCAAAGTGGACAATGAGCACTTTTTGGGGCAGTAGAAGGCTGAAAGAAAATTAGTGACTATAAGGCAGTCTAGAGGGGCAACGGTTTACATTCGATATGAAAATTCAATTTTAAACCCCCCCCCTCACACGGACCACGTAGAGTCCACAGTATTTCACAAAAAATTAACCTTCTAATGCTCCTTATAATAAACTCTCGAGGAAAAATTATTTTTTCGTCGAAATGATGTTATGCCAAATAATGCAAATGTAATAAAAATTTGTGAAAAAAGTTATTATTTATGTTTTTTTAATGGTAGCACCATGATTTTGAAACTCTTCTAAACATTATAAATGAAACTTTTTAAAAAGTTATTTTGATCTGTTGAAAAAGCATTTATTTTCTTATATGTAAACAGAAGTTACTAATTTTAATTCATATTAAGTATTATTTAAATGGTCGCAAAACTTTACCTTTGGAAACATGCTTTCTTTGTTAACTTTATACGTGTTGCTTCTAAAATATTTTTCATCCATTAATGTTGGAATCATAGTACCCAAACTACCACCATATAATTAACGGTTTTATGACATCTAAATTACATTTCGAAGCATTTTTCCATAAAAAATAGCTTTTAAAGGATGCTAGCATATATGATAACATGGACATCAGAGGGTTAAATGCAGTTTCTTATTAACAGCTTGTTAAGAAACAGCTTATAGATAAATTCAATAATAATAATTCATTTTACTTCCTTTAATAAACATATTTTATAAAACTGTATATTCGCCACTTTGTCAGTTTTTAAATTAAGTAAAACACTAGTTCTGGAATTATACCTTTTTTATCCCAGTCACTAGTTTCTCAAAGTTTGTATGGAAGCATAGAAGAATACCAAAACGTGAAGACGTTAAGCGGCATTCATCCATTTCAAGAGTAGCACAACAAGTATATAAAAATTTATAACAGCTTAATTGCATTTAAAAGGCGGAAGCAACATTTAAAGTTCTTTCACAACGTCTTTCAAAACTTCAATAATAGTACTATACAAGTTTTTTCATGTTGAATCTCCAAAATCTTACCACATTTGACGACGATACATCGCCAAAATTAATGCGAAAAATCTGAGTTCGAAGTGCGCTATAACTGATCTGTTTGGCATTCTGTATCTGTTCTGTATCTGGTATATATATATATAACATAATAAATCAAAAGCCAACTAGAATCCCATATATATATAGCCCATTAGTTGCAGTTTCCTTTGTTCCAACTGAATTAAAACTGCGTTGTTCTAGAAATTTGGGATTCTAGCGGGCTTTTGATTTATTATGTTATATATATATAACATAATAAATCAAAAGCCCGCTAGAATCCCAAATTTCTAGAACAACACAGTTTTAATTCAGTTTGAACAAAGGAAACTGCAACTAATGCACGGTCTCTTGCAATTCCTTTGTAATTTTTGTGAACGGTCCCCGCGCCCAGTCAATCTGGGGTCTTAAAAGCCATAACAAACCTTGAAAAACCGCTGAGCAGATTTGGGGTTTGGCCTATAATTGCAATATGCGCGGGTCATGTCGCACGAACTCAAAAGTTAATAAAAGGGGTTGAAGCAGCCCAGGAGAGAATTTTTCGCTAGACAGCAACTGCCAAGGAAAGATGTAGCAACTCGTCCAACAAAATAATGTAAACCCGCAACATTTCATTTCTTCTTTGCTTGGTCCGAGTTCGAGTTCCTGCGCCAGAGTCCTTAGCCAGTCGCGCCCTCTCCTCTTGCTCAAACACCGACGGTGATATTACGCCGCGCAAACCACTACATATATATGAAGAAATAAATACAGGGTGATTTGCTACCAGACTGACAAACTTGCACGGGGTGTAGGAGGTACAGAAACGGTTCAGAATCACATAGCAATGCGGAGTCGGAAACGTCGTCTTCATGTGCCTATTAATAATCACTTTAGAAGAAGTGTTCAATTGATAGTAAACTTTCCGACCATGGTTTTTCAAAAACTAATTCCTCTTTCACCGATTGCACTTGATAAAAATTGTTATTTCAGAATTGTTTCTTTCATTACATTTATGAAATTGTCTGAGGAAAGCCCATTGTTTATGAAACTTGGTTAAGAAATTACACGCATATATTTATTATATATACATATAGATATATACATAGAGAGAGATGGATACAAAATGTTCGAAACAGTGATTAGTATGTATAAATGTCTGACGTCTACAGACTTTTGAAGATGATTTTACTTGCTTTCTTAAAAAATAAATATTTTCAGTATTTGAAAATATACTTAATTAGAATTCATCAAGCAGAAACCTGAATTATTGAAATATTTTGATTAGCATGATTAAGAATATTTCAAAAAATGAAGATATTAGTAATAACAGTTTATGCAAAGAAAACAGTTACATTTCTTATCTTATAAATGCTTTATTAATGCTTCACTTCATTGTTAAATACTTTACATTCTTACAAGCCAATCAACGGAAGTTACAATTATTATATTTTCCCTTTAAATCAAATCCATTAGAAATGTGTGTGTGTGTGGTTAGTACTCTGACCATCAAAGAACAATATCTAAATTACTTTATTGTGATGCATTTAACGCAAGAAATAGAGTTTAGAGAACATTAAATTACCTTTTCTCATTATTTTCTCGTTAAAGGAATTCCCTTAAAAGTTCCATTTAAAACTATTTCAACTTCCTTTCTCTTTCAAAATATTTCTGTGTGAGAAAACTAAGTAATTATTCATTCATATTTACAGGTTGACTTTAAACCTAAAATTAAAGCCTGTATAGGAAGAGTTAATATTAACAAATATTATAAAACATTTTAATAAAGTAGTTATTAGGCTTGAGTACCTGGCGGTGATTAAATTAGTGGGGAGTAAACTTGATTTTTAAAATTAAATTTAAATATTGAGTCACTTTGTACTATCACGTAGAGTCCAACATTGCATAGATCAGGAGTCTCGAAACTTCGGACTGCTGGCCACATGCAGCCCGCGAGGCCCACTCATCCGGCCCGTGGAGACCTTATCTACTGAAAAAATAAACACGAAAATTTACGTTTATCCTACCAAGAACAGCCGCCGGTTACGTGTACGTTATGCTTTTACCAAATTAAAATTGAAGCGCGTAATACTGCGTTATTTCTTGCAACTGATCCATACATTGCAAAACCTTATTAGCTATTTACTTTTTTTTTTACTTCCGTTCATTCAATGAAATGATACAACAAATTATTCTGTGATAAAAGAACAAACTTGTCTGATAATAATCTCATCCATTGTTCATGTTAGGGGCATCAAATTTAAAGACAGAAATGTCTTTTATTTAGGGATGGGTACGAGACTGTTTTTTGCGAGACAAGACAGAGATTTAAAGCTTCTTTTTTGCAAGACGAGACAAAAATTTTTCCCATTACAAAGTAGGAGTTTTCCGAGAGGAAACAAACATTTTTAACATTACAATATAAGAATTTTGCGAGATGAGACAGACATTTTCAACATTACAATATAGGGATTTTGCGAGACGAGACACAGACGAGACAATTTTTCATGGGAGGGGGTTACGACTACTACAACTCATATACATGTATACTACGAGTTTGTGATAATGTACTGAAGAATTTACATTTTGTATGGCAAAAAAATCGTCATAGGGGGGTTATGACCCCCCCCCTAACCCGCTCCCCCCTCTTGGATACGTCCCTGTCTGCTGGTGAGTTGGGGGGTAGAATGTCTTACCTCTTGAGAACGAAGTCAGAGGCAAAATTGAAATGACTTTCAGACAGTGGTAAGAGGTCAGGCTTCCATGATTTGGCTATCACTCCACTCCAAAAACATGCCAACTTGTAAAGTTCTGCTACACTTGCCGATCAAACCGTTTATAAAAAAAAAGATAAATTTCGAAAATTAAAATTGACAAATGAGGAGAATTTAAAATGCTAGAGAAAAGAGTCTATAGCCAATGCCGTCTAGCACCGACACCGTGAGTCATAGATACTGAGACAGAAATACAGCTGTTTCGAACAATTTAAGCTTAGATGTACAGCATGTCTATAATATATGATGCTAATCGCATAGTGTGGACCCATTACCTGTACTTTCAGTAGTGCAAATTACATAGCAATACCACACCACCTCAAAGTATATCTTATGCGTGCAGTTGTTTTAGTTGTTTGGCTCATCAATACAGCAATTGTACGCAAAGAATTTTGGTTCTATTAGCAGGAATGCTGTACATGCGCGCTCAAGTGAAACTACAGAGTGGCACTATATTTAATATTCGAAAATCAAGTCTTCTACACTCTAACTGAATCTCTGCCGACTTGCTGCCTTCACCAGCATCAAATTTAAGACAAATTTGAAGAATTTCTCTAAATTTCTAGATTGTCAACGCATACCAAAAGCATCGGTGAAAGATCGACTATTTTGTTAGATTAATCGAAATCCAGAGGACCCATTATTTTTTTTTCCAGTTGCCGGCCGCTGCTTTGGAAGGCTTTGGCCACAACGGGCTGGAATTGCTGGCCACTTTATTATGGGGGCACCTAGTAGGTGGACCAATGTCGCCCCCAATGAAGGGACGAACAAATGACAACCACGCCCAGTAGGGGATCGAACCCCGACCGCCGGAAGTTAAACCCTAAACCGTAGTACGGTGCTTTACCCACCATGCAATGCGGTCGGCGGACCCATTATAATTTGTAGACAAATTTGAGTTTAACTTTTCCAACTTCTAAATATATTTTTGGAAAATACTTAAATTCTTGCATTATGTAATTAGTTATGTTGGACAGACATAGTGTGGACATATGAATTCAGATACACTTCTCATCATAATGAAGCAAGGAAAACAAATTGGATCCCCTCATAGATGAAAATAATGAAAAAGTGAACAGAAATAGAAATGGCACATGGACAACGATGCACTTTCTGACAAAAAAATATTTTAAAACATATTTTTTAAATTTGTACCTTCATAGATGTAACGGATATGCTGCCGTTTCTGAACACGAGATAAGAGCAAAAATAGATAAATGAATTTCTTATAAGCAGAAAATTTGAAAGAAACAGTAGTGGTGGTGTGTGAAAGATCTTGTTTGTGCTAATTAACTTGTCGAATTACAAATTTTAGAAATGAAAATCATTTATCAACGGTATCATGTTTGCTAAAAATATCTGCTTTAAAAAAATCCGAATTTCCAACCATTCTGAATTTTTAAAGTTCAGATTTGAGACTTTCTTAGGACGAAATGGATGTGTGTGTACATGTTCTAGATAGACAGATTGATAGCAGCATAAAGCTCAAACAAAGAAACCTAAATCCAGTTTTATATTCTACGAAAGACCGCTGTTTTAACGTAGCAATTTTCGAGCATCAAGCGCAATAATTTAAAAATAGAACTAATCTTCCTTTATGTTATTAAGAAATGAGTTGCTTAATGACGCTGAAAAAGAGTTAATCAATTATATCCTAACGATAGAGAACTCTCCAGTTTAATTGCTTCTGAGCTGTTTCCAACCTATTAATTTTCTTGGCTGAAAAACAACACTCTCTTGCCTTTAACTGCGCGGCTGAAATTCAACCTTTTATACTCAAAATGAATGTGTTACGTATAATCCGAAAACGTATGTATAGCCATTAAAATCTAGACAATGTATTCTTTAAAGAAAAAGGATTCGTAACTTGAGAGCGGCTATATTGTGTATTTATTAAGCAGTAAAACCTGTCTAAATGGAAATACTCTGATTCTGCTAAAAAGAAAAAAAGTAATTTTATTGCTTTAGTTTTAGGCATGTTTAAGTGGCATAAATAATATATCACAGACTTATTTAGACTTTTTTCTGTTTCAAGCGGAAAATGTTGGCTACTTTTGATTTATCCATTTCTAACAATTTTAAGGTGGCTCCCTGGTATTAAAAAGATACCTTAAATTATTTAAACACTTAAAATTACATGAGTAAAAAGTTCTTTTAGCATGGATAATACACGCAAGCTAATTTTTTTTTCTCCGAAACTTACTTAAAAATTACATAGAAAGACAGACTTGTGATAAACATCAAAAATTTAAATTTTACTCCGTAACTCATGTATTAAAGAACAAGGATAAATGTCATTATATTTTTTTTTTAAATGAGCCTAAATAATTCTACAACAGAAGGCTTTTTCTTTGAATTTTTTACAATTTGAGGATGTAAAAGAGTATAGTCTTCATGGAGCAAATTATTTGTAATAGTGAAAATTTCATTCAATGCTTTTCATTGAATAAAATGATTGATTGTCCAGTTATAATAACGAATTTCATATTCAAGTTTCAATATTACAGTTACGGTAGTAAGCCCGACATTCTCTAAAAGGTGACCGTGTCTTTCCTTTGATAGCTGAATAAGGTGGTATGTAAAGCAACTCCTTATCCATACTCTTTACCAATAATCTTCCGTTTTACCAGTGAGGCGACAAAAGGGGAAGGAATAAAAGAGAGCTCATAGAATGGGAAAAGCAGACATCGGTGTACATGGAGCTCGAATCCCGTGGTATGACCCCCCCCCCACCACAACTTTACTGGTAAACTCTTAAAAAGTTAATTGTGCTACCTAGCTACTAAAGCGCAGTGCATAGATGAAGCTATCTAAAATACAATAGTTTTACTTCACATTTGAGAGGATTGTTTGATGCCACGTGTGAAAATAAATAAGTGGATGGTTAACAAAGTCACTCAATAAAAAAAAAAAAAAAAAATCCTCAGCTTTCTTTTCGTTTTGCTCATAAACTATTCTGCATCAACATTTTCAGCTACATATTTTCACCACAACTACACGTTTCATACTTTCAGACATTAGTCAAGAAAATTGAATGCCAGTTCGCCTGAAAGCATTACTGGATATACAATCTGTCAGATTGTCGACATTGAACAAATGGGATTTAATACATCATCCGAACTTTCAAGGTAAACATTCGATCAAATATAAACGACGCGTACATGTGAGAGGAAATTATTAACAGTATCATTTGAAACTTAATAAATTACATTTGTTTTGGTGTCTACAAATACCATTTTTCTCTAGAATATCATCCGCTTATTTTTTAAGTCAATTTGAGAAAGAAAATATATTTTGCTTGCAATATATGTAAATAATTTGTAAGCATTGAATAGTTTCGTCGTCAGAGAAGAATTCGTATTTTTTTTTTAACATATAAATGTGTACTTAAAATTTTAAACTGTTAGATAAAATTTTAAATTTAAATATTTGAATTCTTTTTAAATGTCTAAAAATGATTTAGGGCGAACTAAAAGATAAATTTATTATTCTTCCTGAGTCTTACATAATGGTAACTGGATGTGTTTGAATAAGAGAGATATATTGTAAGTGATTTCAAGTATTGTTGCATTACATGGATATAAAGTACTGCCTGAATGTGGTATTTTTCATAATCTCAAAATAAGCTTATTTTGGTACGGTATTATTCACCCGATATGCTATTCATAGCACCATTCTCCAGTTTATGTATTCAAGGCGACCACACAAGAAAGTTGCTGGTATAAATAAGAAAGGCATTCATCTTATTTGACTAACTAATATTAAATTAGACACAGTTTTCTGAAAGTTTGTATAAGTATAGAGCTCCATTGCTTACAGTTACGGTGAAAAATACCTACAACACATTTTTTTTCAGTAGGCAACACCCAGTGGCGAATTTATCATGACCCGAATACTCTGTGTAACTTCACATTTACTGAGAATAAATCCTAACTTAAACTGTGCATATTTCAAAGTGTAGATGTAATCAAAACAAGAGATCGCCTGGGGTAAGATCAGCTGATTGAGATGGCCATGGAAATTTAGTTCTAAGAGAATAAAAAAAATGCTTTTGAATCACTTGCAGAACACTTTAATCTAAGTGTGGAGTTTTTTTGTTTTATTAAAAGTGCAATTAAAAAAGAATAATTTTTGCTGTTGTCATCACGTAGAATTGATTCCTCGAGCTGTGGAGGAAGGGACCACTGCTCTTATCCATTAGAAGCTACATGACTTATTTGAAGGTAACTAAAGGTTCAAGCATAGTGTTGTTGTAATTTTTGGATTAAAATTTGAAAATGGGAAGGCGTTCTTGAAATATTCTAGTGAATTCATGTGGTTCATAATAAGGATGTCAAATTGAGTGTGAATGCGGTAACAAGTTTGATTAATATATAGTAATACTATCTGATTAATCCCGCAGTGGAAGGATATTATCCGATCTCGCCAAAAGACTTGACGCAGTCGGTATAACGTGGTATATGGTAATCGTATTTCCTGGCTTTGAAGATTACAAAAGAATGTGACGAAAATCTGAATCTCCCCTTCCCCCATTTACAACCATTGAGGGGTTTAGCTGTTTGTCCCTGCAGTATAATGCTCTCTTCTGTAGGAAAGGAGAACTTCAGTATCTTCTCGTCGCGCTTGGATAAGCGTTTACTTATTTAAAAACATAGGAAAAAGTTTTATGAGACATTTTTTGAAGAAATCCTCAAGTTTTTTTAATTTTCAAGTGAAATTTTATGATTTTTTTTATAAATCAAAAATTTTAAAAATTGATTTTTTAATTACTCGGTCAAATAGAGCAAAGCGTACGCTTTCCTTGGACGAAAATTCGATCGACCACGACTATGAGAAAGGCATATAGGGCAGTTCAAACATTCCGTGAACGAAAACATGCCGAAATCTACTTGCAAAGTCCAGAATACTCTGGAACATCCTAGAACTCTAATATCTCAACAGTTCCACAACATTCTCAAATATTTATCAATATTCGCTCGATTCTCAGCTGCTACACTGGTTCCAAATCCTTTAAAGCATTCCAGAACATTCAGGAACATTCTGACCAGTCCCGGCCATTTCAACACTTGATTCTCAGTTGCTTCATTGGCGTCTCTTAAGAAGTCCAATGGTGTGGTGTTATGTCTTTTGAGCCTACTATCTCGGAATCTAACTCCTGAACTTCGACAAGGAAACCTTTCAGGAGGGGGAAAACAGGATTATCATTCTATATAACCTCCATGGGTTTACGGTAATTGTTTGCGAAAAGACAGACGTCGGTGACATTTGTTTGAGCCCAAACTCTGAAGCTCTAAGCCGAAACATATTTCATATATGAGTAGATGGCTATCATAACGTACAACCTCACAATAGGTTGCTGCTGGTTGGTTGTGGAGAATCCATAGAAAATCAGTCATGCGCATGTTTATTTATTATAGATTAATTAGATGATCTGATTACTTATCAGAGTGCATTTGGAGTCAATGTAACTTCTCAGCTAAAATTATTAAATGAAATTTTTAAAAAAATGCAAAAGAGGAAAAAGAAAGAAAATGAAGGCGAATTTAACTTCAGAAATTTCTCGTGAAATGGCAAAGAACATTCTTTCTAGCGAAAAATTATGAATTCGAAAAGAAAACGTAAATTTTTCTAATAAAACGAGGATAGAAATATACAGATTTTTAAGATTATTTTCAACTGTGTGACGTTAACAACAATTGCAGCGTTTAACAACAATTCGACGCTGCAATTATGAAATGGCGGATTTCTGTAATATTGGAATGCGGCGGTTAGTGAACGCCTGTTCACTCTCTTATCATTGTTTCACTTGATGGTATTGGTCTATGTACTTATTAATTTTTTTTCAATCAAGTCTTTTTATAATACGTTGTCTCTTCTAATAGTCGTTGGGGGTTGTTTTGCAACGAGTTTTTAGCTGAAGCTGAAATCTACAGTTATTAAATAAAAATTGATAAAAGTTTCAAAATTAACGCAAAAATATTTTGGCTTCTCTTATTTTTGAAAATAAAGTGTACAGAAAGCTAATGATGAACCAGCAAAACTATATTAAAAATAAGTTGACATAAAGCATATTTGGTTTTAATTAAGTCTGCACAGCTTCGTTCAAGAAATAACTTTCATGATTTGGCATCTAAAACACGGCCTTTACAAATGATTACTTTCTGATACAATGCGTAAATGAAGCATCAATTGCGCATCGGAAAATAATTGGAAAAATGAAATTGGATATGAAATGTAAGCTCCATATTGCTTCTAGACAGTAAAATATTCAAACCAAACATGCAGAAAACTGTGTCTAATTTCATATTAATTAACGAAATAAAATGAATGCCTTTGTAATTTGTTCACCATCAATTGAATCATGGTTCTTTTTTTTTATTTCTAGCTGTCCCAAACCTCGGAAACTGCCTGCACGGAAGAATTAAATATTTTTGTGAAAAGATTTTTAATATATAGGTGATGATTGCAAAATAAATATTGAAGCAGAGCCGTACAGAATTAAAAAATTGTGGCGCATGTGATCGATGATAGTGGTTAGTATTTGATGAATTGGTTGAACACAGGGTTTTTCCCTGATTTACGTATTTTCCTTCCAATTTCTTTACAAACACACACACATCTGGAATACCTGAGCATGCAGTAAACATCTTTATCGAAGGAAAGGAAAACGATCATCAACATGCCAGATATGAATAATTCCTTGCACTAAACAAAACATCACTTCCGAATTCTATAGATGAGGACACATAAAAATGGCACTCTTTCTTGAATCAACGAATAAAAAGGATAAATGACGATAATAAGCATTTTTTTTCAGGAGAGCACAATATAAGCTTCTTGGTTAAGTTGCAGACAATAAATATTGAATATAGAAACAATTACATATTTTCACGTAAAATTAGAATATATTACGGACACGGACAGAGGCACAAGCCCGAAGGGCAAGTGCTTGCCCGAACTGCCAACGTAGCTCTACTCTGGTCGCTAACTTACAACTAACTGCCCATATTCAAAGATGCACAGGGGGGTATGTCACGATGTGAACTTTTGCCGTTAAGCTATTACATATGTAAGAGAGAAAAAAGGAACTCGAAAAACTTTTCTTGAACATTCGATGCATGCAGCTGCACACAGAGAAGAAAAAAGAAAAACAAAACACTGCGGTCTGGGAGCAGTGCAATACTGCAAGTTAGGCTTTCATATGAATAAGTGCGAAAAGAGGATGGGAAGAAAAAAATATAAATAAAACAGATTGCAGCTGCAAGTTTGATTAGCATAGCAGAAGGCAGGAAATCGAAATGATTAAAAGTGCGTTATTGCCTTACAAATAAAATGGCTGAAAGGAAATTTGAAAGCTTTAAAAAGAGTTATTGTTAAAACTTATAAATTAAATTTAAAATAGATTATTAGTTTAACCCTCTAATGCCCATGGTAGCATATATGCTACCATACTTTAAACGCTTTTTTTTCATTGCAGAAATATGGCAGAACGTATTTTTTATGACATTAAATCAATAATTGTACCTTTTACAAGCCATAATAGCAGATTTAGTTAATAGATGGCTGCACCAATCCGAGAAAATTATTTTAGTAGCAACATGGATGAAGGAAACAAGGAAGACATGTTTACAATGGTAAGTTTTTCTCTTATTTTATAAGTATGTTATTTAAATAAAAGAGAATTTTTTCTATATATAAGTCTAAAAAGGTTTGCTTTTTCACTAAACGCCAAATATTTTGTGCAAAAGTTTCATTTATAATACTTAGATGAGTTTTTAAATCATGGTAGCATATTTGCTACCATGGGCATTCCTGTAACTAAGCCTAGCTGTTCTGAAATGAGAAGGGAACACTTTCATTAGAGTATTTTGTGCTTTAGTTTTTATATCATTGATATGAATGTGCCCTTAGATTATTTATAAACTTAAATTTTGTTAGATTTTTGTTTGTTTTAAAATGTATCAATGATTTTTTTTTCCGGGTGGGGGAGAAAGGAAAATAATAAAATTAAAAGAATTACTTTGAAATTAAATTTGGATGTAAATTTATCCCTTAATTATTATTTCGGATTATTTTATTTTATATTGAATTATTAAATGAAAGAGTATCCACTTTTTGTATTTTCTAAATATCAGTGTTTTTTAAATATTTTTAAAAAATTGTATTTTGAATTAATTTTTGATTTCTTTTCAGCCATCTACTTCAGGTCAATATTTCAATAGAAAAAGAAGGACAAATGTGTTTAATAAAGTGGAAGATGCTATTGCTTTCATGAATGGCATGGAAAGTGATGTCAGAAATATCTGATGATGACTCTGATTATGAGAATCAAAGTCACGATATTTTGTATGATGAAGAAGATGAGATGATGAGAAATGAAGATGAAGATGAAATGATGAGAAATGAAAATGAAGAAGATGAGAAATGAAAATGAAGAAGATGAGATGGTGAAAAATGAAGATGATAAAAATATTGAAAATAATATGAATGTGCCAAATGTTCAAGAAAACACAAAACTAAATAAGAGCAGTAAAAATCTTAAAATTCTCTGGAGGAAAAAAGAGCCAAATCTTTTACCTTTTGCAAATGAAGATAATTTTCCTAATCCCTTGGAGCCTGTTCCATCTGCATTGGAATATTTTCAAATGTTTATCTCAAAAGATATGATTACACTATTAGTTGAGCAAACAAATCTCTATAGTATTCAGAAAACAGGAAATTCAATTATGCTGACGGACAGTTTCTAGGAATGACAATTAGAATGGGATTGGTCCAGATTCCATTTGTCAGAGGTTATTGGGAAGATGGACTATGGTATGAACCAATAGCAGAAGTTATGGCCAGAAATAGATTTGAGAAAATCCTAAGATTTTCGCATATTACTGATAACTTCTGTATAGATCAGAGGTTCCCAAACTGTGTGCCGCGAGCGTTTACCAGGGGTGCCGTGAAGATAATCAAGAAAAGTCTAAGTTTTGGGGGAGCATAATAAAAAAAAATTCCTCTGAACCGATATTTCACAAAAAAGTTTGCCAATCCGATATTCAAGTAGGTGAAACAAAAATACTTTAGTCAAGTTCGAGAGAGTTCGGTGTCAAGTCGCCTCAATTTTACAGAAATTCCCTGAAATATGGAAGGGGGGGGGAAATTCTATAATAGTGTAATAGTAACCCCAATAAACATAAAAGAAACAATGAAAAATGTATCCAAACTGCTTCATTCTAACCTTCATATTCATATTGTTTTAAAGGTAACTTGCCCCGAAACGTTTTCAGCCTGAGAAGGGTGCCCCGAAATGATTTTTAGCCTGACAAGGGTGCCGTGGGGGAAAAAAGTTTGGGAACCCCTGGTATAGATGATCCGCAACAAAATGATAAATGCTGGAAAATACGCCCACGGTAAAATGCAACATATATCTTTGTTTAAATAAAGAGAGAAATTGTTTTAAATCCTTCCATATGTAAAAATGTAGAAAAACACATGAAAATAATTTTTTTTTAACATTGCTTCATTTACACCCTAATCTGCCCATGGTAGCATATATGCTACCATTGGAAAAACATAAAAAAAATTACTTTACTGTTAATTTTTAATTATGTTTGTATTATTTGTCCTAAAATAACACTAATTTAACCAAAAAATAATTTTTTTCTTGGAAACTTCTTATACTGGGCATTAGAGGGTTAAATTTAGACAACAACATTTAAGATTTGTAATAATAATTTTTCATAAAAAATATGCACGTTGTGTCAACGTGACACTGCTCCTGGGAGGTTCTTTTTCTCTTTTACATTGCAGCGAATTATCATTAATATAGAAAGCACCATTTCATGTAGCTCCGTTCATGTCTCTTACATCCCATTAAATCTTCCTACCACAAAATTCAAACATATCCATACATGATAGAGACTCATCACAGCGTTGTATAAGAAAACAAGATGAAAGAAGTGATTCGATGAACGACCGCTCTTAGATTGTTTTACCCTTCGGAAGTTCGCCCCTGATCCATATGTAATAAGTAACCACAAGACTGGTAAGCAACCAAGGGGGGAGAAAATTCTTGAACAGAGGGCCACTTTTTTGGTGTTTCACTCAAAAGTTCATTTAAATTTATAAAATAAGTCAACCTTTTATAGTCTAAATTTAAATCGACTTGGGAGTACTCCCCACTGGAAGATGATCTGAGTGTAAACAGTATATGTAAGTATAAACAGTAAAGGGATGATTTTTCACATTTCGAACTATTAATCGCAACTACGCAGGAAAATATATTTTGCAAATATATCTATACGCTTGTAGCCGCAGATTAATCAACTAAACAACTGTGTGTTTCTAATGGCGATAGTTAAAAAGACTAATTGAGAAACTAAACATGTTCAGTAACAAAAATTTCTTTTACCGGAAAATATTTCTTCACAGTATCTTGAATTTTCGACTCATAACAAAACTGCTTAACATTGCACAAAATACCTTCAGCATCGTCTTCAAATTGATATCGAAAAATAAAAAGAAATGCTTAACGCTTCCAAAGCTAAAACTTTAACACTCTTTAATTTATTGAATGCATGATTGGGAAGAGGAAAAATAAAAATAAGAGGAAAAGAGAGTATCTCAACAAAAAAGCTATTGCATCTTCTGCCAAATTCCATTAAACTCGGAGTGCGTGACGTAGTGCTAGCATCCCTTGAGACAAAAGAAGCGCTTCGAGTCGCTGTTTCTTTTTAATGGGAAATCGTCTCGACAGTAAAAAGCTTATCAGTTAGACACACCCCTGTACTTTCTTACGAAAGATAAAAAAATTATTATCTATGAAGATATATTTATGCTAAAAATGTCCCGATTTCCTCCATTTTCACCAAAAGAAGGGATCGTAATGTGGGATATATTAATAAAAGAAGCATTAGTTCAGTCTTCTGAAAGATAAAACGGTATTATGTTCTTTACAGTAGGGGAAAGAAATAAATGAAAAAATAAAATTTATGTGCGGTGTGATCTAATGTACTGTAGAGTAATATTCCTCTTTTGTTGCCTCGATTTCTAAAAAAGAATGGTTGGCTTTGATTTACTTTACCGATAGATTTAATGAGATTTGTGATTCTAAATACAGGGATTAAAGACTGTTAAAAGTTTTAGATCCTCTTTTAAAAAAATATGCCTAATCTGTCTTGGTATATTCATTATAATGAAATCATGCAGCGGGAAATGAGGTTCATGTATGTGACCAGTATAAATGTGGCTTATCCAGAATTTCCAATAATGCCAGAAAAACTGTGATAAAATTCGAAAAATAAAAGTAATGCGTGTAGAGTAAAGTAGCAATGAAACCCGTTAATTTTCACCAAATGATATAAATTTACTTCTAATTTTCATAATAAGAATTTACATATTAGTGTCAATTCATGGTATAAGTTGAAACTATTAAAAAAACGAAATATTCCTCTGTTTACTTAAAAATTCTCAAGACATCGGTTTTGAATATTCTTTTTTCGCATTTTCATGAAATTTACACTATTTATTATTTTTCATGTAATAATTTACTGAATTTCAGTTTATTGTTGTTGTTGTTGTTGTTCCTAGTGCCATCTGGCAACTGCATGCCATATTCTCCTATATACGAAGGTGAAGGGCTTCCATTTTAATGATCCCTAGTGCGAGGAAGACCGAGTTAGCTCGGGGTCTCCTAATTTCGAACCAATTCCAGGTCAGTCACTAGCCATCATAAATCGGCACCCCCCCCAAAGGTAGCGTTAAACATGGATGGCATTGAAGCCACGACAGATTTTATGTGCAGTAACTCCCACTAGCGTACACCGTCCCACAGCAACCCAGCCGGCAGAGGAGTTCATCCTCTCAGGCAATGGCCAAACCGAGTGTTGCTTCGATTTCCGTGTTCTTACGGGAACGGAGTTTTGTGACTAGACCACTGCGGGACAATTTATAAATAATGTTAAATTTTTCACTAGACAGACAGACTATTGCGGAGAATAAAAAAGAATACGGGGATATGTGATGTGATGTTATCTTGACAGAAAAACCACAAATCATTATCGTTCCTTCATCATTACTGGAATGTGCATCCGGACACCATTTTCAGACAAGGAGGAATTGGAATTACCCTACCATCGTGTTGATATACACACTGAAGATTTTAAAAAATAAATTTTAAAAAATCTGCAGTCGAGGGGAAAATGTATCTACTACCCTCGAAATGGTCACTACAACCTGGATTAGCTGAAAGAGATACAAAAATGATAACCGGTAGACCACAGAAGATTCAGGTACTACTAAGAACGTTTCATTTATATAAAAGTTCGTGATTTATTTATTTGTTATGAAAATTAAAACCTTCAATGATTTTACCTATTATACATCAGTTTGCAAAATTTTTATTAATTTGAAGACTGAGAAGTTAGAAAAAATAACTGAATTAAAGACTTGAATCAGAAATACAGTATGAGATAAATAAAAACATGAAATTCACGAAAATGAAATATTAAGTTTAAACCCTTAGCGATTGATTCAAGATTTTTACTGCAAAATTTCCCTACACTTGGATGTTGGGAAGTTTGGTAAAATTTGATTTCTAGACTTGATTCAGACATGCAAGTGCGTTTGGCTTATTCGTAAGGAAGAATCAGTACATGAAATTCCAAATATTATAGCTGAACACAAGATGGCAGGCAGAAATGTGCATGAAATGCACAACAGACTTCAATGAATGCATTTTTTTATGTTTCACGAAGAGCTTAAAGCCCTGACTTTCAAGTCGGCTGGACCAGACGGCATTCCATTTCAGAGGTTCTTCAGTCGACTTCAAATAAATGGTCTCATAAATGATACTTCACCACCAAGTTAAAAGAAATACATATGAATTAAATTTAAAATTTAAAACGAACGGATACCATTATTTATTTTCAACCCAAAAGAAGGGTCTTTTTAAAAAAAAATTCCAAATATAATGTTATGAAGTATCTCCGCCTTTCATTTTTCATTGTGTGTGTCTACTTTTTAAATTTTGATAAAACGTGTGAGAAGTATGAACCAGGAAAACCGAGACGGAAATAAATTGCTTTGTGAAAGGAAACATTTTTCAAATCTTGACAGAAAGCGAGGATAATTTTTCAGCGTACTCAGTTTTTTTTACAAATAGTTTTTGTTGTTTTAACTTTTCTGTCAGTTTTGCTATCGGAGGGACACTTTGAGACACATTTAAAAAGTTTGAACAGCAGTAGAGTCAGTATTTTTTTTATTTTTTATTTTTTTTGTGAACTACGAAATTCATTTCAAGTAACTTCAATAATATTGTCTGGCCCATTCGTTTTCCAGACCAATCTAGATTTTAAGTGAGTTAACTTTTAGGATTATATGTGTTGGGGTTTTGTATTTTGTATTCCGATAAAAAAATGTACATACATTGACAAAGTATACTGATATGTCAATTTTTTGTACACTTTGAAATATATATTTCTCGTTATATAATTGAAATATATTTTTACCAGAATCGCAAGGACCCAAAATATTAATAATAGGTTTTTATATGATATACGTCGGTACAAATCTGAGATTGATAAGAAATCAAATTTAAGATCGGTTGGCAGGGAAGGTTGTTTTGTTATCAAGAAATTCTGCTTAAACTCTGAATTTAATCTAGACACAACTAATTTCTTCCTATACTCAAGAAGCGGAATATTAGTCTTTTAAATATTAAAAATACTCAAGAAATTAATGTTAAAACGTTCATGCACACAAAAATTCAGAATGTATGCATTTGGTAAAACAAAATATCTACTCTTTTCCGTTCTAAAAACACCATCCACAGACAGCGATACGTAGTTGAAAAAAAAACATATTAAAACCTTCCTCTACAATCACCGTTTACAGTCAATTACCCTCACATTTCTAGCTATGCCATTCTTCCTTGAGCAGTGACATACTTGGAAGATATGAAAATTTTACTAAATAAAACTTTATAACTATGATATCAATTACTTAAGCACCAGGGTAACTTTAATCATTCACAAAAACCAGAATAACGGTCTCAGTTGCTCCAACAAAGGTTCTACGCATAATTATCAAAAGAAATCAAGCGGCCATAGTTGCTCCAATATTTCCAATTTTGTAATTTTGTTGGGGTTAATTGCGATCTCCCCTTTAAATATTAAACAAGTAAGCCTGCGGAAGTGTTTATACTACGCGTTCTTAATTTCCCCCAATCAAATAAAACAATATCTTTTCTACAATTAAGAAGCCGAAATATTTACAAATTTCGGAAATTTGCAAAAAAGTGGACATAATTACTCCTCCTGATCCTATTGAAAATATTCGAATGTGAGAGTGCTACAGCAAAAATATCGATATGTCATGTAAAGTAAGATCAGCTGTCTAACATTAAAATATTTGAGTGAAAACTAGAACGATTCCAAAGAAGTTGAACGCTCTTTTGGCGTCCCTGGTTGCATTTAACAGCTTTAATTTGACAGCCTGTCATTTTATAAAGTGAAGTTAAATAAGTGTTCAGGAGGGAGGCGGTGGCTGAAAAGTTCAGAATCTGTCCTCCTCTCCGCTAATCGCTTAAGCATACAGTTGTGGGTTCCATTCCCACTCATCCCCTGGTTGTTTGTTTTTGGGCCGTATGTTTTGTAAGTTTCCTTTCCCTCTTAGCAAAATCTGTCGTTGAGTTCTCCACTGTATTCAACGAGCATTTGAATGGTTCTTGAAATCATGCGCACAAGATCGACAATAAATGTCCCAAATACACTAACAAGTGTTCAGAAAAGTTTAAGTATGGCAGCATTAAATAATATTCTAGCAGTCCAATTTTTGAGTAAGGGGTATAACATATTCATTCAGTATGCGATAGTTCAATACTCTTTTTCCTTTTGGTCCGTGCTACACTCACTGTCTAAAACCTGATCAACTTGTAAGATATGTTACTCACATTATTTCGTAACTGTGACATATTAAGCAAATAATTTTTGAATTGTAGATATTTTGAACGCTTGTAAAAGTTTATAGATATCCATGAGTTCAGCATGAAGACCTTTAAGACCTTTACATGATGGAAACTATTATATTTTCAGTGAGAGCAAAGAATAATATTTATAGATATTTTCGCATGGTTAAAAAATAAAAGTTAAAGGCCAAATGGTTTAAGATAGCTTATGATGTCATTTGAGACAAGCCATTTCATATAGTATTTTGTGCTGATTTGTTGGCTTTCATTGCATTTACCTATTCTATACGCAAATAAGGAACTGTATACAGGAACTGATATCATACGGGCACTTGGGGCACAAGCCCTTGGCAAACATGCAGAAATAGGCCAAAAATTGAGTTAAGTGCGTTATATAGGGGCACAAAAATTGAGCCAACTCTATATAGGGACGCAAAATTTGAAAAGTGCTCTGGGTACAGAAGTGTTATAATCAGGACCTTGACTGTATATCTAACAGAAGACATCATCACATTTCTCACCCCACATCCCTAAACAGGACAACAAGTACCTTCGGGCCCCATTCCGATAAATATTGTATTTTTATGCAATGATCGAGTACACTTCTCAGATTCAGGAAAGGACTTTTTATAATATTTTTGCATTCACATTTTCTTTGCCTCATCCATTTCTTCTATACTTCTTATATTAGGCTTCTCTCAAACTTTTGTTACAATTTTTGTTTAAATTTCTCATTCGTTTACTTACACTGTTTCTGAATTTACTTACTCTCTCTAGCCCAAAGTTTCATTTTCTTTATCTTTTTTTTCTTTTTCTTTACTACTGGGAAATGGTTGTTGTGTCTTATGCTCTCAAGGGTTACGAATTTACTTTAGGTCTTGCAAATACTCAGTTCGTGTAACACATGCTGTTTGTGAAGTATTCTTAGGGGAAAATGGAAAAAAAAAACGTTATACTTACCACTGCTGAAAGCTTTTCCTATTTATGATGTACTATAAACAAATTAAGATGGGCTTTTTTCTTCTGCCCTTCATCTTTTCTTCACCGAGTGCCTGATTCCACTAATTTTTTTATCCTTGTGCCATAAAATTATAAATACTCACCTAGGAAAATACTTGAAAAGTTAAAAAAAAAAACAGAAAAAATATAAAAAGCATTAAAAACTGCCTTGCTCCAATATTTGTGTAACTGAAATAAACGTCCTTTGTATGTATTAATATCAGTTAATTTTTCTGGAGATATAGTATAAATATACAGGGTGTAACATGCTTTAATTCTTCATCCATTAGAGCAGCGGTTCTCAACCTTTTAACGTCGCGCCCTCCCAACAAAGACTAACTTACGGTGGCGCGACCCCCCCCCCCTCACATTTTTACGCATGAATTCAATTTTTTAATCTTTAACAATGAACATTTAGTCGAATTTTCTACAAAATATTATTATCACTAAAGTTTGAATGAACATTTTAAGCGAAAATGGATATATTTTTGAGTAAAAACGAGAATGAATAAGATGATTTTTTAAAAACATGCATCACTACTTGCTCTTTGGTTTTTCTCCCCCCCCCCTGCAAACGCTCTGCGTCCCCCTTGAGGGGCGCGCCCCACAGGTTGAGAAACACTGCATTAGAGATAAGTGATCAAAGTAAGTTGAAAAAAAAATTAAAAATGGGGTAGGTAAAAGGATGCATTAAGAAAAAAATAATCTCATTGATTTTTAAAAATTTGTACACATTTTGCTAATCGTGATTTTTTTTCTATATAAATTTAAAATAAACGTATAAAAATTTTAAATGTGCCATTTCCATGAAAAATATGAGATTAGTTTTTTCTTAATGCAATCATTTTACCTACCGATTTATCTCTAACGGATAAAGAATCAAAGCGTGTTATTATCGATTTGGGACACCCTGTGTGCATACGTTTGATTTTTCTTGTTTAACATGTTAAACTATAAGTCTGAAATCTATGAATTATGAATTAAAATTGTAAACGAAAATATTTAGTTACGAAGACACAAAGGGTCACACTTAAAATTTGAATAAGACCCGCGTGCAAAAAAATTATACAAATTTTACTGATTGAGATTTTTTTTCGGTACGGCGGTCGTATACAAATATGAAATATGTCATTTTTTTTTAAATTAACAGAAGAATTTTTTGACGCAGCTGGCTGTGCCGCACAGCCAGCTGCGTCAAAAATGGGTCTCTAGATCTGTGGCACGCGATGAAAGTTTCGATCGTCCGCCATCTAGCTGTTAGTTAAGTAGAGCGATGGCAACGGCTGCCCTTTTTCAGCATTGGGTAATCTATCCAGCTGTTCTCGCATTCTTCCATTTTTCAGCAGATATCAGTGCTCTTAAAAATAATCGTGACGATTTTTTTACGGGGAATGACGTGCTAAAAGGTAAAGGATTCTCGTGGTCACCCGCAACTATTTTTATAGAAATCAAATCTATTCTTCGTGACTGGCAACAATCAAAACGTCAGAGTTTGGTGTTCCCAGAGCGGGAACACTGCGCGTTAAAGGATTAAACTGTAAGATCTATGAATTATGAATTCGAAACACAAAAGAGAATATTTATTAAAGAAGAAACAAAATCATAAAATATTTAACTTTGAAATATATCATTTCGATAAACAGTGAAAAACATCAAGGAAAGTCATTACACTAATCTTCATCTCCTTCCATGCAAACCGAACAGAAGAAACTTTTAAAACAGCCATCGCTTTCCCGGGGCACATACCGCGCATTTCTTCTTCGGCGCGTCGGTTTAAGTTTATACGCTGAAACAGTTTTAAAATGTTTCTGCGGAATCGATATACCCCCCACAATGACAGAAACCAAGCAAACATACCTCAGCCTAAATCCACTGGTTGCGGTGTCCGCTTCACAATACACGGAAATTTCCCCTCCAACTCACACTGGTATTGGAGGACCGCGAAGGCTTTTAAAACCCATTTTCTGGCAGACTGGGCAGCGGCGGAAAGGCGCTGAGGCAAAATGAAAAGCCTTAAACTTTGAAGTGTCATCAATCGAAATTTCTGCCAGGGTAATCCGTTTTCGTCTGACATCTTATTCCTTGAGAACATTAACCATCAGACTCTTGAACCTAGAAAATTTAGTGACGAATGACAGATTCATGAAAAGTTATTTATTAACCCTTATTCTCTATTATTCTACGATTCTTGAGTTTGAATTCTTTTTTAAAACATGAAATATAAAAGTTTGCATGTAAAACTGCAATGATTTGCTCTTTTTTTTTTTTTTAATATTTTCTTTCAGGAGGTATATATTATCCATAATGATTTTTTTGAATGAAAGTTAATATAATTTCAAGAGAGATTGAATTAGTGTCAAGCTTTATTGAAATAAATAAATATTTTATTCAAAGAAATCTTTGAACTGTTTTATTCAAAATATTGTTTTTATTATTTAAAGCAATTCCACTATGCTCATTTAAAATTATATAATTTTACTAATTACGTAATTAAACAATTTAACTAATTATGTAATGTATAATAACTAGTTACATAATTTTACTACCGAAAGTCTCTATTATTCTACGAGATTCTTGTGTTGGAATTGTGTTGGGTTTCAATAATGAAATATAAAAGTTCTTTGTAAAAGTCTATTGATTTGCAATTTTTCATGTATTATCTTTAAGTGGTATGGCATTATCCACAATGGTTATTTCTTTTAAGTGTAAGTTAATTTATAATCTCAATAGAGTTTAAATTTAAGTGTCAAGTTTCATAGAAATTTCTGGTCTTTGAACTTAAATCTGAAATGTTTTATTTTATGTTTTATTATCTTAATAATGTTAAACAAATATAATTACCATTTTATTATCATACATACACACTACGCTTGTAGCTAAATCTAAATGGAAATATGTCTAAAAATAAACAGATCGAGCTTCTTGTTCAGAATTATATTTAATTGAATATCGTAATTAAATTATTGATAAGAATTAAATTTGTGGTGTATGTAAAGGATGATTTTACGCTATAAAGGCCTGAAGTGTGATCGGATTGAGTACATCAAATGCAAGAAATGGATGTACGCAGATTGCAATAGTATCGTTTGTACTGAATGACCTGTCATGCAGGCTAACATTAATAAATGTAGTGTTAGATATAGTTAAATAATTTTAAAAATATATATTCTGTATGCAGATATGTTTGTTTCTCCATAGTTATTCTTAATTCATAAGTAATTTTCCAATGTTTATGTTTTTCTTATATCATAACTGGTGGATCTTTCCCGCGTATGTGGGGGCAGATACTACAATTCATATAAATTTATTTAATATTATTTTTTTTATGATATCCATATTGGGAAGGAATTAATAAGCCTATATATCTAATTAAAAATTGAAGAGCATCATGTATCTTTTTTCATTATCTTATCATTTCTATCTTATCATCTACTTCGGGGTAAAAAAAGGTCCTCAAACTCGACGTTTTTCTCCGGAATTTCCCTACTAAGTACTGTACAAAATTTAGGAATGAAATTTATCCCTTTAAAGATTTTACACGTTTTTCAGTTTATGTGATTGGAATTTTGTCGTGAAATATCTTAACATATATAAGTAAAATTTTTTTTTAAGTACCGTATTTTCTTTAAGTATCATAATATGACGTATGTCCAAATGCATGAAAAAAGTAGGGTACGTGAACATTATTTAAAATATCGGAATACTGAGTACATTTATTAGATGAATGTAACTTATTGAGTAACATCATGTAGTTTTTTCGTAAGTCCGCATTTCTCTTAGACTTACTGCTGAATCTAATAACTGATATTTCGTATAATGGGGCCAAAACATTCTTTTCACATATCCTTCTCAAAGAAAAAAAGGCATCCATAAGTTTCTCACAACAAATATGCTTGTATTATTGACATCCAATTAATGAAAATCCAAAATTTGTGGGTGTGCCCAGGCCCCGATGGACCCCTCCCTCCGGCTACGTCTCTAATATGAAAGTTACTCAATATATCCTTAAAAAGAGCCTGATTACTGACTTTTGAAAACCATTGCGATAAACTGCTGGTATAAAACGTTATGTAAAATCATCTTGAAAATATTTTATTTTCATGTGCTACCTAGTTGCGAAATTTGATAACTTATTACGAATACTTTCAATACAGCCGCCCTTTAAACAATAGGTGTATAATTAATTTTTTTTTAGGTGGGGGGCACTTATAAGAGGAAGTGTACCAGCAAAAGACTCAAACTATTGCCAGCATTAATAATGCATGCCTGTCAATTTCGACACTGTCACATGCATGAGAAAATTTTATTTTCAAAGTACGCCGTATTACTGGTTTAAAGCGTGGCTATGTTAAAAGTATTGTTATTTAGTTTTTCAGCTGCCACCTAGTGTCAAAATTATGAACTATTAGAACTGAAAGAGGTTTTTCTTTTTCAAAATTTAATGCTTTTTGAATCACAATGCAGCAAACGTTGCATTTTTCTTTCTCAAAGCACACATTCTTTTTTATTTTCGTACAAAATGAATCACTCATTAGATAACACCCTGTACATTCTATCAATATCATCTTAGTTAGTCTTAGTTAGTCTTATCGTGTTAGGTTTTACATCAAGTTACTAATTTTTGTTTTTCTCTTCCTTTCTTTCAGAGATGTTTGTATGTGATTTTGTAGATGTAGTGAAAGCTTTCGGTTTTTAAGAGCGTTTTTCAAATGTCAATATATTTAGAAATAAAATACTATTGCAGATTTTTGTACATTTTATTGTTTTAAGATTTGTATTTTCAGCTAGAAGATTTTGGTAGTAAGAAACTTAAATAACTGTTCTTTTATGCTTGTACACAGCTAAATTCACAACGCTTTGAAGCATAAACACGCTATCTGAAAGAAACTTTCACCTATAAATTTAGGTGATACGATAAAGGTAATGAAAAGCATTTCGCTATGGCTAGTAATGTTACAAACAGTAATGCATTGCAGGCGCTACCTAAACAGATATAATTGACAAAATGTATACATTTTTAATTATTTAATGAATAAATTTCGGGAATGCGTCGGTAACTAATGATAAACTCATAACTAAAACCTTGAATCTTTATTTAATGCATGCAAATCTTTCTTCAATGAAATAGTATACGTGTCTCAATATTTTCTTGTATATCAATAATTGACATTTTTTCAATATACTTTCACAAGTCACTTTTTGTATTTCAAATAAAATGACTTTATGAAAGAATATATCAATATACTTTCATAAGTCATATTTCATAAGTCAAGTCTTGTATTTCAATAATTTTCATAGCAATTTTTTGAAAATTTATTAATATCACACATCAAATACAAAAATTTATTCTAAAAATAACATTTAAAAAAAATCTCACTTTTTAAAAGGACAGTTGAGCATTTTGTTTTTGCAATTTTAACCCAGAAGTCAGTTTACTCGTCTGTTTTTGCCAGATACGAAGACAGATAGATGAAAGGAAATGTTTCACTGTTGTGTTCCTCACAAGAAAAAAAAACTCTTAAGTTTTTCCCCTTAAACAGAAACAAAGGGTAAGAATAATAGACGTAAAAATAGATTTTGTCAAAGAAAAATCTCGAAGTTGTTTTTCTCAAGGGAAATTCTCCTATATATTTGTTTTCCATGTGTTTGTCTTGTATAAACAATTCGTTGTTTCTTTAGTTTCCTCCAAGAAACTAACAGAAAAATAATAAGTTATTAATTATCACGATGTTCACTGATATCAGAAAGGCATTGAAAGATTGTCTAGACGTATTTTATTGCAAATGGACAGAATGCGGAATTATTAACAATGCTTGATTTAGAAGGAATTTAATAAAAATTTTTGATTTCAGTATGATAACTAGAACAAGTGCTTTTCTATAGTCTCCTAACTTCTTTTATATTTGCTTAGTTAAGAAGTTATAAATGTATGCATAAAATGTGTATTTGTTAACTATATTTTCTTTTTCTTTTTTATCGGGACATAGCTACGCGAGAGCTACCTGCCTAAAGGGTGAATGCCTTGGACGGAAGATTTATAAGCGGTTATGGGACGTATCCGTGTTAAATCTGGAGAAAATCGTACACAAATCCGCTCCACGTGATGATCCAGAACATTGGACTTTCAAATTTCAGACGCTTAATACTATTTATTGTCTTATCCACTCGGCCAGTCGTCGTCTGGTTGAATTTATAATTCATTAATTATCTAAGATATGATGTAGTGTGGAAAAGAACTCCATCTAAATAATTTGGTTTCATTAGAAAAAAAAGAACGATTTTATTTTTAAATTTAGCTGTTATAAATATCCGAATTTAGGTAACACATTTATTTCGTATTTAAACAAAAATAACTTAGTTATCTAAATAGTAGAATTTATCCCTCTGTGGTCTCACTGTGAAACCATCATGTTTAACAATGATCGCATAAATCTATAAATATTTCAGAAAAATGCCCTCTAAAAAATATTCGAGCATGAGTCAAATTTCTCATGTCAGTTTAATATCTATAATATTGTTCTCTATAAAATTGAATCATGTCTTATATAACTATAACTTCTCACATTTCTGTCTAATTTTGTGTTTTTCCAAAAACTGATTAGTTATTCACTAAGCTAATATAGGAAATTTGGATGTTACTCAAATACTTTTTTTCAGTGAGTGTACATGAATGCTACATGAATTCAGTTTTCTTATTAATATTTTTTAAGTATTAAACTGCATACTGAAAGCATAAAATGATTTTTGTGTAGATAAAATCTGGCTGTAGTAAATGGGGTTTGTTCTAGTTCCTTCCATTTTAATGAGCAGATAATTTTTTTCAATGCTATTAATTTTATCAAACTTTAATTTATGTCATGCAGAACAAGTTAATACTAGAAAACACATTAAAAATTTAAACTTATTTTGTTTCTCTTTTCGTCTAATTTTACAAAAATACATGATTTATTTTAAACTTTCCGCGCTAGCAAACCAGTTTCATGAATAAAGAAAATTTTGTGGGTGCCTTCCAGCATTTATTTCTCATCCCAAAGAGTATTAAGAGTTTAGAAGGACACTTTCATAAAAGTTCTCTTCTTTCTAGTATTTTTTTTTACTTAGAACTTTCCCCCTTTTTTGTAATTTTAAAAGAACGAGGATGAAGTTGAAGAATGAAACCGAGGCAGAAATAAATTGTTCTGCTAAAGAAAACATTTTTCAAATACCCGACAGGAACCAGAAAGACTGAATTTTTATTTTATTTATTTATTTTTTATCCGTCTTTATTTCTTGACCGTTTTCTTTGCCATTATTTTTCATAGGCATTCATTAAACTGCGATTACATGAAAATAAAAGAATCATTTGCATCTTAATAGTATGTTTTCCAGCATTTAATTATTGCGTTAAAAATTTTAATTATACACTAGCATAGCCGGAAATTTATGTTGTGTAAGTTAAGTAAACGTATACCTTTACTTTAATTTTTTTCTTTAAAGTCTGAAAATGGTACTTAGTTTTTGAACAGAGCTCCGTTTTTGCAATCTAATAAGATACGTATGTTTATGAGCCGAAAAAAAAAACAAATGTTAAATGTTGTAACAAAAAGAGTTAAAATAAAAGTAATTACCACAGAATTAAAAAAAATACCAATGCGTTAAATTTACCTGTTCATTTTGTACATATAAAGAAATACAAAAATATATTACATTCCATTATTCTCAATTTAGCACTTTTGAATTTATAAAGAAATTTTACAAACAAGCAAACGTGCTTGCTATATTTACTCCATATTTATAAACAGAAACATACTGAATGAACGGCAAGTGTGTGATAAAAAAAATGTATAAAGAGAGAAAATTAACATCAAAATGCATGTAGTAAATGCTTAAAAAATAAAATGCAAGTTCTGTTCTAAAAGCAGTGAGACGAAACACATAAATTAAATATTCATTATGACAAAGAAAAGCACTTAATAATGTTAAAGTATGTGCCTTGGGCAACAGCACAATGAGTTCAGTGTTTGTACCAGTTGTTGTAGCACTGTCCAAACACATTTTGATAGATACTGCATAGCGTTTCGGCTACGGCTGTTTGCCCTTTGGTGGCCCTTTGAAATCGTCCTAAGACTATTGGAGGAAAAGTCAAAGGGAGCTAAATTAAGATTGTATTGTAGATACTTTGTAAAATTCTGATTTAGCAATCAATAATTTTAACTACGCTGTGGCGTATTCAGATAGCAAAAATGCTTAAATAAAAAAATATATATATTCTATATTTTAGATGACTTAACCTTTAATTGTTTAAACTACACCAAGGCACATTCAAAAACTAACAATACCGAACCCAAATATGTGTATCTTTCATATTTTAGGTGATTCAGCATTTAATAATTTTCAACTATCCATGATATATTCAGAAATTAGCAGTTTATAAACTAAATATTTATAAAATACATTTCAGATGCAAATGTTTCTAAATGTACTTTACTTAGAAAAAGTTACTTTTTAAAAGAAGTGTACTTAGTTTGATTGAAAAGGTTTAAATTAATACAGAATGTGAAATAGAAATTTAAGGCAAAAATAAGTAAATTACTATATTAAAAATATGAGCATTATCAAATTAGATCGATACATCATGTGTTTTAGCTGAAAAACCATTACTTTTTTTTAAATGTGTTTTATAGAAATGAGTTAAATTTAACTTATAGGTGGAATCACATTTTTATTTAAATTTACGTGCTTATTAGTGCCTTGTGAAATTTTATATGACGAATTTGGCTTTATTACTTAAGTTTGATTGAGCTGAAATTTGGCATACTCTGGGGGGGTAAATTGGATAATGGCAGCATAAAATTACAATAACATTCATATGGTTCTAGTAAATACACGCGCAGTAAATATTATTCAATTTAAAGGTTTCTTGTATATTCATTATTCCGACATTAATTATAAATATTATGTCTGATATTCCATAACGTTTAATTTTCAATTAGGAGGGCTAAAAGAGGAAATGGCTAAAATGAAGAAAACAGCAAACTGTCTTAGCAAGGTTTGTCAGACTTGCAATTAAGGGATTAAGAACATATGCAACAAATGAAATTAAAACTGCAGGTCAGCATTTTGCCTCTATTTAAAATGGTATGATGACGAAACAAGTAACAAATAATCATATCGTTTGAGGTTTTTGGAACATGGAAATACCGTATTTACCCTGGTATACATCGATGCCGCGTATAAGTCAAACCCCCATTTCCCGATCACGAAATTTGATTTTTTTGAAAATCTCGCGTGTAAGTCGATCCTCACTTTCCCGATCAAGAAATTTGAAATTTTTTTAAAAGTACAGTTATTAAGTATCATCTGGAAAAAAAAGAAAAAGAAAGTGCTAATTATACAATGATATAGTTTAAATTATTTTAAACACGTTTATTCAAAATCATTTGCAACAAAAAGTACGAAATATACAATCATACAGATAATAATATACTACGGGCATTCAAAAAGTAAGTTACACTTGTTCCTCCTCGGATGGCAATATTGCGAAACCTAAGCTTAATCAGACAATAGTTCAGTTCCACGGCTTCCAACTGTAGCAATTTCATTCGGATAGTGACAATCGTTGGTGCGTACTTCGAGAAAGCAATGCCGCGCAAACTGGAAGCTTACTCCAAGGGGTGCTAGTTCGGGACTGTACGGTGGATGCTGCCAGACTTCCCATCCAAAGCTGCGAGCCAAATTCTGTGTTGTGCGTGCCTTGTGAGGTCTTTCATTGTCATGCAAGAGGAGAATACTTTTGCTTGAAGCGTTTTGCCCACAATAACGTAGTGTCCCGCGTACTTCAACGTTGGAGTAAGCTTCCAGTTTACGCGGCATTTTCTTCTCGTAGTACGCACCAACGATTGTCACTATCCGAATGAAATTGCTACTGTTGGAAGGCGTGGAACTGAACTATCGTCTGATTAAGCTTCGCTCTTGTTTCGCATTGTTGCCATCCGTGGAGGAACAAGTGTAACTTACTTTTTGAATGACCCTTGTACAAAAGTAGTGTACAAAATTAGTGTACAAAATTAAACAGATAAGAATGAATAATAATAATAATATGACACTATTGATGGTATGATGTGGTAAAGTAGTAATATACATAGTTAAATTGATTAAAGTTCCAATTCAGTATCAGGGGGGGGGGGGTAGCGTGCGTTCATCATGGACCAACCCTCGCCTCCTGGACAAAACCCCCTCATCTGCCAGCGCTCATGAGGAAAAACAATTCCTTCCTCTTTTTCTCTCCTGGTATGGATATCGACAGTAAACGATGTCATTGTGTTATGGAATACGGGAAGAGAACAAGTGTCTTCCATATAGGCATTTTTGACTTCTGATTAAAAAAATAATAATAAAAAAAATTTAAAAAAACGCAAATTATTATTTAAAAAAGGAAAAAAATCTGAAATCCTTTCAGATTTTAAATACGCACCAAAGTGCTATTTATTAGCAGCGTATCATAGTTTATGCGTCGTCCCAATTTTTCTTCCTTATTCCATTAAGTTGGAAAGTGTATCATTTTTCATGACTGTGCCGTATTTTGCTTCCTTGTTTCATAAATTTTGTTTCATCTTTGTTTCATCTTCCTTGTTTCATCTTTGGAATCGAAATCTATCTTAAAATCGCCTACTAAAACTATTTTACAATCTTCGCCAAGTATTTTACAACTATACTTCACCGTTTTAAATAGTGTTTGGAATATCCATCCTAATCCAAGAGTGTGCAGTGTTTCTCTTTCTGGTTTGACTCAACGCCCCGACTCTCTCCGAGGTGGCGATCATTAAACATATGGAGCTACCACGTCGATTTTTTGCATTTATGTGGCAATCGTCATTTAGAATTAAAATGGCGATTTGGAACTACATGTAAGTAAAGCATTTCGTTACATTTTTTTTTTTTTTTGGTTGCCAATATATAATATAGTTTTAATAATTAAGTATCTTCAAATTCCTCAACTGGTGCGTTTGTCGCTAATTTGTTCACGGTAGTTTTCATCTAGTTATTTGTGGAGCGTTGAAACTTGTGTATAAGTCCAAGAGACCCATGACTGCAAAGCTCGCCAAAGTGTGGGATTTTTTAGGTTGGCGAGAGCGGAGGCGTTAAAATAGGAATCAACTCTTGCTTGTGCCGTAAAACACATATTACGGTTTCAGTGGGCGATTTTCAGATAGAATCGAAATCTATCTTAAAATCGTCTACTGAAACTCTTTTACAATCTTCTCCAGGCGTATTCCACCTATATCCCATTAGACATTTTAAATACTGTTTGGAATGGGCATCCTAATCGATGAGTGTACCGTGTTTTCCTTCCTTGTTCCATAAAACACTTCTTCGGAATAGAAATCTATATTGAAATCGCCTACCAAAACTGTTTAACAATTTTCGCCCGGCATAGTCAAACTATACTTCACCTTTATAAATACCATTTGGAAAGTGTATCCTAATCTATGATGTGTACCGTATTTGTCTTCGCTGTTCCATAAAACACTTCTTCGGAATTAAAATCTATTTTAAAATCGCCTACTACAACTATTTTACAATATTCGCCAGGTGTTTTCTAGCTATACTCGAAATATATTTATAAAAAAACTCCAAACAATTCATTAAAAAAACACATTTCAAAAGTGACTCGACGCGAAAATTGTACCAAAATCGTGTCTACACAAAAAGCAAGGTTGAAATTAATAGCACTCTGGTGCTAATAAATTAAGGACCCTCGCATACGTAGACCCCCGTAAAAGTAACGAGTTTTAAAGCCTTTTTTTGTCCAAAATTTCTCGACTTATACGCGGGTAAAATCCGTTATTTAGAATATATGAATTTTCTTTGAAATATTACAAAAAACATGATTTAAATATTTGAGTAAAAATAATTAAATTGTAATTTCAGTCAGTAAGTATACATTCGCTCTCACCAAAAAAGTATTTTCTTGTCAGAACAGTATAATTACATTTATGCAAATTGTGACTGTTAAAGCATGATAAAAAAAAGTAAAATATATATATGCTTACGAAATCAAAATGCATAATATTATCTTCTTCAGATAAGATTTTATTTACGACTGTCGTACATCACTTTTCACTTTTTAAATTAAAGTATGCAAATAACTATGTAAATAACTGTTCTCAGTAATTTAAATGTACAAGATTGAGCTATATATTAATCGTTTTTGTCTCAGGTTTCTTGATTTTCCTTTTTTTATTTTGTTTCAGCCCATACTAATCCTTGATAGACAATTTTAGTTCTTCATTTTCATTTGATAGTTGTCAATCCTTATTCTTTTCTTTTTCTTTTTTCAGTGCAGTTCTGCTTTATACATTGTGCAGAATGAACTATGTATAGAAAATAGAAAGTGTATTACAATCAATATACGGGTGTCCCAAAAATGTGGTAACGGGCTTTAATTGTTAATCCATTAGAGATAATTGGACAGTGTAAATTGAAAAAAAAAATGTCCAAAATAAGGTCAGAAATAATACTGCGTTAAGAAAAATTTCCTCTCGTTAATTTTTAAAAAGTTCCCCTTTTTTATTTGCATATGACCCCTGCAAAAATATTCCCAATTAGTAAAATGCGCCCCATACGATCATGAAGACATACACCAAATTTAAGCCTTTCATCATACAACGTCTCAAAGATATCCTTAACCCTTTAAGCGGTCAATTTTTTTACCGAAATGCTTCCAAAAAAAGGCATATTTTGAAAGGCATATGATGAAATATCCCCGCTCTCTCGCTAGGAAGAAAAACCCGGATGAAAAGCATTTCAGTTACATTGACAATCCACACCATCTATTGAAGAATATTAATACTAAATAGTCTCTTCACAATAATGAAATATGCGGGCAAATCAGAAAAGGAAAGGAGAAAATATCGATGCCCGTACGCTATACGGGCAAACCAGTTGAGGCCAATTTTGGGTAGCACGTACACTGTACGGGCAAACCGCTTAAGGGGTTAAAGAAAGTTGATCGGGGACTATAAAGGATTTTGAATATAAACGTCTTTTGGTAAAGTGGGAAAAAAATGTTCTTTCCTAATTTCCGTACGACCCCAAAATGCTCTATCATCGGACGTGATTTTTTCCCTTCGAGAGCCATTGAAAAGTGGTTTAAGTCAGCGTTATATTAATCTTCATATCTCTGGCACTTTTTAAGGTATAGTTCTCAAATTTTGCATGTCACCTCATTCGTGTATGGGGCACATTTTACTAATTGGAAATTGTTTTGTACGGGGTCTTATACAAATTAAAAAGTGTAACTTTTTGAAAATTAACGAGAGAAATTTTTCTTAGAAAGTCTTATTTCCGAACTTATTTTGAACATTTCTTAAATTTACGCTGCCCACTTATCTCTAAAAGATAAAGAATTCGAGCTCGTTACGACGTCTGTCTTTTAAAAAACACCCTGCGTATGTGCATAAGTATTTATTATTATTATTATTATTATTATCATCTCATTACCATCATCATCAACAACAACAGCAATACTATTATAGCGTGTGTGCGATTTTTTGAAAATCTGAGCATTAAAAGAACTTTCGACAAAGTTAGTCTAACCCAGACATAATTTCTTTCCGTGGTACCCATGCTCATGAAAATTGTTTTAGACAAAGCAATTTAACAGTTTTTTCCGTTGAACTTAAAAAAAATAATAATAATGCTCACGGCTTGTTACATTTTCTGTCAGCATTTATCGGAGAATACCTTGATAATTTTTATTTCCTTAAATAATTTGCTGTGTTTAAAGATTTTGTGGTCATAGCTACTATGTTTTTGGCTTGCGAACGCACCCTCCCGAGCCACATGCACACATTCAGTATTTCCTCCTTTATGCGCGAACGCACCAGCGTGGGGACGTCGAACTCCCCTCAAAAAATACCTTAGACTACTGTATAAATAACATTTAAAATCTACTCGTGCTTTTGACTAAAGTAAAATATAATATAAAATATATTTACATATTTTAATTAAAAAATGATGGAGCATTTCGCTACTTGCTACTTAAATTGTGGTATATGGAACAGACAACATAATACAAAAAAATTTTCTTGAATTTGAGAGATTGTTTATACGTAAATAAGACGAAGACCGACTCATAAGTAAAAGTAAAATATTCATTCTTGCATTTACATTTTTTAAATATTAGCATTTAAATTGGGTTTGTTTTCCTTTTACGATTACAAAAAAAAATATAATACAAGAAACCGGTGTTAATTAGGAATACATAAGAGGAAGGAAAATGAATTCGAAATATTTTATCAGGATACAGAAAAAAAAATATGCTTAACATTCCTATTAAGAACATTTAGTTACAATTTCATGTCATGAGAAGTAATTTCATTTTCTTGATTAGAAATGTGGCGATGAATATTACCTTATAAAAGTAGTACGATTATTTTTTTTTAATTATCATAATGCAAACATGTTTTTTTTTTAACATTTTTAGAGGAACTGGTAGCGTTGTTTCAATTAATGCAAATAGTAGGTTGAATGGATATATTATACATTTATTTCGTTATATTTTTAGAAAGCAACCAATGGAAGTATTATTCATTTACGTGCTTGTGTTAGATATGCAAGCAAACTGAATTGTACGGGAGACTGAATAGTTTTAAAGTATATCGAAGCGTTTCCTATTATCTCTCTTTTCATTTACTTTGTAAATAGACAAGAAGTTACATGTATATGTAATTGTGAATCTGAGACAAAATAATTAAATTTATGCTGTAACTAAGCTATGCTGTGCTGTAACTAAGCTAAGCTTATGCTGTAACTATGCTGTGCTAAGGTAAACACTGCGATTTTAAACAGTGTTTACCTTATTTAAGATAAAACTTTAGGTGACTGACTTGTATAATAATTTTTATGATATTTTGTTAATACTTAATAACATATTCTAAGGTAACTCTTTTTTTATTGAACAACTAGCTTCGTACCCGTTCTCCGAACGGTAGGAAAAGAACATTTTCCTTATACATATAATTCGAATTAAGCTCATTGATGCGGAATCTATAAAAGTAAAAAATTACTTAAATCGTGATGAAACGTTGACGTCATGAGTGCAAATCTGAGATGACTGCAACATGATGGCACAAAAACTACGTCAATGTCACTAGACTGGGATCAAAAAAGAAGCAGCTTCTCTTAGATGACCTTGCCCAGGCTTTTTCTCGATGGATCCGGTATCGTACAACTGCTTCTCTATAAGTTGCACACGACGCTGGGCGTTCAATTGAACTCTCTACAAATCTGGAGACTATCCTGCTTCTAGCCCTCTGAGCGTCTTGGAAATGGGCAAATAATGTAATGTTGTTTTCACTGCAAAATTTTCATGCAGCTTTAAAATTATTTAAAAAATAAAATTTTGATAGGAAGATTTGTAATTATTAGAAAGTTAACTCCTAAAATAGCCATAAGCTTTAATATCGAAATAAATTTTATGATGCCTTAGTGTTATAAATAATTTAAATTATAGATGCATTGCAGTGAAAACTGGAATGAAGTGAACGGGATTTTACGTCTCAGCCGCTTGGAGGGCTAGTCTCCACACATGGGATCTAGGTCAAGGGGTGGGGTTGTCCTCCGTAGGGGTCTTTCTAGGGGGTCTTAACCGGTATTTACGCTACGTTTTGGAGGAAACCAGACATATATGTTTCCTAACATATGCATGTTGCGAGTACAGTTTTATTTTCCGAACGGAATACAGGAAAACTCCGAACGGTTAGGTCGGCGGACACGACCTGTTTTGAACCAGAAACCTTCCGTCTCCCAGTTCAGAGCGCTAAGCGCTCGGCCACTGGTCGGACTAAGTCATTGCTAGGGGAATATTATAAGCAATTGGGACCTTTGTTGTACACATGATTACAATGTCATTCTCGTATTATTATTACTTATATCTCATATTATTTGATTTATTTTTGATTTTCATTTCATATTCCTGACTTTTCATATTCTCTTGATTTTTGGGTCCTTGTGCATGCGCATATTCAATTATCATTCCCCCATTAAGGTTACTGAATTAAGTAGTTCTCCCTATCGCCACTTCTACACCAAAGACGTCAATCTGCATTTTCCTCATTTCAAGAAAAACGCTTACAAAATTTAATTGCTTCAGTTTATACTGATTAATCAATTTTCTTGCAAACTAATCGGAATTAAGATATGAGGCTTTGACATAGTACACAGGATTTCTTAAAGACCTTGAAAATGAATTTAGTTAAAAATAACCAAAGTTACAGGTTCGCATTATTGACGTTGTGATTGTGATAATATTCTAATTGTGTCATATCCAATGCGTTTTCATTTTTCGAGTCAAGAGCTGTAGAAATGAGTGTTTTCACTTAATTGTTAAATTTAACAGCTTGAGTGGCAACAACGGATTCCGTAACTACGGAAACTGCAGCAATATTAAAATAGAACATGAAATGAAATTTATTCATGCTTGCTAGAACTGCCATATTGGCGTAATTAGCACTTATAGTCGATGGCAAATAGCCAAAATGTATCCTAAATTTAACTTCACAGTAAATGCAATATTTATAGGCATTCTCGTTCATCTCCAAAGACTTTCGTATTTATACAGAATTCCTATTTTACTATACTCTGTTTGGCGGGATTAAAAAAAAATTATCTATCCATCCGCTCGTAACATTGGCTCATCTCAATCGTGCCATAGAATTAGAAATAGAAACGCAAAAAACACACGCTATTAAACACGGAGTTACACTACATTTGAATATTTATCGCCAACTTTTCTAAGAAAGGTACTAAAGAAGGAATCTGCGTATGCCATTTTGCGAGATTTTTTTTTCTTTTTTTTTTTCAGAGAATGATTCTAAGCACTGATTTAACAGCAATCAAAATAGGAAATAGTTATTTGTGTATGGTTCCATCGCCAAAAATTAATGCAGGAATCTATTTGAAAAGTAGCATAGCAGTATTTTAAATTACTATAACGTGTTTTATTTATTCCAATTTACCGAATGCGAGAATTTCATTTCTTTTGAAATTTGGCGGCATTCCCTCAAGGTAAATCAATTTACTTAATTTGGGGAAAATTCCGAAGATCGATTGCTTAAAATCGCCTTAATAATTGCACTATTTCTGCATGGAAAATTAAAGTTTAACGCCGTATTTTAATAAAACCTACACACACAAACCTAAACCTATTTCGGTTTGCTCGCAGTAAATTGCGCCAAGCCCAAAACTGTGCAAATCGGTAGAATCTACTACTTTCTCAAAATCACCAAATCAGCCATTTTTTTTCGCCAAACTAAAAAATATACATATTAGTCTCGGAAATCTCCCAATACCTTATTCTTTTACGCATAAAAAGCCTTGAATTCCTGCTCTGATTTCAAATGCACGCAATAATAATACTTCAACTAAAAAATAACTTTGTAAATAATCTAAACAGAAAAAAAAATCATTATTCTTTTATTTTTACTACAGGAGTCTAAATAATTTAATAAAATAGCCAAACATGGCAACCTCGATGCTTTTTTCTCACATTTTCACTACAAGGGTTACAATCGCGGAATTGCGAAGAGCAAAAATTAGCGTTTTTGACGGGGTTTTTTATCAATATCTCTTAAAATAATTCGAATTTCGAAATTTAAATTAGCGGAGGTTCTTTCTCGAAATTTTCCGAATTCGTGGATACCTCGGTCGAAACTCAACTCCCAGCCGTTTAGGAGGAGATGATGCTACACACACACACACACACAGACAGACGCGCACAGATTTTAATAGTATAGACTAGCTGCGTACCCGTTCTCCGCACGGTGGGAAACGCATATTTTCCTTACACATGTATAATTCGAATTAAACCCAGTAATGAGGAATCTCAAAACGTGAAAAAATGCTTGAATCGTGACTAAAAGTTGACGTCATGAGTGCAAATTTTAGACGATTGCAACATGACACAAAAACTACGTCAATGAGACTGGCGATCAAAAAAGAAAGAACTTTATGGTATGCAGACAAAACTTTTCTCTTTCGAAAAATTCCTGATTTCTACATCAAATAATTCGTTTTGTGAGGTTTAGTATATACCACATTGAGGTTTAATATATATAGTATATACCACATAAATAACATTACATGATGTTGACAACAATTTTATCTTGCATTTTTCAAAGCGTGGACAATGCATTAGCGCAGTTATGTTACACACGACTTTATTAAATTTTACCTAAATTAAAAAACCTACATTAAACAATGGATGCATCATTTACGTTTAAAAGCCAAAAATGTACCCTGCTCCGGTGAAAATCATGTCGCTTTTGTAAATATGAAAACGTTCGTGATGTAACTTCTGAGAAAAAGCTTATTACCCTTATTGAACTCTTAATGCAGTATCACACTTGTTACATAAAAGTGACGTTTATCTCACTGTCAATTCGCTCTAAATAAATAATTTCATTTTTCACTTTTTACAGATTACAGTTGACCCCTTTATAACATGGGTCTACAACACGAATTCTTAGAACACGACGAAAACATTACGATCGTTTTCGTGTAACACGTTAAAAGAGACTCGTACAGCACGATGAAATGAGACATATGTTCTGATATTATGACGCCTTAGCTCCTGTAATTAACATTCCTCTTGAATGGCAACATCAACCATCATTGTATTTTTACGGAGCGCAAATAAGTTTTGCTGCGATTATACCGCACAGTCCGCAGTCCAGGTGGAGTATAGCGCAGGACCCGTACAACACGGATTCCCATAACACGGAACGTATCTACCGTATATAGGGAATCTACTGTAGTTGCATAGTGTCAAATTCAATAGTTAAGAAAATTCTGGGTTTCCATATTTAGTAATATTTCATCTTATCTCGGTGGCCGAAATGTATTAAAACCAAATATTCGAACTGTATCAAAAGTAAAATTTACTAAAAGCAAAATTTTTAATTTTGTATAACCCTCAGAACAACTTCGGAGTTTGCCATCTACGACGGTTTTTCATGACGTGACAACTGATACTTGCGTACAGTGGCGTAGCCAAGGAGGAGATAGGGGGTCACAACCTCCCATGTGGAGTTTTTTTGCCATACAAAATGTATATTCTTCACTCCCATAACATTCCCATGAAAAATTTTTGGTTACTCCTGCTTCCATATAATTGATCTTTTTTTTTTCATTTATCAGTGATCAATATACTTCAGGATCGGAATTTCCGCTGTAAAAAATGGTCTAAAAAATCTGACACCAGAAAAATCTGATTAACACCAGTGGGGTTACACAAATACGCGCCGGACATACGCTCTTGCTTATGTCCGGAGGAGCAAATACATTAGAGGTTATGTGCTGCTGCGGATAATCTGCCAGCAAAACAGCAAAAATGACGTAAAAAATGACGTTTTACGTCATTTATACGTCATACGAAAAATATTCAAATGTAGTGCAGCTCTGTACTTATTTATAATTCCATTCCACAATTGAGATGAGCCGATGTCACTAAGTGCACACACACACGTGCACAGATTTTAATAGTATAGATAATTAATAGATATTTAAAATAATTATACTGTAAACATATTTAAATTATTTTATGATATTTTAAATAAATATATTTAATCTGAATTTTCATTCATTGAATATGAAATGTGGCAAAAAAATGTTGACGTTTAATTTGGCACGAATAATGTTGCGTAGTGAAATTGTGCGTCAAAAAATCTTTTGCGTGTTTTCATAGCGATGCGTGTGTGGATAACGGTCATACAATTAGTTAGGGATGTTGGGAGGTATTTAGGTATACACAGGGTTGACACTGGAAAAGGAAACACTAATAATCACGAATAGTCGAGAAGTAAAATATGAAAAGTAATACATTCATAAATTACTATTTTCAAAGTAAAAATATATTTATTCTATGTGAAAGGTGGACAATCCACAAGTTATTAAAGGGAATATTTCAGCAAATATTTTTAATTAAATTACTGCGCAACGTTTTGCATGTTTCTAGTTATTTTCTGTATTGTCATTCTCTTCTTTTAAAAGGAAAATGTTTTTCACGAGAAATTTGTTTTTATAAAGTTCAGACACATAAAAAGAAATCATTTAAAAGTGCATCAGCTTAATTTTATTCCTAGTACCAGAACGATAACTAAAAAATTAAGAAGTTATGGATTTTAAATTAACATCTTTCCTTGAACATGTGTAGTTGTAATTGAACACATATCTAACCTCCATAGGTTTGATATTTAATGGTTTTTTAAAGAACTATGGATAGTAGTGTCATTTATTTGTAAGATTACATTCAAAAGTTAGTGAATCACTTTAACATCTATAACTTATGATAAAGAAATTTTGGATAACATTATGGAAATTTTTGTACTTGGTATATAAGGTTTTTGTAGTTGTCACATGAGTATAAAAAAAGACGAACACTTAGATTTTCCTTGATGAAAATCAAACATTCTAAATAAAAATGTTTTATTTTATCCAGATATTCCTTAAAAAATTTAATTTCATTGCCACGTTTGGATGATAAGAATATTTTAAGAACGCAATTTTCCATCAAATAATGAACGTATCACATCTCAAATTTTTTTTATCAATCAATTAATTTGATGCAATTGTAATATAACAAAGTTGTGCAATTGTAATATAACAAAGAGTGAATAATATTTTTGTTAGCCCATCTTTAGCTAACATAAACAAACTGGATGGTTTGCCCACTCGAGAGCATGCCACGTATAATTGTTCCTGTGAAAAACATGGTGTGCTCAAATCTAAGCCACAGACAGACATAGTTTGGCCTTGAGATTTATTAATAGTCATTCCATAAAAAAAAATGTCAAAATAAATAAATAAATAAAAAAGTGTGTGCGTGTAATCTTTACGCGCGATTGAAGTAAAACTTCTTTGACGTTTACGACACATATCACTGAAATGATTAAACTTTAACTTAAAATTAATATCATATTACAATTTAATTATATTTATTATCCATGTACTTTACAAAGATTATATAAATGTTATATTCATATTATTCATTGGAAATAGGTACTTGAATGTCATCATAATTTTTTAGGTATGAAATTATAGGTTTGTGGTAACTATAATGTGAAACGTAAATTTTACTCTCTAAATTTGTTAATTTTCTTGAAAATACAGCATCTATCGTTGTGCCGAAACGCATTGTTGATTGAAGTCGAGAAGTATTCATAGTTAGATCAATTTTTTCTTTTAAAAAATCAACAATCGGCGGAGATTCTTGAGAGCGAAAATTAACATTAAAATCTTCAGTAAGAATCATCGGTAATTCGTGATAATTACTTAGAATCCAGGAAGTGTCCATGTTATAGTATTATTTTTTAACAGTTTTCTTATACCATTGTTCTGTCTGGTGGTTGGGTATGAATGGTGGGGATGTCCGTAGTCTAGTATTATACTTTAACTGTGTTCTTTAACTGATGTTTTCCTCTGTTTGTTGGGCTCGAATGCAGATAGTGTACTTTTTTTGTGTTTTTCTATCACAGTGTTCTTAAGCGTTGATTTCGTCTGCTGGTAGGTTTCGAATTATTATTCTGTATCCGTGTTTTTAAACTGCAGGTTCTCTCTATTGTTTGGGATTGATTGCAGCCAGGGTCCATTTCTTTGTGGTGTTCCATACCCTTGTTAAACCGTTGCTTGCTCCGTCTTGAGGTTGGGATAGAATCCACGGAGTGCCCATTTGTTATTCTTTTGTTTTGTTCTTAAATCGTTTGCAGCCAGTGTTTGTTTCTTTGTGGTGTTACATACCCGTGTTCTAAACCGTTGTTCCATCTGGATATCGGTTTAGCCTCCTAGAAGTGTCCGTGTTGAACTATTATTCTTTCACTGTTTTCTTAAAACGTTTTTATGTAGGGTTTGAATCGAGAGACGAGAACCTAGTGTGAGGTTGGGATTACATGTAAAATATTATGTTGGATGTACCTTTAAAACGCTTATTGATATTGTTGCGGAACTACTCTTCTTGTTTTCGGGGTTCGTCGTTCTAAAGTCCAGTTGGTGTAAAAAGTTCAAGTAAAAAGTCACTTGTCAGGATGGAACACAAAATTTATTGCTTCTAGAACTTCGTAGAACAATCAGCTGTACACAGTTCACAAGCACAATCTAGCAGTAACGAGCTTTTAACAATCCGCTTAGATCAGAAGCTCTCACAAATGCTGCATTTCTCACACAAAAATAAGTCACTTTCACAGGCAAAAATTCAGTGGAAATATTCAAGGGATATCGTACACAATCCCTTAAGACACAGCAATGAAGAATTTACACACAGCACTTTAAAAACAGCTTCATAAAGCAAGCTAAAACACAGTTTCTATAGCACTACCAATTCACAAAGCAAGCGTACTCTCACTGAGCTCTTCACACATTGAGCGTTCAACTCGCACTGAACTGTCGGGGCAGCGCGCTGGTGGAATTTATAGAGTAGGCAGAAGCTGCGAGCAGTTTCTAGAAAAGTATATTCCTCGAAGATTCCAGATAAAGCGGGACTTCTGATTACGTCATAGAAGAGAAATGTTAGGTTATTATGCGTTTTTAATGCAGGAAAAACAACTTCCAGGCCCCATTGGGAAAAATCGCGCCAAATGAACAAAAAGTCGCCAAGCTTGGTGACTTTTGGCGAAATATCGCCAAATTTGGCGCCAAAAATAAGTCCTCAAATGTGAAGAGATCGAAGCCCTAGGACTAATATTTCTCGAGATTTCTAGAAGCCCCATAGAAAAACATATGGGAAAGCGAAACCTCCGTATCGCTGGTCGTAATTGGCCGATTTTTATGCAACAAAAAGCAAAATTTATCTATTTGAAGTGTAGAATACGAATTTTATACCATTTTAAGCCACAGAGCAGCGGGTTGCCCCGAAAATTCGTAACAATATATAAAATAGATTGATGTCTCAAAGATAATTTTATGTAGGGTAAACGCTTTTTATGTAGGGTTTGTATCGAGAGACGAGAACCTCCTGTGAGGTTGGGATTACATGTAAAATATTATGTTGGATGTACCTTTAAAACGCTTATTGATATATAAAATAAAGATTGATGTCTCAAAGATACGCTCTTGACTGTTTTTCTCGCCGTTCCTCTCCCTAACTCTAACAGGTTCCGCGTATTTTTACAGGACTAGTGATCGCCCAGTGGTCAAAATTCGACCGAAATATATTAAACCTCTAAATAAGCATTTCTTATACCTCTGTAATCATTGCTTATAACGTTTTTTATTTTGTTCTATTACGTCAGCTGCGAGCGTATACCAATACGTCATTATGCATTAATTTTCCAGTTATTTGAAACATGCGAACGATAGGAAAAATGAGGTATAACTTGGCTAAGCCATATATAAAAAGCGGCCATACGTTTTTTAGCATTTCCCGGTTTATTTTACTTATTTTATTATTTATTTATTTATTTTATTTCCTATATACTGCCCAGGTTTCGTCAAGGCTACACAGTTATTTCGTGTATCTTTTTAAAAGTATATAAAATTTATGTATAAAATTAATATAACATCTCAAACCATGGAATGATCGAACACTACTTTTCTTCGACGTACAATTGAAAAACTGGAGGCTTCAATACTATTCATTTTTTTTCAAATGTTTGTCCTTGAGACTTACTAATTGACATCGCAAATGCAGGTATAATTGGAAATTGGTTTCTTTTGAGAGATAAGTGAATGATAAAATAGCTCCAGGATATATTGTACATGGGACATTTCGAATTGTCCGTGTAATTGGAATCCAAATTTTCCTACTGCATGGGATTCTAGTTAAAACTTCACAATTGATAGCATAACGGTGCATAAACTTGATGCGCATTCGTGCTTCATTGATTAATACTTCCTTTGTACGGGGATGGATTAGTTGCTACAGTCGAAAGGAGAAAAGGCCGAGTTGCACCGTTGACGATGATGAATTTAATCCACGTCCGCGAAATGGAAGGGACAATCATAGAGGAACACTGTGGTCTCGCAACGGGCCAGCAGTAGCATTTTTTGAAGAGGCCCTACAGCAACGGCCGGACCCAGTGAGGTTTTGGGGTCTTGCAAAGCGCCAGCAGTAGCATATTTTCGAGGTACCCCTTCAGCGATAGACGGACCAAGTGATGTTTTTTGAGGTGTCGCAAAGACCAGCGATAGCATGTATTTTCGAGGGGGAGCAAGATATGGATTTCGGTGCAATTCGCCCCTCGATTTGATTGATAGCTGTTGGCGCGGTTACAATTGACCCCCGTCCCTTTTTATTACTTAAGTTTCTAATCAGTAAAACTATGCAATTAACTATGCACAAACATATGTGGTGGCAAACTATGGTATTTTTCGATTAGCCGGCGTAAATCCCACCAATAATTTTTTCTTGGCGATATTAAAAGACTAAAACATCGTTGTTTCCCAAAACAAAGAAAAAGTATTAATGGTACTTACGTATTATCCTGGCGGTCATTACCGCCAAACAATTTTTTCGTCAAATGTGCTGGTAAACTGTTGCTAATCGTATTCCAAACCATCAATAATTTCTTGTGTCCGGCATTTATTTTGGCGAAAAATTGCTCGTCTTGGCGGACCGCCAGGATAATATGTAAGTACCGTATTAATCAATATACAAAAAAAAGTTCTTATATACAAATTACAATGTTTAAACGTACCAATATACTAAAAAGAAATTTGTATGTTTATTGGATTGATCGTTCGTTAAAATTATGGAAATGGAAAAAACATATGGAATTAAATTAAACTTCCAAAGTATAGAAATGCGGATGCAAGAACTTTGTACTGGAAATGATGCTCAGTGATTCTCGTTAGGTTTCAATTACTTGGCTTTTTATCGGCTGATTGAAAGTTATCCAAACTATTAACAAACTCAATCCAATTAATAATTTTACTGTCATCATAACAAATTATTTTATCGTGACTATGATATGTTCTCAGTTCACCGTGTATTTGATTAAGTATATCAGTATTAACAAAAGTACTATCATCATTTTTAAGGGCTAAAATAACTGACTTCTATATATCTGTTACCCGAGAGTATGTTTTGTCGGAAATATTTCCATGCACCTCATTAACAATGTAATATTATTTTCATCCCCTATTGATTGCTGATGTATTTCGATAATATTTTCACTAAACTGGCGATTAATTTCATTTTTTGGAGAATTTTGTTGGAATATTATAACCCTATTGTAACTTAATGCTGTTATTTCAAAATGGACACAACAATGGAACCATTATCCGACTTGGCGCACAATATTACTCGCCAATTTACTTCTCTATTTTTTTTTACAATGCATTAGCATATTACACAAAAATTTTAGCATTCGCACAAACAACTCCACACGAACTTTAACCAAATTTCACCCTTCTAAGTTCACGCAGTGCGCTGCAAAAGGGACAGTAAGGTTTTCTTAGCGTATTTATATATACACTCATATCCATAAATTAAGGATAATGAAGTTCAGGCAAAGAAAGAGAAAGAAGCAAAACAAATTTGACTTATTTGTAAAGTCTATTTATTAAACAAAAAGTAAAGAGCAAAAAAGATGCTATATGTTTGACATAATTAATAAAAATTGCAAGTTTTACTCCCTTGACCAGATTTCAAAAAAGAACCTATTTACAAAAAACAGTATAACATGGTTAGTAGGATGGTTAATACGGAGTATGTCTCCCGGACGATGCATTACAGGCCTGACTTCGCCTAGGCATGCTGAGTATCAAATGATCAATCTGATCTTGGGGAATATTACACCACTCATCAAGCAATGCACTCCGAAGTTCCGGTAGACAGGTGGGAGGGGGTTGACGGGCTGCAATTCGTCGGCCAAGCATATCCCACACATGCTCTATTGGATTCAAGTCCGGTGAGTATGCTGGCCAATGCATACGGGTGATATCCTCCGATTGAAGGCATTTGTCTACAATGTTTGCACGGTGAGGACGGGCGTTGTCATCCATAAACACAAATTCAGCACCCATGGCACCCCGAAACAAACGTACATGTTGTTCCAGAATGACATCCCAATAGATGTGGCCTGTCATCGTTACACTCTGAACATGCAGGCCAGTTCTGGAACCAAGAATAATTCCTCCCAAACGAGCCATCCGCACACGAACGTGTCTTCAATGTGTTCCTTGGTAACGGTACTGGCGCTCCAGATAATTCGGCGAAATCGACTCCAAACTAAGCCTGGACTCGTCGGAAAACATCACACAAGACCACTGTTGCGGTGTTCCACAATGCATGCTCTCTACTCCAGGTTAATCGCAGGCGACAGTGAGTTGCGGTAAGTGGAACACATCTGACAGGCCTACGAGCATATAGACCAATGTGCCCTAAGCGTCTGTACACGGTCTGCCTTGAAACTGTCGTACCAGTAGCTGAAGAGAGCTGACGAGACAGGTCTGATGCTGTACTCCGTCTGTTTCTTTTGGCAGTAACTGCCAAATAGCGGTCCTCATTCGGCGTTGTAACTCGGGGGCGACCTGTGCTGTAACGTCTACTCACATTACCATCATCTTGGAATCGTTGCCAAAGCCTGGAGATGACACTCTGGGCGATTCCAAGTTCCTCGGATACTTCCAGCTGGGTACGTCCACATTCCAGTCGTCCGATAATTCTGCCACGTAAAACATCATCCAAATGCCTCCTTTGTGCCATAGCTATACGGTTTTTGCACTGAAAGGCTTTCACAGCGCTTGTGAACAATTTTACTTCTTTGCCACCATTCCTTATATAACTCTCTCTTACACTCTCGTCATTGTGACGTACCATCCACGCCATCTGGTGGTTTCCTGTAATTTGCATATTCTTCTTCAAGATGTGTGTGATCATTCCACAGGTGAAATTTTTATTTTAGAGATCAATTTCTGTGTGATTCCCTAATTATCCTTAATTTATGGACATGAGTGTACATAGATGAAGTCGGCGAACGCCGAAAACATGATAGCGGTCGAAAAAGTAGGTTTTATGTGGTTCTTCTTTTCCCGCGCGCACGTCACTTCCTTTACTTAGCGTTACTTCCGTCAGAAAATAAAAAATTGAGTTACTCTCTAGTTGCGCCTGAAGAAGTTTTACTTGAAAAAAGGATGAAAATCTGAAACACTTTCAGATTTTAAATACGCACTATAGTGCTATACAGGGTGTCCAGCCTTAATGTGACCCAATAGCTAATTTCCGAACCGTTCGGTTTAGATATGCACTTCCAATTTAAAAAATGTTTTAAAAAGGGTAAAGAATGTTTTTACGTGCTTTTCGAACCAAAAAACATATTTAGAAAAAAATTACAAAAATTAAAATTTTATACGGTCCCCAGGTCCTATCACTTATATTTAGGAAAAGATGCAGTACACAAAAACAGAGTAAACACAAAAAGTTTCATTTTATTACGATAAAAACTGACCAAGTTATGGAACTTTGAAAATCATACATTTCATCCATTTTCTCGGCCAATTTCAAGAAGCTAGTAAGGGACCGTCTCCAAAGTGAAATTAATTGGAACTCTGCCAGGAAACTTTCGCTCTTGCACGTCACTCTTATGTAAATCGTTTTTAAATTTAAAAGTACATACATTACGTTAATATTACAATAATTGAGTACTTAAGAAACAAAATTTATTCTGTGTACGTGTAAAACATAGATAAAATAAAATATTTTGGACGAAGAAAACTTTTCAAAAGCAGTTCCAAAGAAATAGACTTATTTGCCTGCGGCTTCAGACTGATTTGCTGCGATACTGATCATGGCGAACGTTAAAAATCTGTTGTGTAGTCGCTTGCAATTGCATACAGCCGTATTCTAATATTACGAATTCTAGTATGGGAGAACGAGATGTATACAACTGGTCTCCAGGCATTAGCTCCTGCGCCAGGACTGGACGATAAGGAAATGCACCGTACGTATGTAATATGTTCCACACCGTCGATTTTGAGTAGGAACAAGCCTTGCTAATATCCTGGACACTACTTTCAGGATGAGCCAGGGCATATCCTAGAACATCCTCAGCGGGTATCCGCAAGCTTGAAGGTGTGGCACGAGACAAGGGAATACGTCTATGACAACTCCCAGTTCTATACAAGCGTTGAACAGCACGGGCAATTGTACAATAAGATAGATGTCTTCGACTGGGAAATTTAATGGCATAAAGTCTTGCCGCCTCTCTCTTATTTCGATTACACTGCCCATACAACAGTACCATTTCGCAGTATTCTTCATTTGTATACATCTCGTTCTCCTGTACTAGAATTCGTAATATTAGAATACGACTGTATGCAATTGCAAGCGACTACACAACAGTTTTTTAACGTTTGCCATGATCAGTACGCAGCAATCAGTCTGAGCCGCAGGCAAATAAGTCTAAGTTTTTGGAACTGCTTTTGAAAAGTTTTCTTCGTCCAAAATATTTTATTTTATCTATGTTTTACACGTACACAGAATAAATTTTGTTTCTTAAGTACTCAGTTATTGTAATATTAACGTAATGTGTGTACTTTTAAATTTAAAAACGATTTACATAAGAGTGACGTGCAAGAGCGAATGTTTCCTGGCAGAGTTCCAATTAATTTCACTTTGGAGACGGTCCCTTACTAGCTTCTTGAAATTGGCCGAGAAAATGGATGAAATGTATGATTTTCAAAGTTCCATAACTTGGTCAGTTTTTATCGTAATAAAATGAAACTTTTTGTGTTTAATTTGTTTTTGTGTACTGCATCTTTTCCTGAATATAAGTGATAGGACCTGGGGACTGTATAAAAATTTAATTTTTGTAATTTTTTTCTAAAGGGTTTTTTGGTTCGAAAAGCACGTAAAAACATTCTTTACCTTTTTTAAAACATTTTTCAAATTGGAAGTGCATATCTAAACCGAATGGTTCGGGAATTAGCTATTGGGTCACATTAAGGCTGGACACCCTGTATATTAAAATCGTATCATAAATTATGCGTCGTCCCTATTTTTCTTCCTTATTCCATTAAGTTGGAAAGTGTATCATTATTCATGACTGTGCTGTATTTTTCTTTATTGTTTCATAAAACTCATCTTTGGAATCAAAATATATCTTAAAATTGCCTACTAAAACTATTTTACAATCTTCGCCAAGTAAATTACAACTATACTTCATCGTTTTATATATTGTTTCGAATGTGCATCGTAATCCATGAGTGTACCGTGTTTGTCTTTCTTGGGTTGAATCCTACTTTAACGCCTCGACTCTCGCCAAGGTGGATTTCATTAAACATATGCAGTTACCATGACGATTTTTTGCATTTATGTGGCAATCCTAATTTAGAATTAAAATGGCGATTTGGAACAACCTGTAAGTACAGCATACCGTTACATATTTCTTTATTTTGGATTGCCAATTAATGCAGTTTTAATAATTAAGTGTCTTCAAATTTCTTAACTGGTGCGTTTATCGCTAATTCGTTTACTTTAGTTTTCATCTAGTTCTTTTGGGAGCGTTGAAACGGTACTTACGTTTTATCCCGACGGTCACATCCACCAAACTACTTTTTCGTTAAATTTGCTGGCAAACTGTTGCCAATCGTATTGCAAACCGTCAACAATTTCATGTGCCCGGCATTTATCTTGGTGAACAATTGCCTGTCTTGGTGGACCGCCGGGATAATACGTAAGTACCGTTGAAACATATGCATAACTCCAAGAGACCCATGACTGCAAAGCTCGCCAAAGTACGAGGATTTTTTAGATTGGTGAGAGTGCGGGCGTTAAAATAGGAATCAACTCTTTCTTGTAACATAAAACACATCTTTGGAATCGAAATCTATCTTAAAATCGCCTACTGAAACTGTTTTACAATTTTCACCAGGCATATTCGTTCTATAGGCATATTCCATCTGTACCGCAAAGACATTTTAATTACTGTTTGGAATGGACATCCTAATCCATGAGTGTACCGTGCTTTCCTTTCTTGTTCCACAAAGCACTTCTTCGGAATAAAAATCTATATTAAAACCGCCTAATAAAACTGTTTTTACAATATACGCCAGGCGTTTTCTAACTATACCCGAAATATATTTATAATAAATTGTCACGTTTTGGCACCACATTTAGCGATCAATTATCAAAGATTGCAAACCTTGTGCAACTTTCAACAATTTATTAACGCCCCGAACCCCTCTCCACGTTCTGGCAAACACATTTGAAAAGTGACCCGACACGCAAATGTCTACACAAAAAATCTGATTGAAATTAATATCACTCTAGTGCTAAAAATTTTGGGGTGGACCGCCCTTATGAGTTAGGGATTTGGGACGTAGTTAAAAACCTATTCTCAGACCTGATGAATATACATATAAAATTTCATTAAAATCGGTCGAGCCGCTTCGGAGGGGTATGGTAACTAACACCGTGACAGTAGAATTTTATATATTAGATGTTGAAATTTCATGTATAAGATTGTTGTGACATCTAGTTCTACATCTCGATTTTTGGCTTCAATCTATCGTAGAGTTTATTTACTGGTCCACTGAAAATAATTTCAATACATTAATGTCTACGGACATGCCGACCAGATTGTATGGTGGATAAAGCACCGTACTACGGTTTCGGGTTCAACTCCCGTCGGTCGGGTTTCGATCCCCGACTGGGCGTGGATGTCATTGTGTCCGTCCCTTCATAGGGGGCAACGTTGTTCCACCTACTAGGTGCCCCCATAATAAGTGACCACAACTCCAGCCTTAGTAGTGGCCACTGCTTCCAAAGCAGAGGCCTGCCATTTGAAAAAAAAATGTCTACGGATATCTTCAATATATTACATCTGTAGTCAGTTACTATTGGTCCATGCCCAAATTCTCGCCATTTGTCATCGACTTTTAATTATAGAATGTTGAAATTTTGTATTTAGAAATATTGTAACATCTAACTGTGCATCTCTTTTTTGATTGCAATCGACTGGGTAATTTATTTACAGGATCTATCTTTTATTATTCAATAGTTTCAAATTAAACAGAATCACAACAGATCCGTGGAATAGGCCTACCGGGGAAACCACATTAAAAAAAAAAAAAAAAAAACAAAAAAAAACGCGCTAAGTACACTACCTCAAATGTGGCGTGGAAACGTGTGCATATTATGACGATTACAACTCTTCCAACTTTTTGAATCGTTATATCTCAAAAACGGTGGCTCTTAGGAAAAAAAGTATTTAGACATTATTTATAGATAATTATCTGATCTACAATTTTTGTCTGAACTAATTTTATGATAAAACTTACCGTTTTGCTGAAAATCGCGAAAAACCCGTTTTTGTGACCTTTGACCCCGAGTAAATTTTTTTCCAGGTGTCGGATCGATGAGGACTTTTCAGATTTCATTTATGATGGTGTTTTGAACAATCCTACCAACTTTCAGCTGGGTGTGAATTTTTGTAACCTCGGATGTCTAAATTGACTGGACTAAGTGTAATTTTCTTTTTTCTCACAAAGTCGTAGCTAGGGATCATGAGGGCACAGTGACGTATTATTGCAAGTGTGTGCGAGTGTGTGTGTGGGGGGGGATTCACACACACATCCATTTTATGGAAGTAAAATAGGATATTTTATATTTTTTCTTTTCTCGAGAGGGGCGATCTCTCCCTCTACCCCCTTTAATCCTTCCTTGTGAGGGCCATTGTCAAGATTTGAATTTTGTACCTCTAAGACTTCTTCTTACTTACTATTATGCAGGAACAGACTAAGTGCACCCTTCTGAGGCTTGCACCCCTGGCACCTACCAACCTGGCCAGCTCCTAGCTACTGCACTGATTTTGCAAATTAATATTATGAAAGCCCCCCCTCCCGCCCCTCCAAATAAAATAAAATAGAATGGAAATAGGGATGTAACGGATATCCGGCCTATCCGACTGACTTTTCAATATCCGAAATACCATCGGATGTCCGAATCGTAGCTACCGGATATTCGGCTATATGCTACTAAAGTTCTATCTATAATATGCATGGGACAGGATGGAAAATTATATTTGAACATTCTTGATAAATTGATACATAAAACAGGGATATATTTTTTAATTGAAGAAACAGCAAATTTAACACTGGAAATGGATCATTCAAAATAAACATAACAATTTCAACATTTGTTCAGTAGTTTTTGAGCACATTTATAACTGATCCCTCATCCTTTTCAGCTGCAGACTGCTGTTTACAGGGAAGTTTAATTATAAGCACGGTGCAGAATATCATTTGAAAAATAAGTATATTCAGCATATGCGATTTCTCTCATGGTAATCCCAGAAATAATGTAATTTTACACTCTCTCCCCATGGAGTTTCTCCGATATTTTTAATTTGCTCAGGAATTCTGATAATTAATAAACAAGAAAGATAAATCATGCCAAACGCATTGATTATAAAACACTTTCCAACACATCAATATTTTTGCGCCAAATTTGGCAATGTTTTTTCCTTACATCTGGCGAGATTTCGGAGATAAGATAATGTTGTATTATCACTATAAACGCAATTTTATGAGACCCTGTAAAAGAGATTTAAAAAAAAAAAAACTCCATCGTTTAACTGAAGAATCTAAAAATTTTATACTCCTTGTCTTGTACTAGAAATATATTAGTGTCTCTCAAATGCCACACATTGTAATGTATTGGAATTCTTCTGAGTGTTCCTGTAGAAGAACTATTAATAATACAGACACTATTTTCAATGGAGAGCATTACTTTGAGAGCCTTAATATTCTGTATGCCAACATTGTTTACTTTCATAAAAGCGAATCTCTAAAATAAGTTTTCAAGAAGGACTTTCCATAGAGTGCGATGTATTTGTTTGTTTTTCTCCTGTAAAAGAACTGTAATGCTACTTACAATATTTTCAATAGGGTACATGGTACTGTACATAGAAAAAAAAAATTCGCACATATATTTACGACAGTTAGAACACTGGACGGGTGGACAACAGAACGGACAAACAAACTGAAATAATTCAAATTTGTTGGTAAGTTAAAAATATAAATATTCATTTTATATAACATAACGGAACACCGGAGAACTAGAATCTTATTCTTTGAAGGGTTAGCAGTCTAAAACTTATTTTCCAAGCACTAAAAAATAAAAGTTTGCAATTTTGTTCCATGTAAATGCGTTAACCCGTTTTGGGTTCTTACGCATTAACGGATTTTCGTCGGTCGGAGAAATTCCACTTACACAACCCCCCCCCCTCCTATGCAGATAGCCCTTAGCCATTCCTTAACGAAACACAACACACTAAATCGGTTGATTACAGCGCGAGTAACGAATTTTCAAAATTTCCAATAAAATCGTCATAGCTTAATATTACCACATTAAATATTTTTCGATTTACCGCCAAATAATGAAAATATCGCCAATCTCGGTTCATTTTTCAAAGCATTTCTTTCGTACCATATTTGGCAATTCATCGCAAAAGTCGCCAACATTGGCGAATTTTGGCACAATTTGAGGGAGGCACAAGTATGTTGTCGGATTATTAGCTAATTATATTGTACTTTATAGTATTATATGCTGTAAATAGATGCCTGTCTCTAAACTGCCATTGACCGTATTGTATTGGAAATATTTTGCGTGCTCTTGTAGAAGAACTATTTAACTATACAGACACTATTTTCGATGGAAAGCTTTATCTTTTAATCCTTAACAACATATATCAATTTTGTTTCATTTCAAATAGCAGAATATCGCTAAAACTGAAGTCAAAGCCCCTAGTGAAGGCAATTGCAACGGGCTCTAGAAAAGAACGTTTGACGAAAGCGTGTCTACACTTAATATATTTAATCTTCGTCCACCTAAAATAAATAACTTCATATTCAGTCAATAGTTTTTGAACATTTATTTGCTGATGTGCATTGTTTGTTGATCTGAAATCACCTTTTTTCCATGCAAAACACCACCTACTGGAAGCCTTTTAAACTAAACTTTTTATTGAACTTCCTTGAGCGCAGTTTGTGTACAGTAATTATGCAAAAAGTTGGTGTCAATCATCTTATCAGTTTCAGCTGCTTAATTATAACTAACTACCCTGTATGAAGAAAAGCAATTTTTATGTATCCGTCGTTGCTTCCCGGATTGGACTCTCAACTCTGCTTCAGGTGTTAATGATGCTGATTTAAAGGATTTCTGGTTAAAGTTAGTGGCTTTTGTCTGTTGTTAATTTTTCTATTTTGGTATTAGTGACTTTTCAATTAATTTTTTGGAGCTAAGTGTTGAATTAAGAATTAAAAAATGTTCAAAATAAGGTCGGAAAAAGACTATGTTAAAAAAAACTTCCTCTCGTTAATTTAAAATAAAATGCAAATTTTAAATTTGCATATGACCCCCGTACAAAAAAAAATGGCCGATCAGAAAAATATGCCCGATACACTCATGAGGTGATGCAGAAAATTTCAGCCTTTCATCATAAAATGCCTCCGTGATATCTTTAAAAAAGGATGATCAGGGGCTGTACATGATTTTGAATTTGAATGTTTATTGATAGAGTGGAAAATAAATAATTTAATTTCTTAATTTCTGTACGGCCCCTGAAATGCAATCATTCGACGTGATTTTTTCCCCATCGAGAGCCATTGAAAAGTGGTTTAAGTCAGCCTATATTTATCTTCATATCTCTGACATTCTTTAGAATATAATTCTCGAAATTTGTAAGCCACCTCAACAGTGCATGAGGAACATTTTACTCATTGGGAATTTTTTTCCCCAAACAAATTTAAAACAAATTTAACAAGTGTTGTGAACAAATTTAAAAAGTGTAACTTTTTTAAAGAATTTTTCCTTGATGGAGGCTTAGTTACGACCTTATTTTGAATATTTTTTCAGTTTACATTGTACACTTATCTTTAACAGATAAAGAATTAAAGGTCGTTACACCTTTTTGCGACACCCTGTACATATACATAATACGTTCTTACGATTGCCACCAATAGACCGTAACATATCGTACATCGAATGTATTTTGTATGTCTCTGTAAAAAGTTGATTAATTTTGCGGTTTACCATTTTAAATGGCAAGCATGCAGTTATACACCTCAAGATTAAACATGTACTTTCTCGTGTCCCGCAATTACCATCAAAAGACCGTAACGTATCGAAAATATTTAGTGTGTCCCTGTAAAAAGTATATTAACTTTACGTCAGTGACGAGCATGTAGTTATGTACCTCAATATTAAATATTTAATTTTTTATGTTCCACTACTAACGCCTCCAGGCCTTAAATTTAGCATGTCGATAGTCTTTGTGCAGCCCTGTAAAATGTATTAATTTTGCGTTTAGCATTTTTAAGCGCAATTGCGTAATTATAACCTCAGTATTAAATATTTATTTATTTATTGTCTATTTGACTATTACTAACAATAGACCACAACGTATCGAAAATATTTTGCTGAAATATTTATCATTTCGAGGTATCGAATATATTTATCATTTCAACTGTGAGCGTGTATACGCCAAAAAATAAATATTTATTTTGTTATGCTGCATTATTGATGTCGGTAGATCTCAAAATCTGTAGTGTAACCCTGTAAAAAGTATATCATTTATACGTTCACTAGTTCAGTAGCAAGCAAGAAGTTATACAACTCAACAATAATTATTAATTTTGTATAAATCACGACTAATTCACTAGAAAATAACATGTAGGAAGTCTTTTGTATGTCCCTTTAAAATGTGTATTTAAGTGCGTTATGTCCCCATCTTAACAAGTGCAAAGTAGAGCGCCAATCCAAGAAAAATATTAGTCAACCCCACGGAAGAGTGCTTCAAAATCAATGGTTGCAGAGCGGTTTTTTTTCATCTTCTAGAATCATAAATAGTTACAAAACCATGTTCCATAATTATAGCGGAGAGGAACGGGAACTGGTGCACCTGCGTTTGAATGAAATGCGCTTCATAATTAATTCGTATCACATATAATATAATGATAACCGTTTCAATAATTTAATCAGTGGAATGGGAAAGTGCTTCAAAATGAATGCGTGTAACATGATTTTGTGCCTTGCCTTTAGACTATTCCAATGGTAGAAACTTCTAGAAGGAGTGTTGTGAAATAAAACCACAAATGGCAGAATAACGTCCTCAGAAATCGGAAATTGTTTAATAAAAAATGCGTAAAATATGATGTTTCTTTACGGAGGTTTTAGATTCGCATAATAGTTTTCAGCCGGATATTATTGCGTTGGAAGATGCTTCATAATCACAAAGCGTTTACGCGCTTTTTTGCATGATTTCTCATACTCAATCACTACACTGAGCATAAAACGTATGCAATCCTTATAATCCAAACAAACTCGTTGCAGGTTCCTAAAAGCAAACGATCGACAGAGGAAAAAGTTGGAATATGTTTCAAAAGCAATGCATCCATCAAAATTTCCGTTGCTAGCTTTTCCCATCGCATTACAAAAGTAGGGAGCCTTGCAGTAAAGAAAAAAAAAAGTGTGTGCGTGTAATCTTTACGCGCGATTGAAGTAAAACTTCTTTGACGTTTACGACACATATCACTGAAATTATTAAACTTAAAATAATTATCATATTACAATTTAATTATATTTATTATCCATGTACTTTACAAAGATTATATAAATGTTATATTCATATTATTCATTGGAAATAGGTACTTGAATGTCATCATAATTTTTTAGGTATGAAATTATAGGTTTGTGGTAACTATAATGTGAAACGTAAATTTTACTCTCTAAATTTGCTAATTTTCTTGAAAATACAGCATCTATCGTTGTGCCGAAACGCATTGTTGATTGAAGTCGAGAAGTATTCATAGTTAGATCAATTTTTTCTTTAAAAAATCAACAAACTGCGGAGATTCTTGAGAGCGAAAATTAACATTAAAATCTCCACTAAGAATCATCGGTAATCCATGATAATTACTTAGAATCCAGGAAGTGTGTTGTATTCATGTTGTAGTATTATTCTTTAACTGTTTTCTTATACCATTGTTTCGTCTGGAGGTTGGGTATGAATGGGGGGAATGTCCGTAGTCTAGTATTATACTTTAACTGTGTTCTTTAACTGATGTTTTCTGTGTTCTTTAACTGATGTTGACCGTTTGCAGCCAGTGTCTGTTCCTTTGTGGTGTTACATACCCGTGCTCTTAAACCGCTGTTCCATCCGGGGCCATCGCTAAGCAACGGGCCTGCTTATGAGTTGCCATCGCTAAAAATGAGTTTATCATTGAGGCCTGTTTTCCCCAGTCACAGTATTCTATTTTATTATTCTAAGTATTATAAATGTTATATTATTTTATTATTTTAAAACAATTTTTTTATACTTTTGTCGTACCAAAGATCTTTAGATGTAGGTAATCGTTTTGTGAATCTTGCGCCATTTTCTTTCATGAAAATTTATCCTAAAATTCGAACATTTTACTCTGAATTTAAAGGTAAGTGAACGCTTATAATGTATTTAGAAATTCTAAAAATATGTATGTAAATCATGTTTAGTGAATAATTACTCATGTGTTATTTATAAATAAATTATTTTACTCAGAAATCGTATTACTTGAGTAGTTTTTATTCTTATAAATAAGCATAACGTTGTGATACTATTTAAACAATTTAATTTTACCAGTTGAAAATTTTATTTATCAGTTATATATGCCTTGATTATGTGATTAAGACTTACATCTGGTACAGTGCAGAAATACAGTAAATTATAAATTATTGATTTTTGCCCGTTTATACAGAAACTTAAAATGTAGTTAATATTTTGTACAAGCGTTCATTATGCTTGCTCAATTCCTAAGTTCGATTGACAAAGCGAAAAAAGAATAATATATACTACATGAAATGTCTTTATTAAAGAATAATTAATTCAGGGATCATGCTATAGAGCGTATTTTATCAATTTTCTCCAATATACAGGATATCCCGAAAACACTGAAATGCGCTTTAATACATCATTTGTTAAAGATTAATGTTGAATTGTTTAAAATAACGTAGGAAATACGACTACGTTCATGAAATATTCATTATAAAAATGTCTTTCTCATTTGTGTATTTAGTTATTTTAAAGTGTATTAAATATCCACTTGGAAACTAAAATAAGCAATCGTGAATCATGAGAGTAAGCGCTACTTTATTTTTCCTTCAAATTATATGCATCTATTTTCTTTATGTCAATATGTATCATAGCAAACAAATTAATCATGAGTTCGTACTTTAATAACACAATTACTACTTAAAACTACATTAAATAACGTTTGAAAGCACTGGGAAGCTTAAGAAATGCCTGATGTATACGTGAAGACTCGAGCATCCGTAGGCCTCTTTGGATGGCTCATCAAAATACACGCGCAGGCCCGTTACTAATTGCGAAGGCCCCGTTCCATCTGGATATCGGTTTAGCCTCCAAGAAGTGTCCGTGTTGAACTATTATTCTTTCACTGTTTTCTTAAAACGTTTTTATGTAGGGTTTGAATCGAGAGACGAGAACCTCCTGTGAGGTTGGGATTACATGTAAAATATTATGTTGGATGTACCTTTAAAACGCTTATTGATATATAAAATAAAGATTGATGTCTCAAAGATACGCTCTCGACTGTTTTTCTCGCCGTTCCTCTCCCTAACTCTAACAAGTTCCGCGTAATTTTACAGGACTAGTGATCGCCCAGTGGTCGAAATTCGACCGAAATATATTAAACCTCTACATAAGCATTGCTTATACCTCTGTAATCATTGCTTATAACGTTTTTTTTATTTTGTTCTATTACTTCAGCTGCGAGCGTATACCAATACGTCATTATGCATTAATTTTCCAGTTATTTGAAAAATTCGAACGGTAGGAAAAATGAGGTATAACTTGGGTAAGCCATATTTAAAAAGCGGCCATACGTTTTTTGGCATTTCCCGGTTTATTTTACTTATTTTATTATTTATTTATTTATTTTATTTCCTATACTGCCCAGATTTCGTCAAGGCTACAGAGTTATTTCGTGTATCTTTTTAAATAAAATTTAAGTAGAAAATTAATATAACATCTCAAACCATGGAATGATCGAACACTACTTTTCTGCGACGTACAACAGAAAAACTGGCGGCTTCAATACTATTCATTTTTTTTTTCAAATGTTTGTCCTTGAGACTTACTAATTGTCATCGCAAATGCAGGTATAATTGGAAATTGGTTTCTTTTGAGAGATAAGTGAATGATAAAATAGCTCCAGAATATATCGTACATGGGACATTTCGAATTGTCCGTTTATTTGGAATCCAAATTTTCCTACTGCATGGGAATCTAGTTAAAACTTCACAATTGATAGCATAACGGTGCATAAACTTGATGCGCATTCGTGCTCCATTGATTAATGCTTCATTTGTACTTTAATGGATTAGTTGCAACGGTCGAAAGGAGAAAAGGGCGAGTTGCACCGTTGACGATGATGAATTTAATCCACGGCCGCGAAATGGAAGGGACAATCATGGAGGAACACTGCGATCTCGCAACGGGCCAGCGGTAGCATTTTTTGAAGAGGCCCTACAGCAACGGCCGAACCCAGTGAGGTTTTTGGGGTCTTGCAAAGCGCCAGCAGTAGCATATTTTCGAGGCACCCCTTACAGCGATAGCCGGACCAAGTGATATTTTTTGGGGTGTCGCAAAGACCAGCGATAGCATGTATTTTCGAGGGGGAGCAAAAAATGGATTTCGGTGCAATTCGCCCCTCGATTTGATTGATAGCTGTTTTCGCGGTTACAATTGACCCCGTCCCTTTGTATTACTTAAGTTTCTAATCAGTAAAACTATGCAATTAACTTTCAACACTAACATATGTGGTGGCAAACTATGGTACTTTTCGATTACCATTGCCGGCGTAAATCCCACCAGCAATTTTTTCTTGGCGATATTAAAAGACTAAAACATCGTTGTTTCCCAAAACAAAGCCAAAAGTATTAATGGTACTTACGTATTGTCCTGGACGTCATTACCGCCAAACAATTTTTTCGTCAAATGTGCTGGTAAACTGTTGCCAATCGTATTCCAAACCATCAATAATTTCTTGTGTCCGGCATTTATCTTGGCGAAAAATTGCTCGTCTTGGCGGACCGCCGGGATAATATGTAAGTACCGTATTAATCAATATACAAAAAAGTACTTATATACAAATTATAATGTTTAAACGTATCAATATACTAAAAAGAAATTTGTATGTTTATTGGATTGATCGTTCGTTAAAATTATAGAAATAGAAAAAACATATGGAATTAAATTAATATTCCAAAGTATAGAAATACGGATGCAAGAAATTTGTACTGGAAATAATGCTCAGTGATTCTCGTTAGGTTTCTTTGCAATTGGCGCAGGTTTCAATTACTTGGCTTTTCATCGGCTGACTGAAAGTTATCCAAACTATGAACAGTGAAATAACTCAAAAAATCCAATTAATAATTTTACTGTCATCATAGCAAACTATTTTATCGTGACTATGATACGTTCTCAGTTCACCGTGTATTTGATTAAGTTTATCAGTATTAACAAAAGTACTATCACCATTTTTAAGGGCTAAAATAACTGACTTCTATATATGTTACCCGAGTGTATGTTTTGTCGGAAATATTTCCATGCACCTCATTAACAATGTAATATTATTTTCATCCCCTATTGATTGCTGATGCATTTCGATAATATTTTCACTAAACTGGCGATTAATTTCATTTTTTGGAGAATTTTGTTGGAATATTATAACCCTATTGTAACTTAATGCTGTTATTTCAAAATGGACACAACAATGGAACCACTATCCGCGCGCACGTCACTTCCTTTACTCAGCGTTACTTCCGTCAGAAAAAAAAATTTGAATTACTCTCTAGTTGCGCCTAAAGAAGTTCTACTTCAAAAAAAAAAAAAAAAAAAAAAAAATCCTGAAGGAAAAAATTATTGAAAAAGCGAACAAATGACCTCCAAAAAACGACCTGATATTCCCTAAGCAGCATTTAATGGTAAAGAAAAATCCCTACATCTTCCAGTCTCCCAACCAGTGAACCACAAGTAACAGCCCGCTCTGCAGAAAACCAAATACTGTCATGGCTGCCTCTAAAAATCTTCTGGAATCATATTCGAAATCGGTTAGCCTTTCCAGTATTTTACCCCATGAACTGTAATGTGAAAATGTAGGAAGAGTTTTTTTTTTAACGCAGTCTATTATAATTTGTCAGCAGACGATTTTTTAATGGTTTCTGAATAGTGCGGAATAGTGTGACTTTAGAAAAGAAATTTTGCATTCCTAAATTGTTCGCGGCGGGTTAACTAAAGGAGTTTTTATAAACGCCACGTACGGCTTTCAGAAACTGAAAACAATCGGGTTCCGCTAGTCAACAAAATAAAGCATCACAATTGCAAATCAGTTCTAATCCGAAGAAACTGCAAAACCCGAATACACTTCCAGTTCCTACTGCTAAATACATTTTGAATTTTGAAAAGGAATTAGCAATCGCATTCCATGGCTACTTTTCCTAATAAAGATCTATAGGTTAAAAGGGAGTCGGGTAGGGATTTTGTTTCTGGGATATTTAAATTGGGGAATATATATGAGGATCGTTTTTTTGGTTGCCATTTGTTCGAATGTCCCTAAAAATTATCTCTTTTCCCTTCAGCAGGGATTTTTAGGCTAACCTGGTAGTGGTAAAGAAACCCCTCTGTGGATGGTTTGCTTTCACGAACCTGTAACCAGTTTGTTTGGATTAAAAGGATTCCATACGTTTTATGCTCAGTGTGGTGATTGAGTAAGAGAAATCATGCAAAAAAGCGCGTAAACGCTTTGTGATTTTGAAGCGTTTTCCAACGAAATAATATCCGGCTGAAAACTATTATGCGAACATTAGAATTACAGTCAGTTAAGAAATACGAGACAGGAAAATCTTTCGAAATGGATTGATTATGAGAAACTTTCAATTGTAAATGTTTAAAACATGCATTTTTACATCCTTGCACGAAGTAAAGAGTCATGTAATTGCAAAAAAAATTCGGTATTCAGATATTTCCAAACAAAGAGATTATTTTGTCCATTTTAAAAATTAACTTTGTTAAGTTACTGCGTAACATTTCAAAGTATGTATTGATGTACGTAAGACAATGTACATATGTATTCATGCATGTACGATATTGTTACGAATTTTCGGGGCAACCCGCTGTTCTGGGGCTTAAAATAGTTCAAAATTCGTATTCTACGGGTCAAATAGTTAAATTTTGCTTTTCGTTGCATCAAAATCCGTCAACTAGAACCGGAGTTACGGAGGTTTTGGTTTCCCCTATGTTTTTCTATGGGGTTTCTAGAAATCTCGAGAAATATGGGTCCTTTGCCCTCGGTAACTACACTTTTGGGGACTTATTTTTGGCGCCAAATTTGGCGATATTTCGCCAAAAGTCGCCAAGCGTGGCGACATTTTGGTCATTTGGCGCGATTTTCCCAATGGTGCCTGAAAGTTGGTTTTTCCGCATTAGAAACGCATAACCTAACATTTCTCTTCTATGACGTAATCAAAATTCCTGCTTTATGTAGAATCTTCGAGAAATAGACTTTTCTGGAAGCTGCCCGCAGCTTCTGCCTCCCCTATAAATTCCGGCGCGCTTCAGAGCCCAAGTTTAGTGTGAGTGAGCACCCGTATTGTGAATAGAGCTCTCTGAGTGAGAACGCTTTGTGAATTGAAGCTGGGTTTTGGCTTGCTTTTCGAAGCTGTTTTTAAAGTGCTGTGTGCAAATTCTTCATAGTTGTGTCTTAAGGGATTGTGTACGATATCCCTTGAATATTTTCACTGAATTTTTACCTGTGAAATTTACTTATTTTGTGTGAGAGCCTCAGATCTAAGCGGACTGTTAAAAGCACATTACTGTTTGATTGTGCTTGCGATTTTTGTACAGCTGATTGTTCGACGAAGTTCTAGAAGCAATAAGTTTTTGTTCCATCCCGACAAGTGACTTTGTACTAGAATTTCTACACCAACTGGACTTTAGAACGACGAACCCCAGGAGTAGCAGAGTATTTCTGCAACAATATAATTTTCCTGACCACGGATCCATTTTGACTGTGTTTGTGATGACGTCTGTACATACGTGTAAACGTAACTCGTATAACTTATCCATACAATGCTGATATTTTGCATTTAGATAATTGCAACATCTAATTGTGTTTCTCCTTTTTCGATTGCAATAGACAGGATAGTTTACTACGGGGTCACCCTAAATACAGTAGGGTCTATGGACACCTTCAATACATTAAAAACAATGAACACCATCAATACATTAAAAGTATGTGCCCTACTAGCAATTTTGCTCGGGCCTTCACCGGCCACGTAGCCTTGAGCCGATGAGAAGGAATCGGGCCGTTCACTGTGAAAGTGCTCGGATACACGCAGTTCATGTCCCCTCGGACGTGGAAACGTCCGAAGTAGTCTAACCGATGAGTTTTCATCGGGCTGGACACGGATTTAGGAACTGGCCCGTTCACTTTATGCGTGAGGTTGACCAAACACCAGGGTGAGTATCACTTTTCGATAAGTTCTTATGTGATGTTGACATGCATTTAACCCTTTCCGTCCCTACGATGCAATTCGAATGATAGCATTCACAAGTGTTTTACAGATTTCTTTTATCTTTGAAATGTATTTGTAATCGCAGTTTTCTTATATGATAATGCAGTGCAGAAGCAATACTGTATAGAAGAAATACACTTTTACTACGCAACGCATATGCATGCATGTAGGTACGTCGTATACTCCATCTATTTACGCATGTCGTCGTACTATATACGTAACTATACTATACGTTAACGTATTATAGTCGTATACTCCATCTACGTATGAAATTATATACGTATGTTACATGTTCGATTTGTTTTAACTAGTCCAAGCGCACAGCGCTCTGAACTGGAAGACGGAAGGTGTCTGGTTCAAAACCAGGTCGCGTCCGCCGACCTAACCGTTCGGAGTTTTCCGTGGTTTCCACCGAAATTTAGCGTAAATACGGGTTAGGACACCTTAGAAAGACCCCCACGGAGGGTACCCCATCGACAGGCCTAGATCCCTCGTGAAGATAATTGGCCTTAATCCCAGAATTCGCTTTAACTAGTTTTTTGGTAATGTCTGAACGTACGCAATCTGCATTTTCGATCTAGTTTGATTAAATTTGAGGGACGTCAGCTCGTATGCATGTATTTATGCGCGTATGTTCTTGTGTAATTCGATTAACTCAAAGAGAAATACCCGAAGAAATTTCAAATTTAGGACTGCTTTAAAACATAGTTGTGCATTTCCCTTTTTGATTCCAATTGACTGAATAGTTTATTTACAGAGTTATATGAAAGACTTTCGGTGCATTAAAGTCTATAGACATGCCTTTCATATTAAAAATCCCTGAACTATCTCTGTTTAGCTCATGCCCAAAATACTGCCAACTATCCCCAAGCTTGGTAAATTTAGGGGCAATATTACAAATTTTGGCACTAAAAATAAGTACGTATCTCGAATAAAAATAAAAACTGTTAGCCATAGAATATTGAAATTTTGTATTTAAGACTGTCGTAACATTTGGTTCTGCACTTTTGATTACAATCCACAGACTAGGGTCACTATTTGGGTCATGCTTAAAATCTCGCCGTTTGTCGCCAAGCTGGCAAAGAAAAGAAAAATGCCAATTTTTCAGCCAGGAATAAGTTTTCAATGCTGAAATCTCATCCTAGTGATATCTCTTACGCTTAACGAGATATTGAAGTATCGCATTTCAGTTTTCAATACATTTAAATAGAGTGCATCAAGAATGCGTAAAGTTTAACAGGCATACAAAAAAATTGTGTAGTTCATATCAGGACTTTTTTGTGATAGGAAATCGACTTTCCGAACTTTCTTGAATTAGCTTACAATTTAAAAAATTTTTTTAATACTGGAACATATGGAACTAGCTTACAGATTTGAAAAATAGATTTTTTCTTAAAAGCATAAACCATGAGACATAAGATCGCTATAATAATTTTTAAAATAATGTAAATTCTAAAAATTTTTATTGAAATTATTCTACACAAAATATATCATACACATAATTTACAAAAGAAGTATTTTCTTTGAGTTTTGCAGCAGCATCTTCAAACATCTTATTTTATGAGCAGCTTCTAGGAGAAAAAAAGAGAAAATTTTTAGAACTTAATGTACACAAACAATAGGAAATGCAGAGTAAGTCTGCTTCATATGTTTTTTTACATAATTTCTATATCAGGGATTTCCAACCTTTATATTACTTCAACTCCCAGGAAAACGTTTTTTTCTGAATATACCCCTACGTTTTCCCTAACACATCGGTATCTCGAAAAAATTTCCCAATGCACTCACAAAGACAGCAAAACATTAGGTGAAAGAAATTTTTCATGTGTCCGGCAGTAGAACAGTTGGTTAAGCTCGGTTCCCATTGGAACACCGAAAGGGAAGCAGCACCTGCTTGGCCAGTGCCTAGAAGGGTAAACTCCTTTCTCGACTGAGGCTGATGTAAACCGTGTACGCTGTAGGGAATTAATGCACGAAAAATGTGTTATGACTTCAGTGTTTTCCATGTTCAATCAGTATCTCTCTTTGGGGTACCAATCCAGCACTTAGGTCATCCAGCTGTCATCTGAAATTGGTTCAAAATTTAGGAGGGAGACCCGGGATAAGTCAGTATTCCCCTCACTGGGGATCAGCAAAAAGGAAGCTGCCCAATTAAGGTCATTTTCGTTTTATATAAAGGATCTGATCCCGCTCTGCAGTTGGCCAGAGGGTTTCGAAGCAACAATAACAATTTTCATGTTTTGCGTTTGCAGAATTTACCATGATTCAGACTGCAGGATGCAGAAAATGACCCCAAAGACGGATTTTTATATATCCCTTCTTTTTTCAACTTTAGAACCCTCTGAAGTCGTATTTCATGTCAGTTTGTTTGTTTGTGTCGTGATGGCAACGCTAAAGGTGGACGATCATCCTAGGATGAGGGATTATCTGAAAATGTAATTTTTAAATATAATTCCAAGATTTTGTACATCACCTCATTAGTCTATGGGAATGCTTTTGTACGAGGGTCATATAAAAATGTAGAAAGTGTAACTTTTTGAAAATTAACGAGAGGAATTTTTTTAACGGAGTCTTACTTCCGACCTCATTTTGAACACTGTTCTCAATTTACGCTGTCCACTTATCTCTAATAGATAAAGAATTAAAGCCCGTTACCACCTTTTTGGGACACCCTGTATCAGTCTGGTTTATAGTATCCACAGGTTCTGAAATCATCATTAACCAGTGTTCTGCTTAAAAAAAAATACAAAAAAAAAGTGGTCTGCTTTAAAAAAGAAACAAAAATCACTGTATTTACGTATACTATTTCTAAGCTAATCTAAATTCATCAACGCGGGTTTCGAAGTTTATAAAGGGAAACAAAACAGTCGTTTGAATATCAAATCAATGCTGTACAGCTTCTCATGTCCATAACCCTAAGAATCTGCGCTTTATGCCTTTGGAAACTATCTTGGCGAGTAATCGCATCGTTTGGATTTTTTTTCTTTTTTTTATGGTCAACGGATGCAAATAATCGGTACTTATTTTACCGTCGATAATTCACGCCAACAAGTTTTTTCGCCAAAGGATTGCAATGCACTACATTTTAACAATGAATCTGACGTATTCCACACGCACACGAAATCGCTCTTTTTGGCTGACAAGTACCAAATAAGCTTGTTTTGGTCGGAAGTATGATTACCGATTTTTTTATTAGATTCAATGAAGAATTTACCCGTATATTTTTAAACTAAAAAGCGATTAACTATATGAACTAGTGTAATTACACACTGTACGCCGTGTAAAGATAGGAAATAGATACTAATAAAAAATAGTGTTATTCCATTACTGTTATGCAACAGTATCAAGAGAGAAAAAAAATAATTACAGAGATTTGAATTTATACTTTACTTATATTAGACTAATACTATATTAAAAATGTCAAAAATTTGTTACAAATGATAGTTATACGTACCAATATAGACTAATCACCACCAAAAAACTTCTTCAGTTTTTTTCGTCTCCTATTCTTATGAAAACAAACATGGCGCCTGCCGGTAGATACTCGGATGTTGCCATCGCTCGACTGTTGCATGAACAGAGCGCATGCGTCAATTTTCATCGGCTGAATGCCACTCGGCCGTTATGCGGGCCGAAATTTCTTTTCAGTTCAGCGTATTTTGATCAAATTTAGGCATATGGCCCGATAACTCAGGCCGGATATCGTTCCGAGCATCGTTTTATAGGTACCGGACCGATCAGTGTCTGCCGCACACATAACAATCATCGTTTTTAGATGGAATTCCGTGTCTGGGCCGAGTACCGAATTTCGGTGAGCGATGAGTTGCGATGAATGCCGGTGGTTGGCCGAGCAGAAAGTGGGAATTGTTGCTTGTAGGGTGAGCTGTTATTATTTGGGACGTGATCAAAATATTTTCAAATGTCGTCAGTATTGCGAGTTTTGCTAAAATACTGCCAAATTTGTCGCCAAAAACAAATACGTAACTCTCATAACTCAAAAACAATTAGACAAATTATGTTGAAATTTCGCATGGGATGTAACATCTAGTTTTCATTATATAGTAGCTGCGTGCCCATTCTTCGTACGATAGGAAACGAATATTTTACTAAAATATAATCGTAACTATGTATGCGAAAACAAAATGTCAAAAAGTGCAAGTAGTCCTTTTGTTGAAACTACCGCGGGATATATTACGCAACGTAGGATTATGGTTTAGTTAGTTGTAAGACGGTCGTTGAAAAATAATGAATATAACACATTTAATTTCACGAAATAGTTATTAACGTGGTACACTGTGCCTTAATCCGTATTATCTAAACAAATCTACTATTACTACCAGAGAAAAAAATGAAAATACTATCTATTACTAATATTAATTTTATCCATCTTCGTTCCTCCGTTTTTAAGGTAAAATTTAAAGAAACAGATTAGATATTTTAATCCAATGATGCCTTTCTACTTTTTGGTGATTCTGTGGAATTCTGTGGAATCTCCATATATTTTTAAGCATAATTCTTGTCTGATTAGCGTATTTAGCACAGCAAAATATGTCATCTCGCGATGGTGGAAAAAACCAAGCTGTACCAATTTAAATAGTATTTAAATCCACCATGGTTCAGGCTCGTAAAAACATCGTAATGTCTAATCGCTAGGAATTATTTGGAATCGCTCAAATTGCGAATAGGGCGTGAAATTGTGTTGCAGAGTTTACGAATTTTTAGACAATTTTTAATCTATGACGTCACGTTCTGACCAGGGTAGTCAGATTTGGTTATTTCGCGCAGTAGTTTTCAAAAGGAGTAATACGGGATATAGGAGAATATTCTTTTCTATATTTTTATACATAATTATGAAAAATTGCAAGCCGATTGTACAAACGGTGTAGATGTTATTAGGCTTTTTGCGTTAACTTTGTAATCTTTTTGCAATAATGACAGAAAAAGTTTTATCTTGAAGTCAGGGATCAGCGTAACCATATAGTAAGGATGATACGCTTTAGAAGATAACTTCCCATAGAGCGCAATGTATTTGGAATATTTTGAGTGCTCCTGTAGAGAAACTATAAATGCAACATAAACCATTTTCAATATGGTCCATGTACAGTAGATAAGAATAATATATATAAATTTCGTCGAAATCGATGCATATTTTCGGGAGTACGGACGGACAGACAGACAAACCGAAATCATAAACGCTTTTCAACCTTGTTG